>CM053583.1:148123311-148153985 GCA_028627135.1 Pseudochirops cupreus
TCTAAAGTTTCACTTGGCTGTATACCATAAGAGTTTCACTAGGCTGACCACTAACTTCAGAAAATATTTCTTAACTATTTCTTGACCATAACACATGGCTGGACCCTCCTGTAGCAGTGCCTTATGGTGGAGGGACTTACATAGCTCAGAAAAACTAAGAGTTATGCTCTTCAAGGTTATGGAAGGCACACAGGTCATAGTACAGACTTCTGACAAAAGGTGATCCACTGGAAAAGGAAACTGCAAACCATTCCAGTATCTTTGCCACAAGTTCACAAAGAGTCAGATAAGACTGAATGACTGAATAACAACAAATGTGGCTGGAATTCTCTAGCCCTTTGTCTTTCTCCTGATCTCCAGTCCTACATCACCTATTGAACATTTTCAACTAGATGTACGTCGTAATGCCATCATCAGAATTTATCTTTTCCCTGAAATCTCTCCTTGTCTTAATTTCCTTATTACTATAAAGGCACAGTATCTCCCTAGTTACCCATATTTGCAGCATGGGTTCCATCCTCATCTCTTCTCTTTTATTCACATCATATATTTAATCAATTTCTTAATACTGACTTTTGTCAGTGGCGGCTAGGTGGTGCAGTGAATAGATCACCAGCCCTGGAGTCAGTACAACCAGAATTCCAATCTGGCCTCAGACACTTAACACTTACTAGCTGTGTGAGCTTGGGAAAGTCACTTAACCCTAATTTCCCTGCCTTCCCCCCTCCAAGAAGCAAAATAAAAAAAAAAATACTGACTTTTATCTTGACTATCTCCATATATATGCATACATATAGATATGCATATACATAAGCGTATGCATATACACATATACATATACACATATGATACACATACATGTACATGCACCTATACATATACACATACATATATATATGCACATAAATGCATGTGTGTATACATGTACATGTATATGTAAAAGTGTGTACGTATGTGTATATGTATATATCCATTAATTTCATTCATACATCCATAACCCTCTCACCTAGACTATTGTAGTCTTTTCCTGACTGCCTTTCTTTCCTCAAGTCTCTCCCCATTCCAATTTAATATTCCAAATAGCCACCAAACTGATTTTCCTAAAGCACAGGTACCTGCTTACCTACTATAAAGCCAATCATGAGCAGCTCTCCCAAGGACTACTGCTGTGAATAATTGTAAGGATCTAAGTGGATAGTATAGTGAACTCTTTTATTCTGCAATAAACTTAAGCATAACATTCACAGCAATTTAGCACAACAACATATTATTAAAGTGGCCACACAGTCTTAAAGAAAACATGTCATCTAGTAAGTTACAGTCTCATCAGTCAATATAGAGTACCCAAATAAAGTCTTCTTTCATCTTAACTAGAAGCTGACTTCCAATCATCCTTAAGCCAATCATCCTTAAGGGGTAGCCAAAAGAACAAATACCATCCACTCTTAGGCCACAGTAAGTCACAATCTCATCAGTCAAAACAGAGTACCCAATAAAGTCCTCTTTCATTTTAACTTGAAGCTGGCTTCCAAACCCCACTACTCTTCTTCCATGGGCTGACCACTCCCAGCTCTTTCCTGGATTCACAGTTGGATAGCTCTCCCAGCTCTTGCTTGGATTCACAGTACACGGGCTACCTGGACTCACAGGTAGGTTTCATAACTTAGCTTACTGCTCTACTCTAAGCTCTTCAAAATTTCTATTTCTAGGAAGACAAAGCTTAACAGAACTACAACAATATTTACACACGTTGCCAGCACTATCATCTCAATTCACTTTCTTTCTGACAAAGTAACACAAATCAACAGACAAGGCTTCTGTCTGAAAAATCAACAATAAATTCCCAGGACTTCTGTAACAGCACTAAAGTCTTCTTTCAGGGCTTCTGTCCGAAAACAACAGGCAGAGCTCCTTTGTCTTACAGAGCAACACAGTGCTACAGAGTGCCAAAATAAGAGTATTCTCCCTCTCAATTCTCCTTGATCCCAGCTCTGATCAAGCTTTTCTCTGCTCTGTTCCTTCCTGTTCCACCCTTCTTGTTCTGCTCTTTTGGCAAGTTCCTCTCACCATGGGCTCCATGTGATGATCTTAGCCCTATTAAGAGCAGGTAAAGTCTTCAAATTTCCTTAGGTCTATCGATTAAGGGCGAGAAAGGTCTTCAAACTCCCTTACACCTATTGAGGGCAACACAATTTAGACTATTTCCAACAGAGACTTGATACAATCAAAGGCGAGGCTCAAAGGCACTTGAATAGCTGAAATGAGCAGGAAAGTACTACTTTCCTTGGCATTACACCTACTTTTTTACTTAATCTCACTTACCTACTTAACTAACTTCCCTAGCTCACCAATACTTTCAGGATAAAATCTACAATCCTTTATTTAACATCGATACTTCATTACAACCTAAGTCCATCTTATCTTTCCAGCTTTCTCACACATTACTCCCCAGCATCCACTCTGAGTCCAGAGATACTAACCTGTTGATTGGTCCTCATACACATGTGACATTCCTTCTTCTTTCTCTCTACCTTTCATCTGGCTATCTTCCCTTCCTGGAATGTTCTCCCTTCTTCCATCAACTTTGTGGTTTCCTGCAAGAATCGTGTCAATCATCACAATCTTTATACATGCTTTCCTAATCTTCCCCACAGTTTACAATACCTCAATGAGTCATATGGGGGAGGGATTAAAAAGAAATACAGATAAATGTGTACATATAAACATAATATTGGTGTGTATTATTTATAAAGACATATATATATATATACACACATATGCAAACATATGATATGTATACACTCATATCAGGGGCTGGGACTGGGGAAACAAATCTGGAACTGTCAAGAAACTTCTGAGTAGCAGCTAACGCTGGAATTAAACAAGGGACCTAGGAATTTTGAGGTGTTGAGGTGAGGAAGGAGAGAGTTGTAGGTAGTGGACCTATCACACAGGTAAGACACAGCAAGTCACGCTTGAGGAAGAATTAGTAGGCCAATTTGACTGGGGGATATTGAGTAGTGAAAGGAGAGAGACCATCTGCCACCATATTTCCTCAAGGAAAATTTCAATTAATGGTAATGCTACTCCCAGAATTTGCCAGCATATACTGCTGCTGTTCTTTGTGTACCTATGAATACTTGCCCTCACACAATTTATTTTCTAGGAAAACAAGTTTAAAAATTCCAACATATAACAAGCCATCTCTTGCAGAAGTTCTAAGTTCTTGGATTTGACTTTTTTGTGTAAAAATTGTTTTGGAATTGTGTTCATTTCATTCTGGGGTTTGTCTTGGCAAGTAGATTTGAAGTATCTTATGTTGTATGCATTCATTTTAAATGGAATCAATGAATATTTATTAAGCCCCTAAGTTCTAACAAAAGTTCCAAGTCTACACATGTAAATAATGTATAGAAACATATGCCAGAGGTAGATTGTGAAAGACTTTAAATGACAGAGTTACTTATATTTTTTTTCCCTAGAAGTAGTGGGGAAACCCTGAAACTTTTTGATACAGAGAGTAAAATGGTTCAACTTGTACTTGGAGAATGGAAATTCAATGGATAATATAGAAGATGCATTGGAGAGGACAAGTTTACATAGCATTATGTGACCTGTGTAATTTGTTTTATCTTACTGTCCCAACTGAAGTTGAATCTAAGTGTATTTCCCAGAAAACTGAGTTCATGTTGTCATTTAAATATGTATAGCTATTTTAATGAATTTTATGCTATATTTTCTTACCCAAACTGTCATTAATCTTTCTTTATACTTAAAGGAATTGTGATTAAACATTTAATTTGTTATATGTGTGAATGTTCATGTGCTTATAAATGTTACATATATGTATATGTGTATGTATATATGTGGATATATATATATATATATATGTATTCAACAAAATGTCCCTTGATAACAGAGACTGCATTTCTAAAATTGTATCCCCACAATGCCTACTATGCAGACTATATATGATACTTCAAATCTACTTGTCAAGACAAACCCAGGAATGATATGAACACAATTGCAAAACACTTTTCACACAAAGAAGTCAGATTTAAGAAATCGGAGAAATATAATTTGCTCATGGGTAGATTGAGTCAATATAATAAAAATGATACTTCTGCCTAATCAATTTACTTATTCAGTGCCTTGCCACATAAATCACAAAATTATAAAATACCATTTTTGAGATTAAAAAAATAAAATTCATCTGAAAGAATGAAAGGTTAAGAATAACAAGGGAATCATTGAAACAATATATTAAGGAAGGTGGCCCAGTAGTATTAGATTTCACACTGTATTAGAAAGTGGTAGCCATCAAAACAATCTTGTATAGGCTAAGGAATAGAGTGGTGTATCAGTGGAATAAATCAGGTACAAAATACAGAGTACAAAATGACCATAGCAATCTAGGTGTTAATAATCTCAAAGATCTAAGATTATAGAAGAAGAAATCATTATATAACAAAAATGGCTGGGAAAACTGGAAAACAATTTGGAAAAAAACTTAGACTGACATCTCACACTCTATGCCAAAATAGTCAAAATGGGTACGTGATTTAGATATAAAGGATGATGTCATGAGCAAATCAGGGGTTTGTGGAATATTTTACCTGTAAGATTTATGGATAAGAGAAGAATTTATGACAAGAGATTAAAAAAAACAGTGTAGAATGTAAAATGAATAATTAGGATTACATCAAATTTTTAAAAAAGATTTTGCACAGATAAAACCAATGCAAACCAAGGAAAGTCATAAAAACTGGGGGAAACAAGTTTCTCTGATAAAGATCTCGTTTCTCCAATACATAGAGAATTGAGTGAAATTTATAAGAATATGAGTCATTTTCCAATTGTTAAATTGTCAAGGGATATGAACAGGCCGTTTTCTTTTTTTTTTTTTAATTTATTTATCTTATTTTTCAACATTCACTTCCACAAAGTTTTGAGTTCCAAATTTCTTTCCATCTCTCCCCTTCCTCTACCCCATGGAGCATGCATTCTGATTACCTCTACCCCCGATCTACCCTCCCTCCTATCAATACCCCTTCTCTTATCTCCTTCTCCCCTACTTTCCTATAACGTAAGATGGATTTCCATATCCAGATGAGTGTGTATGTAATTCTCTCATCCTCTCCACTGTAAAAGCTTTTTCTAGCCTCTTTCAGGTGAAATAATTTACCCCATTCTACCACTCCTTTCTCTTTCTCCCAGTACATTCCTTTATCTCGTCACTTAATTTTGTTTTTTAGATATCATCCATCATCCATTCATATTCAACACACCCTATGCTCTCTCTGTCTCTGTTTCTCTGTCGCTCTCTGTTTCTGTCTCTTTCCCTCTCTCTCTCTCTCTCTCTCCATATATATATATGTATATATGTACACACACATGTCTATGTCTATGTATGCCCACATATACATACACATACGTGTGTGTGCATTTGCCTCCAACTACCTTAATAATGAGAAAGATCTCATGAATTACAAATATCATCTGTCCTTGTAGGAATGAAAACAGTTCAATTTTAATAATTCCTTTATAATTTCTCTCTTTTTTTTTTACCTTTTCAAGCTTCTCTTGAGTCTTGTATTTGAAACTAAATTTTTCTAACCGGCTCTGATTTCTCAAGAATGCATTAAATTTCTCTAAATCACTGAATGCCAATTTCCCCCATCATTGATTGTAGTCAATCTTGCTAGGTAGCTGATTCTTGGTTTTAATCCTAGCTCCTTTGACTTCTTGAATATCAAATGTTGAGACCTCAGATTTCTTAATGTAGAAGCCACCAAATCTTACATACCGTAATTGAGTTTCTATAATACTTGAACTCTTTCTTTCTGGCTGATTACAATATTTCCTATTTGATCTGGGAACTCTGGAATTTGGCTATAATATTCTTACCAGTCTTCATTTTGGGATCTCTCTCAGGAGATGATTGGTGGATTCTTCCAATTTCTTTTTCCCCTCTGCTTCTAGAACATCAGAGCACTTTTCTTCATAATTTCTTGAAAGATGATGCTGAGGCTCTTTTTTGATTTTGGCATTCAAGTGGTTCAACAGTTTTGTATTTTTTTAATTATCTCTCCAGTACCTATTTTCAAGGTCAGTTGTATTTCCAGTGAGATATTTCACGTTGTCTTTTTTTTTGTCATTCTTTCGGTTGTCTTTGATAATTTCTTGATTTCTCATAGAGTCACTAGCTTCCACTTTCTCCATTCTAACTTTTAAGGAATTATTTTCTTCAGTGAGCTTTGGAATTTTCTTTTCTATTTGTCCAACTCTGTTTTTTAAGGCATTTTTTTCCTCGTTGGATTTTTGGACCTCTTTTGTTATTTAGGTTAGTCTATTTTATGAGGTATTATTTTCTTCAGTATTTTTTGAGTCTCCTTTGGCAAGCTGTTAACTTTTTTTCATGATTTTCTTTTATTACTCTACTTTCTCTTCCCAAATTTTCTTCTACTTCTCTTATTTGGTTTTCCATGGCCTATGACCAATTCATATTTTTCTTGGAGGTTTTGGATGTAGGAACTTTGACTTTCTTGTCTTCTTCTGGTGGTATGTTTTTATCTTCCTTGTCACCAAAGAAAGATTCTATAGTCTGACTTTTTTTTTCCATTACTTGCTCATTTCCCCAGCCAAATACTTGACTTTTAAACTCTTTCTTAAGGTAGGGCTCTGCTTCTAGTGTAGAATGTGAACTTGTTCCAAGTTTCCGAGGTTTTGTGCAGCTATTTTCAGAGATGCTTCTAGGGACCTGTAAGTTTCCAGTTCTTCTAAGGTGGAATGATCTAAGTAAAGGTATTACTCATCTCCTGGCCTATTCTCTGGACAGTGAGTGTTCACAAGCGCTCTTGTCTGCTCTGGAACTGTGAAGAGAGGGCCCCCCCACCCCCACCCGACTGCTGCTGCAAATTCTGCTATTCCAGTACTCCTCCTCACTCCCATACTGCTACCCTGGCTTGCAACCCAGATCTAAGTATGGCCAAAGCAACATAACCCTTCCTCTTATAAGATGATTTATAGTCTCTTTTTGATCATGACTTTCAGGTAGTGCAATTTTTTTTTTTTACTTTATCTCTCCTGGATCAATTTCCCAGGTCAGTGATTTTTCCAGTGAGGTATATCACACAGCCTTGCATTTTTTAATTCTTTTGGATCTGTTTTATAATACCATGATTCCTCATAAAGTTATCAGTTTCCATTTGCTCCAATACAATTTTGAAGGAATTATTTTCTTCAGTGAGCTTTTGAACTTCCTTTTCCATCTAGCCAATTCTGATTTTTTTAAGGCATTCTTCTCTTCATTTACTTTTTACACTTATTTTGCCATTTGTGTTAGTCTCTTTTTAAGGTGTTTTTTTCTTCAGCAAGCTGTTGACTTTTTTTACATGATTTTTTAGCTCTTTTCCATGGTAAAACTCTGCTTCCAGAGTGGAAAGTCCTGTGTCCCAAATTTCTGGGGTGTTGCACAGCTGTTGTAAGAGCTTCTTATAGGCACCTGCCTCAGAATTCTGAGTAGCAGTACCTCTACATAGCCTCAACAAGCTCTGCAATGCTCCTCACCCCAGGACCTCCACCCAAGACTGTGACCCAGATCCAAGCAGGAAAAAGTGAAAGAATCCTGCCTCAGTAGCAGCAAAGAGATTCCTGAAATGCCCTCTGATCACTGGCTTGGTCCCCGTACCATCTGTGGGCCTGTCACCCCAGAAGCAACCACTACTGCTACCACCATTGCCACTGCTTCTGCTGCCATAGCCTCCGCCACCTCCACCACCCCGGGGGACAGGGGCCAGACCATGCTCTTCACTGACCAAAGTCCAATAGTGTTTTCCCATTGGCCTCTTCCTTTTCTTTGGCATTTATGAGTTGAGAAATCTGGAAACACCACAGCTGTTAGTAATTCAGTTCCCTGTGTTCTGCTCTTGCCTGGTCTGCGCTGCTGGTCTGTGCTTGCATGGCCCACACAGGACTGCACTCTGCTCCCAGCCTGGTGTGATAGACCTTTCCTGTTGGATTACCAGGCCCTCCTCAGCTGGAGACATGTTTCACTCTGTCATTTTGTGGATTCTGTAGCTCTAAAATTTGTTTACAGTAATTTTTTAAAAAAGTATTGAACATAATTGAGTAAGTTCCTGCTTTTACTCTGCCATCTTGACTCTGCCTCCCTCAAGGAGGATTTTAAAAGTCAAATTAGAGAGGTTGAAGAAAAATTCATCAATTCCCTTAAAAATACAATTGGAAAAATGGAAAAAAAAGACATCACTGACAAAAACAGTTCCTTCAAAAGTAAAAGTAGCCAAATGGATGAGGAGGTATAAAACCTACCTGGAGAAAATCACTCCTTAAGAAGTAAAAGTGGCCAAATGGAAAAGGAGGTACCAGAGCTAACTGAAGAAAACAACTTATTAAAAAATTAGAATTGGGCAAGTAGAAGCTAATGACTATGAAGCATCAAGAATCAGTCAAACAAAATCAAAATAATGAAAAAATAGAAGAAAATGTAAAATGTCTCATTGGAGAAGTCTGAAAACTGCCACAGCTTCCTGCAATTCAGTCCCCTGAGGCCTGTTTGATGTTTGATGAGGGACCCAGTCTTTGCCAATGTGATCCATGCTGGGCTGCATTCCTCTCCCAGCCTGGCTCAATGGACTTCTCTTGTCAACCATCCAGGTTGTCTTGTGCTGGAAATGTGCTTCATTCTATCTTTTTGTGGGTTCTACTGCTCTAGAATTTGTTTATAATCATTTTACAGTTATTAGGAGGGGTTTAGAGGAGATCTCAAGTGAGGCTTGACTCCATCTTGACTCCACCTGGATGAAATTCTTTGATAGAAAGTTTTCAAAAGAAGAAATAAAAGCTATCTACATTCACAATGAAAAAAAAATACTCTAAATCACTATTGATTGGAGGAATGTAAATTAAAATCTCTGAGGCACCACCTCATGCTTATCAGATTGGCTCATATGACAGAAAAGGAAAACGATAAATTTTGGAAGGGATGTCAAAATATTGGAACACTAATCCCTTTTAGGTGAATTTATGAACTGATTCAACCATTCTAGAGAGTAATTTGGAATTATTCCCAAAGGGATTTAAAATTATACATCCTCTTCCTCCCAGCAATTGTCAGTATTGGTCTGTAAACCAAAGAGATCAAAGAAAAAGAAATAGGATCTTTACACACAAAAATATTTATAACAGCTCTTTTTTGTGGTAGCACAGAACTGGAAATTCAAGGGATGTCTTTCAAGCAGGGAATGACTGGACAAATTATCATACAGGATTGTGATGGAGTACTATTGTATAAGAAATGAAGAAAAGGACACTTTCATGAAAAAAACTGGGAAGACTTATGTTAACTGATGTAAAGTGAAATAATCAGAACAAGGGGTGCATTGTACACATCAACAAAAATATTGTACAATAATTAGCTGTGAATGGCTTAGCTCTTCTCAACGATATAATGATCCTAAACTACTCTGAAGGACTTATGATTAAAAATGCTATCTAGCACCAGAGAAAGAATTCATGGAGTCTAAACGCAGTTAGAATCATCCTTTTTAAACTTTCTTCATTATTCTTGTTTTGTTGGTTTGCATCCTTTTGCAATCTGGCTAATATGGAAATGTTTTGCATGACTACACATTTATAATCTATTTCAAAATGCTCGCCTTCTTGTGACACGGAGAGTTTGGGAGGTGGGGAGGAAGGGAGATAATTGGAATGCAGAATTTAAAAGAATAGTGGGTATTAAAATTTTTTATTTACATGTAGCTGAGAATTTTTTTTTAAATTAAGGAAAAATATAAGTATTCATTGAACACAGGAAAAGAATTACTTTACTTCTTGTCTACCTTGCAAAGTTATCCCAATACATACAGATGAAAACTTTAGTATCAATCAGCTTTTGATTTAGGAGTAAAATAGCCTGATATATCCTTTGAGCATTCATAGGTAGCAAATGAACTAAGATAGAACAAAGTAATGGAGAAATTCAAGGTCAGTTTGGAGGATGGGGAAAGAAAATAAGCAATGGTTTTCTTCTGGTGAGTAAAGGATTTGTATGTGGAACAGAAAAGGAATAGCTAAGAGGAAGGTGAAAAAAAAAAGAAAGATTGATATATAAGGTAAGTTGAACTATTTGGTAAAAAGGAAAAAAAATCTTTTTTTAGAAATTGTCATAGCATTTATTGTTTTCCTTTCTGTGCTGAGGAAAGAAAATGGAAATCATCTGGAGGAAAATTCTCCATTATCTTTGCAAGGAGGAAGATTAATCTGAATAATCAAATGTTAATTATTATTGGAAAAAAATCCAGTGGAAAAATTAGAAAGACCCCAAATACAAACCATACTACGTACTTAAAAAATTAGTATTAATGAAGATTCAAGGTATACAAAAATCTAACATAGTTCTTAGGAATTTCTGGTTATAATTTTCAAACAAAGATGGGGAGGGGATTTTTAGTGAAATGGTTTGACTCTACAGTGATACCATAATCAAAGTCAAGGCTAAAATCTGTATATTCTACTCTGAAATTGAATGGTTACCATAGAAACCACAGTTGTGTGGTTTGAATCTTTGCAAATGAAAGACAATGTGGTTCAGGGACAGGGAAGATGATTTCTGTAAAGATCATTGGACTTAGAATCAGAAGACCTGGACCTGCAACCCAGGCTTCCCACTCTCTCTTTCTGTGACCTTGAATAAGTCATCTAACCTCTGGTACTTATATTTTTAAAGTAAGAGTATTGAATTAGATAATCTCTAATGCCATTTCATTTTAGCATTATTTGAAAAAAAGGAAGCTAAAAATTGTAAGATGAATAAACTGTTCCAGGGATGCCTCCACACACCCAAGAACTAAGGCAGACTACCAAAGAAATACTAGGCAAATGCTCATATATTAAGACATCTCTTTTTGAGTGGATGTTTTTGGCTATGGAGGGAGTAACCCAAACATTGTTGAAAACCATTTTATGTAGTCTGAGACAAGAAGAAATGAAATTACTTCAAAGGGTCCACCTCAAATACAAGCAAAGTAAGTGAACAAATAAGAAGGCATAGGGGTTAAACTAAATTAAATCAAACAAGCATTTATATACAAGGCACAAGAAATTTTGTTGTATTTGTGGGGAAGGGTTCTAAATCAATGATTTCATTGGGATGGGTTGAATGAAGCATATTAACAATTCATTAAAACAAAGAACATTTATTAAATATTACTGAGCTGGTCACTGTGTTAGATACTAGGGATAGAAACCCAATAAATGAAGAAATCTTATTGATAAGGAACTTCTATAATTGTAGTCTTAAAGAGTTACTTAAAGCATTAAGAGGTTGAATGACACATACAGACAAACTTATATGGACAGAATATATCAAAAGCATAATTTGAACCCAGGTCTTTTTTTTTAACTAATTGATTTGTTTATTTACTTTTAGTTTACAAGATTCAGTTCCACAATCCCTTGAGTTTCAAATTTTCTCCCCTCCCTTCCCCTTCCCCTAGTGGCATGCAATCAATAGGATCTGCAAACATTTTCACATTGTACACTAGTCTGGTTGTATAGAAGGGTTGTAATCGATGGAGTGAACAATGACAAAGAAGAAACAAATCAAAACATGGAAAAGAACAATAGCATGTAGTTTGCTTCAGTCTCCATTTAAACTCTCTTCTTTCTAGATCTTTCTCTGAATGTAGATGTCTCCTTCCATCTTGAGACTTGTAGAGTTGTCTTATAACCGTGCGTTGTTGAGAAGAGTCCACTTTATCAAAGTTGGTCATCACACAGATGATGTGTCTGTGATTGTGTACAAATTTTTCGTAGTTCTGCTCTTCTCACTTAGCATTAGTTTGTATAAGCTTTTCTAGGTAAATATGAAGTCCATTGCCAAAATGAGGAGATTTCTAATCTGATCTCCCTCTTTCAATGGAAGTTTGGGGTTTCATGCTCCCTCTATCAATCAGAGGTAGGGGATAGTGATGGAGACTAAAGGCAGATGGGATCCACCTTTTCAGGAGGATGAGGTTTTTCCCAATAATGAGCTTCCTGAGCCATGGTAGACAAGTCTCAGAGAAGTGCAGTCAGTTGAGAAATTTGTAGCTCTCATTAGGTTTTGGGGGGATTCCCCCCAATTAAATTGAGCTTAATCTGCCTCTCTGTGCTTTCCTTCCACCTTCTGTTCCTAGTTTAGCCCCCTTGTTCCAAGCAAAAGTCTTATCCCCTTGCCATGTAACTGCCCTTCAAAAACGTTAAGACAGTTGTCGTACTTAAGCTGGTTTTCATGCAGTAGTAGCATTACTGGACTAGATACACAGTTGCCTTATTAATATTAAACATGGAAGAAAGGAAGGAAAATTGGTACAATAGTCTAGTTAAAGCAAGTCTGAAATAATAAACATCCCAGTTACCAGAAAACTGAGCCAAGTACAGTGGAACCCAAGTCTTTCTGACTCCAAATCGAGTCCCCATGCAGTACACCAAGGGTTCTTAAGCATGGTTCTCAATGGACAGATTTCAAAGATTCCGTAAAATAGGGTCAGTAAAATATATAAACACTTATATTTATGTTATTTTTTCCCATTTAACAGAAGCATGTAAGTCATGAAATGGATAAAGCACTGAAGCTACAGTCAGGAAGACCTGAGTTAAAATCTTTCTTCAAATGCTTACTAACTGTGCAACCCTTGGCATGTTGCTTAATTTCCATCTACCTCAGTTTCACCATATGTAAAATAGAGATAATAATTGCTAGTACATTGCAGAATTGTTGTCAGAATAAAGGGAGATGATCATTCTAAAATGCTTTATGAACATTAAAGCACTATATAGATACTAGATATTATACACTGAAATTTAACATTTCCTTCAATTAAAAAAATCCTTCAACTAAAAAATAATATTCCAAAAAGTAGACCACAGGGTTCACCAGACTACCAATGAATCCATCGCGTGTACAACTCCTCCCACTCCAACCCCACACACAGTCACTTGCGTTGTACCATGCTGCCTTTCCAAGAATTTTAAATACAAAGACACAAAGAAGTCTTTGACCTCCAAGAGCTTCTATTTTTCCTAACATAATGTACATCAATTATACTTGAACCTGATTTTGCCACAGAAACATGTCTTGGTTGATTGAAAGAGAGACAAAAAGTTTCTTAACCAATTGATTAATTTCCTAACTTAGAACAGAAGTTTAAATGCACAGACTGAAGAGGGTAATGACCAAATCAACACATTTTCTCTAAGAACTAGTCAACCTAATTTGGCAGAGAATGATCACAAACCATTTTTGGGCCACAACAACTTTTTAAGAGGCTCTATGGAGGTATTTGTATCTTACTTCAATGGAGGAAATGTCAATGCTGAAAACAACAAATTCTTCATTAGCCATGAAAAGCATGTGGAAAAAATATCAAGAGAAATTGTCAGTATGGGGAAAGAAAAGCAAATCGATGAAACCATGTATTGTGGCATGTGAGCAGCACAGGGAAGTCTGAAACACATCCAAGTTCAAGGCTGCTTTCTGAGGCTGAGTGCCAAAGGTGGTTGCTTACAAGGAAGGACCAAGAAAGGTCACTTGGAGACAAGCATAGAAGCATTAGCATACAGTTTTCTATCTGCTATACATAGGAAGAACAAGGAAGCAAGAAAACCGTGTGACAGGGAAAAACAGGAAGTAGAACGATTTATAATTTAAAGAAAGCAAATATATTAGGGGAGAAATATCTTAGAACATTTACCAAAAAGGCAGCACAGCTGATCAAATTTATGAAAGGGCAATAAGACTAGCCCAGTTCTGACTGAATCCAATCTGGATAGAATCAACAACTGGCAGATGAAAGCTTTGTAAGAAGAATAGTAGGAAAAACAAACCATTTAGGAAATCTATTAGATAGAGAAAATGAAGGATTCAAACCCAGAAGGAGACATATTTATTTTGGAAGAGCATCACTTTCATTTCCATAAGTCAGCAACAAGGTAAAAAACTAAACTTTGAGTTGGAAGATGTATGTGTATGTAAGTATGTATGTATGTATGTATGTATGTATGTATGTATACTTGAATGTGTTTGAAATGGGCAACAAATAGGAAATAGATAAAAGGAAAAATAACCTCCTATGGGATTAGTGCCTTTACTAGACAGTAGTTAGATGCTCCCATGTAAAAAAAAAATAGTCAGGGAAGGGATATCTGATGTGGCACACCTAAAGGAAATAATTTAGAAAATGGATTTTTAACCAGGAATCTGTAAATTTGTTTTTATTTGATATTTTGGTACCTATATTTTAATACAGTTTGTTTCTTTTGTAATGCTTTCCATTTTATTTTACGTATTTAAACATATTCTTCTAAGGAATGAACAGTCTTTAAACAGTATATTGAATGGGTCCACAACACCAAAACAGATTAAGAACCCCTGAACTACAGGTGGGAAGATTTGGTTGATTGAATGGATAATATTCATTTTAAGAGGATATGTTTGTTGTAGGTGTTATGTCTCAAATGGATGTCGTTAAGTGAAGAGGAAAGGAAATGAATGAATGAGACAAAAAAATAATGCTGTTGCTAACGTCCCGCAGTAAGAAAAATTGCTAGTAAATTCATGCATCAGTTCTATTAATAGGTCTGTGATGGTAAAGAGCAATTATTGATTATTTTAGATAAGACCTTATATCTTAATTGTATGTATGTATAAAAATGCTGACAACCTACAAGGATGTCTAAGAATTGTGAAATTCAAACATACTCAGAACACTAAAACTGTGAATTTTTAAATGACAGGAATTAAATACAGGAAAGGTTCCAATGTGAGAGAAAGTTAGAGTTGAGGAGATCTTAATGACCATTAAATTAAATCTTATCATTTTGGAGATAAAGAACCTAGGGTCTAGGAAGGTCATGGTCCTTTTTTAGCTAAGGACATACAGTTAAGTTCTGGGAGATGAATCTGGAAGTCAGGTCTCTTGACCATAGCCAGTGTTCATTAAAGAAAGTTAGAAGACTTTAGTTCAAAATGAAATAAAATAATAATCAGTGAATATAGAAATGTAAACAGAACTCTAAAGAGATCTACTACAATGGTTACTCATAGTTGTGTTTTGGAAAAATGTTATATGAGACACTAATATTGGAAAAATTTGGAAGAAAACTTCCTAGATGACTTTATTAGCTTGAGAAAAAGATAGGTGATGCAATTGGTTTAGAATAACATTGCAGAGAAAAAGATTTCAGAGAGTCAAAAGGAATTTGATTGGAAAATTTGACTTATTTATATCGAATTATCTTATGCTGAAACCCTGTTCCTCCTCCAAAATTCTTATTTTTATTTTTGTTGATGACCCTACAATTCTCTATCAGCCTTGACATCATCTTTGACTCTTTCTACTCACTCATTATGCATGTGTAATCACTTGCCAAGTCCTAATAGTTGTGAAATTTGTCCATTTCTTTCTGTTCCCTCTGAACCCCTTGATTAGATCCTGATTAAGTCTTCCCAGCATTGTTGGAAGCATTATCTTCCAAGGTCTGTCTCCTTGATTTTAGTGTCTTTCCTCTCCAGACCATCCTTTACAAAACTACCTCTAAAATCTTTCTTTTTTTTTTCTTTTTTTTTTTTTTGGAGGTGGAAAGGCAGGGCAATGGGGGTTAAGTGACTTGCCCAAGGTCATATGCTTAGTAAGTCTTAAGTGTCTGAGGCTGGATTTGAATTCAGGTCCTTCCGACTCCAGGGCCAGTGCTTGATTTGTTGTGCTACCTAGTCACTCCCAAATTTTTCTCTTTTTTTGAAAAAAAATGATAGTTTTCATTTGTAAATAACTTTAATTACTAAATATGTGTGCATGTGTGTGCGTGGATAGATAGATAGATAGATAGGTGGATGGATGGATGTATGGATAGATAGATAGATAGATAGATAGATAGATAGATAGATAGATAGATAGATGGATAAATGGGTGGATGGATGGATGGATGGATAGATAGATAGATAGACAGACAGATGGATAGATAGATAGATAATGTATGTATGTGTATCCTCCTCTGGGATAGAAAGCTATCCCGGGTACACAAAATGATTTTTAAAAATGAGTGGACAAAGTTCAGCGTAACTAACCAACACATCAAACAATGATGACTGCATGTGCAGCGTCCCACATTTCTTGAATACCCAACCTCACACCTCCATTTTTACATATCGTCTTCTGGGTCAAACTTCATCCTTAGAATTATATAGGAATCATTTTGCTGTTGTTCTTGCCATTTGTATGGTTTATATCGATTCCTTCTTTTTATTTCAGTTTATGTTAGCTCATATATGTCTTCCTATGTCTGGTGTTCTTCATAACAATCATTGTTTATGGGATAGTAAGGTTCTATTATATTCAGGTAGCACAATTTGTTTAGCCATATCAAGAACAACGGATGTCTATTTTTTTTTCATGATCTTTGCTACTATGAAATATGTTGCCATGAATATTTTGGTATATTTGTGACCCTTCTTTCTGTCTTTCACTTCTTTGGAGTATATATCCAATAGTGGTATTTCTAGGTCAAAAAGTAGTCACTTAATAGAATTACAAATTGCCTTCTAAAAGTTGGACCAGCCCCATCCACAGCTCCATCCACAGTGTCCTACCATGTCTGTTTTTCACAGTCCTTCCAACATTTTCTAATCCAGATTTTCTCTTTTTTGGTGATTTAATGGGTCAAAGTGCAATCTCAGAACATAACCTTTTGTAGTTGAACAGACAATATCATGTCATTCTTCAGTTCATAAACATTAATCTATAGTATCTATAGTATTCCCTTCTCTGAACTCAAAACTCTTCAAAGTGACTCCAATCTCCCTTTCAAATTGTATTTCACATTACTCCCCTTAATCATAAATTGTTGAAACCATACTTGCCATATGGCAATTCCCTGATATTATCCACTCTCTTCTATAAATTTTTATTTGTTCATTTGTACAACCACATGCCAAATGATAAGAAATAAGAAATGAGGGATCATGTCACCAAAGATCTGGAGGGAGAGGTGAATCTTAGAGAATATCTAGTCATTTTAAAGATAAGGAAAGTGAGGATCATAGAAATTAAAAGACACATCTAAAGTCATACAGGTTGTGATTAATAGAGTTATGATTAAAACAAATGTAATGTCCTTTCCATTGAGCTAAACTGTCTGTATATCTTTAGTGTCTAACATATGTTGTTGTGGTTATTGTTCAGTTGTATCTGATTCTTCATGACCCCATTAGGGTTTTCTTGGAAAGATGCTGGGGTGGTTTGCCATTTCCTTTTTCAACTCATTTTATAGATCAGGCAACTGAAGCAAGCAGGGTTGAGTGACTTGTTTAGGGTGACACAGCTAGTAAGTATCTGAGGCCAGATTTGAACTCAGATCTTCCCAAATCCAGGCCTTGTGCTCTATTCATTGTCACTCAGCTGCCCTAAAATATAGTAAGCACTAATATTTCTATATGTTGGTTGAGATATCTTATTAGATTAGACATCTTATCCAAGGTCACACACATAAAAATATATCAGCTGTTTCAACCCATGCCCTTTGATTTCAAATTTAATGCTTTATCACTCCATAGTATTGCACACATGTCAAATATATAAAGAAATTGTTTCAGAATATCATTCAAACAAAAATGCCCATAATACCTTATTATAAAAAGCCCCCCTGGATATTGTCAGAAGAACTTAGAAAATAATGGTTAAAAATCTTCTTCAAAATACATGTTATTCTGTTGTAGCAACAGACTGTATGAAAGAAAAGCATTGGATCACTCCCCAATCTTTATCTTACCATCCTTCCAGTTAACCTAAGTTCACAACTTCAGTGCCATCTTCAATTCTTTTTCTCATTCATCTCCTCATATCCCTTCAGGTACCCAGAGACATCTATTATATTTTCATGATACATCCAGAAGCTTTCCTCTTTTCTCTACACATGGTGACTATCCAAGTCCAGACCTTTGTTACCAGGACAATTTCAATCGCTTGTTAATTGATCACTCTGATTCATTCCTCCACTCCAATGCATTCTCCACACCATCACCAAAGTGATAGCCTAAAACAGATCAAGCATGTCATTTCCCTGCTCCAGAATCTTCAGTGGATTCAATTTGCCTCTAATAGAAATTCAAATTCTTTTGTTTGATTTTAAAATGAATACATAATCTTGTTTTTCCAACCTTATTGCACATTTCATGCCTTCAATCACTGATCCAGGCAAACTTGATTTGCTTGCCATTTCTCAAACAAAACTTTCTATTTCTTTTTTCCATGCCTAAGCTATAGTCCCCATGCCTGGAATATACTCCCTCCTCACCTCTGCCTCACAGAATCCCAATTTTCCTTTGAGGCTCCAGTCAAGTGCCCTCGCTATAGGGAGGAGCTAAACCTGATTTCTCAATTTGCTTGTGACCCCATTCCCAAAATTACTTTGCATCTTCTTGGTATACACCACATGCTCTTCTTCATGCACCCTGTCTCCTCAATAGAGTATAAAGATTTCTTTGTGAATGTATGTACCTCCCCTGACTAGCATATAGTTTGGTGAGTAATAAATACTTAAGAAATGTTTGCTGAATTGATGAAACAATTAAGCCCCTTCTAACTTAATGATCCTAGCTGCTGCACCAGTTTTGTTTTTTTTTTTTTACTATACTCTTTAAATAACCTTATACAATTTACTGTTTCAATATGGAGAATATAATGGTAATAAAAAAAAAGAAGAAGTTAATGATCCTAAAATATTATACCTGTGGTATGATTTCGTTTGGTTTTGTTGTGTTTTTGCTGTTTTATGGGGTTTATTCCACATAATATTCTTGGTTATATATTGATACTATTAGTTTATTAGTCTGGATTCTCAATTTTCCTGATGTTTGTTTGGAGAGCTATATTCCATCTTTAGGAAGATGAACCTGCCAGAATAAGTAATCAAAGCCATTAATTGGCTTCCTTAATTGAACTATTTTTAAACATTTCCTCCCCAAATTGGTGGTTTTATTTAAACTTCAATCTTTTTCTAATACTGGCATGTAGCTTGTACTGATTTTTAATTTTTCTGTGATTTGAAATGTACTTAATCAGACTTCAAGGAAAGTAGTCTTTCTAGTGCAGTGGTTCTCAACCTTCCTAATGCCACAACCCTTTAATACAGTCCCTCATGTTGTGGTGACCCCCAACCACAAAATTATTTTCATTACTACTTCATAAGTGTAATTTTTCTACTGTTATGAATCTATCTGATATGCAGGATATATTTTCATTGTTACAAATTGAACATAACCCACAGGTTGAGAACCGCTGTTCTAGTGAAATGTGTTTTTTTTTTTTTATCATTTTACCACAAAGGTTAAACATTGACAGCTCTGTCTTTTAAAAAAATATTTGATTGTATGAGATTACTCTCAAGTTTAACATGTTATCAGTCAAGGTCCTATCACAAGGATACTCACTGGAGTATTGCCAGGAAATATCATTCACACACACATACACATACATGCACACACATGCATACCTACATTACTATTTATTCAGCCTAATGACTTTTCTCCTGAAGGTAGGAATTGTTAAATTGCTCCCAGATGCATTGATAGTACAATAGTTCAAATTCTAGCTGAGAAGAGGGCATTCAATTTATTTTCAGTTTTCCCTGACTGCTACCCTAGTGACATATGTTCCTAACGGTCTCAGATAGCCTGGATCCTGAGAGCCATATCTGTCCTCTACTATCCAAAATGGAATATATTTCCTCTATGTCCCTTGCTTCTTCCTTCTTACTGATGTTAGCATGGAAAATGGCAAAGTCATGATATTTGGAATGAGAAACACCTAGTTTCAAACCCTGCCTCATTCAGAATCTGAAGATTCTGGAGCAGGGGAATAACATGATTGACCTGTTTTAGGCTATCACTTTGGTGGTGGTGTGGATAATGAGAGTGGAGGGATGAATCTCGAGATTAATTAGACATTTAAATTCTACTTGCCTCAATTTGCATCTCTGTAAGATGAGGCAACAATGCCTAAAGTTTTATGTAAGAGGCTACTCGTAATGATTGAATGAGATGACTTTTGAAAACATTTTGTCCATTCAAACAATTCATACTCCATTAGGCCTCTATTACCAAAGATACACATAAAATAATCACACTCACCTAAATTGTTAAGTCTATGAAATACTTTACTCTGGTAGAAAGGCTCAAACTGATGCAAGATACAAATTACAATTCCAGTGTACTTCATAAGGTCATCACAATTACAAAACAGATTGATGGTAGTTCAGGTCAACTTCAAAAAGCATTTATGAACCAACTATTGCGCATAAGACACTTGGAGACTCAACAATGAAATGACAACTCACACACATAAGGAGGATACATTGTACTAATGTTTCAAACATAAGCATGGATACATAAATACAAGATAATTTAGAGGGAGGAAAGCCCTAATGGCTAGATGAAATCACTTTTTTCCATCTGTTGAGTCTATAGTATGTTTTTATTCTGTTGAGAAAACTGGGATTGATATCTATTCCTAAAAATAACATTATTAAGAGGACAGTTTATGATTATTTTGCATAGATATGTAGCGCATGCTAAAAGATGGCATGATCTCAGCAAGAATAGTTTATACCAGGCTAACTACATTTTTTTTGACGAAGTAACTCTATTCAGAATATCCCCCCTGAAGAAACACTCTTCACAGAATCACAGAGTCAAAAAGTTGGAAGGACACCCAGAAACTATCTAGTACAATCTGAACTTTAAAAATAATTCCCCCTTCAACCTTACCAACAATTAGTTTTGCAACTTTTGTTAGTAGGCCTCAAAGAGGGAAAAGTTGTGATTTCCTGTGGTAGTAAATTGCTACTACTCTTTTTCTAGTATCAAACATAAATCTCTTTTTTTTTACAATATGCAGTGTTTGTTCTCTGTTCTGCCTTCTAAGCATAAGAACCCAAGTTTAATCCTTTCTTCACACAACCGCCCTTCATATATTTACAGACTGCTCTTTGCTTTCCCACTCCCAAGTCATCTCTTTCATAAGTTAAACAACTATAGTTCCATCCATGGACCTTTATTTGACATTATTTCTCAGGATATGCCTCAGTTTCTCTATGTATTTTCTAAAACGTGGCACACAAAACTGAACACAGTATTCCAGTTGTCCATGTAGTGATACTGGGATTTGGAGATCTTCCATGCCCTTTGAACTTGCTGATGTAGCAGGAAGGGGTGGAGCAAGGGAATGCTGGAACCAAGTTAGTCTCTTTGTGGTGTGGTTGCGGCTTGAACTCCTTTTCCTTTGAGCCAGCCAGAATCTCTGCTAAGGACTCCTGCTGAGGACTGCCAGCGATGGGAACTGTGGGGGGCCAGAGCTGCTGGGAGCAAGCTGCCTGGACGCTGAGCAGTTGTCCTGAGTGACGAGAGGAGGATCTTTGCCTGAGGTAGCCTGTCCTGTTTTGAAGGCTTGAGAATGTAGATGTTTACTACTTTAACTACATGTGCCAACTTCATAACTACTGTGTTGGCTTTGACTTTCTGGTTTTGGGACTCAGTTTTCTGGTACTTAAATGAATGCTCTAGCTATGTTTCTTATGTAGAGAACCTGTTACATTTTGTGATTAATAACCATATCAGCATACTTATAGTTACTGTAGGCATTGTGAATGCTGCATTGCTGATACAGTCTACCAGTTGTACAGTCAGAAAATCACCAACAACATTGACACTCTGGGTTTCTATGAATGCAACTGAAGATAGTATTAAATCTTTTTGCTGCCATATCTCATCTTGCCTAATGTTGAGTTTATAGTCTAGTAATTAGAAGATGTACTGCTGCTTAGCCATATATCCCCTCCCATCTTGCGATTGTGAAAATTACTCTCTAATCCCAAATATAAAAAGTACTTGCGTTGAAAGTAATTGAAATTTATAATTATTGTTATCCCATTGTCTTAATCCATCAGGATTTTTTCAGGTCCTAACTCTGTCACCCCTCCCATTTTGATTATTATAATTTCTAAGGCATCATTGAAATCAGAAGGGTGAAATACATGGCCACTCTCCTGCAGCTTTTCTCCCCATCTTTCCCACACCCATGACCCCAAAACAGCTATCCCACTGTATAACCCCTCCCCCAATCTGTCCTCACCCATCGCCCCTTGACTTTCCAGTAGGGCAAGATGGATCTCCCTACCCCAGTGCCTGTATATCTTAATTCTCAGTTGCATGTAGATAATAATAATTATTATTATAATTATATATATATATATATTTTTTTAACATTTGATTATAGAATTTGAAATTATAGATTCTTTCCCTTCCTCCTTCATCAGCCACCCCCACTGGAAAGATAAGCAATTCAATATAGGCTATACATGTGTAGTTACGCAGAACATCTCCACAATGAATATATTGTGAGAGATTGATTATATGTACCTCCTTCCTATTCCGCCCTCCCCTTGTTCTATTCTCTACCCTGTCTCTGTCCCTTTACAGAAGTGTGTGCTTCCAGCAACCCTCCCCCCCAATTTGCCCTCCCCTCCATCATTGCCATTCTCATCCCCATCCCCATACTCTCCTGTGTGGCAAGATACCCAGTTTAGAGTTTATGTCATTCCTTCCCTAAGCCAAATTCAGTGAGAGTAAGGTTGACCCTTTCCCTTTTGTCTTCCTGTTGTTCCTCTCTGCTGTAACAGTTATCCCTTGCCTCTTCTATATGAGATGATTAACCCCATTCTTTCTCTCCCTGTCTCCTCTCAATCTATTCCTCTTGCACCTCATAATTTCACCTTTTAAAGTATCATTCCTTCCTATCCAATTGATCCTATGCCCTCTATGTACACATAAATACATATACTAAGATATGTATTCATACGAATATATATACCCTCCTATATAGACATATGTGTATGTATACATATATATACACCTGTATACCCTTCACCTATCCTCATACTGAGAAAAGTTTTGTTAAGTTACAATTATCATTTTTTCATGTTGACATGTAAATAGTTCAACTTTGATAAGTTTCTTATGATTTCTTTTCCATGTTTACTTTCTCATGCTTCTTGTATCTGAGTGTCAAATTTTCTTTTCAGTTCTGGTATTTTCAGCAAGAATGCTCGAAAGTCCTCCACCTCATTGAATGACCATATTTTCCCCTGGAACATTATATTCAATTTTGCTGGGCCCTTTGATCAACTTAATGTAGAAACTGCTAGATCTTGGTTTATCCTAATTGTGTTTCTGCAGTATTCAAATTGTTTCTTCTTGGCAGCTTGTAATATTTTATCCTTGATCTGGGAACTTCAGAACCTGTCTATAACATTTGTAGGAGTTTTATTTTGGGATCTTTTTCAAGAAGTGATTAGTGAATTCTTTCAAGTTCTATTTTGCCTTCTGGTTCTAAAATATCAGGGCAATTTTACTTGAGAATTTCTTGAAAGATGATTTCCAGGTTCTTTGTTTTGATCATGGCTTTCAGGTAGTCCAATAATTTTTAAATTATCTCTCCTGGATCTATTTTCAGGTCAGTGGTTTTTTCAATGAGATATTTCACATTGCCTTCTATTTTTTTCATTTGTTTGAATCTGTTTAATAGTATCTTGATTTCTGATAAAGTCATGTGCTTCCATTTGCTCCACTCTACTTCTGAAGGAATTATTCTCTTCAGAATGCTTTTGAGATTCTTTTGCATCTGGCAAATTTGACTTTTTAAGGTATTGTTCTCCTCATTGGCTTTTTGGGCCTCCTTTGCCATATGAGTTAATCTATTTTTTTAGATGTTATTTTATTCAGTCAGGTTGTTGACTCTCTTATCATGATTTTTTTGCATCATTCTCATTTCTCTTCCCAATTTTTCCTCCACTTCTCTTATTTGGTTTTCAAAATCTTTTTTAAGCTGATCTATGGCTTGTAGGAAGTCTTTATGTTTCTTGGAAGCTTTGGTGTGGGAGTTCTGACTGTGTATTCTTCCTCCCATTCCATGCTTTGGTCCTATTTGTCCCCAAAAAAGGAATCTAAAGCTGCATTGCTAGTCTTGCTTTGCTTCCTTTGCCTGCTCATGTTGCCAGTCAATTACATGGCTTTTGGGCTCAGTAGTAAAACTCTGCTTTCAGAGGGGAAAGCTCTGTCCCAAATCACTGGGGTTTTCACAGCTGCTGGAGCTATTAGGAAGCCACCATTTTTTGCAGCCCCCACCAGCTTTGGCTCACTGAAAACATACCTCAGGACCACCACCCAAGACCACAATCTGATCCAGGTAGCTCTAGTCAAGAGCACTTAGCCCCTGAATGATCACTTGACCTCCCTGCAGTCTGCAGGCTAGGAGCTTCTGAAGCAACCATGTGTAGACAGCAGCAGGGCTGCTGCTTCAGACTGCTGCTAGCTCTGGAGGCAATTTGGCCAGACTCTCTTCTCCAAATTTAGCTAAGTTCCACTGACCTTTTCCCTTTGTCCTTGGCTCTTGTGGGTTGGTGATTCTGGAAGTCACCACAGCTGCTGATGATCCACTCTCCTGAATGCTACAGCCCCATCTTCTCCAGGATGCCCTGGGGCTGAAACCACATGGGGCTGGGCTCTGCTTCCAGCTCACTGCATTGACTGCATGCCAAGCTGCCATCAGCAGGAGCTTTGTTACTCCCTCATTTTTGTGGAGTCTAGAGCTCTAAAAGTTGTTTAGAGTCATATTTTATAGGTATTTGAGGTGGTATCGGGGGGACCTCCCAGAGTTCAAGTGTTTCTACACCACCATCTTGACTCTGCCCCCCATCAGTCTATTCAAATTTGATATCATAGATGTTAGTCACTCGTTGCAATATTGTCTTCAACATTAGGCATGTATATAGTGTAATTAATTAGAGTCATTCCTCCAGTTGACATTGAATCATTGATGACTATTCTTTGCAGGTAGTCATATTGTGCAGAACGAGATAAGAGATATTGTGAAACATGTTGCTGAAATCTAATTATGCTATGTCTACAGTATTCTAATGTATATTCAGTCAAGTTACTATGACCAAAAAGAAATGTGGCTAGTGTAAGATCATGCTATCTTTTAGAATGTGCTACTTATTGATCTAAAATAATCATAAACCATCCTCTTAATGTTCTTTTTAGGAATAGATATCAATCTCACTTTTCTAAAACTGATATAGTCTACCTCTTATGCATTTCTCATTTCTTTCCAAAAAGAGGGAAAACAAAAAGTGGTTCTATATTTCTCTCTGTCTTTCCCTCCTAGTGGAAGGGGGAAAAGGTGGGAGGAAGAAAAAAAAAAGAATGCTTAAGAGTTAAAAAAAAAAAGTAAAAATAGAAGAGAAACAATTGTCCTCAAAAAAACATGTAATAAGTACATCTGCTGTTCTCCCAATTTTTCAAATATTACCAGTGTTAATTTACAAATCACATCATTATATAGAATTCCTCTGAGCCATGTGATTTAATTAAGGAAAGCCAACATGAAAGCTTATGATCTCTTCTGCTACTTTTAGTTTCAATCATGGGTCTAGAAAATCAACAAAACAGCAAATCAGTTCATGATTTATAGTGTTTTCTGAATTCTGAGGTATAAATAAAAGCTCATCAGAAATTTAACAATCAACTTTCAACTGATCTGAGCTGACTCTAGCATGCCACTGGTCTTAATTCTCTTTTAGCTATTTTTGTCTCTTCCTTTCCTAAACAAACAATATTCCCCTAGAATGTGGGGGGGGGGGGATCAAAATATGAGCTAAGTAGTTCAGGCTTCTCATTGTTGTTTTCCCCTTTACATCCTACATGGTGGTCATATCCCCTTTTTAATCTTTATCTTAAATTTGACATAATTTTAAAATTACCTCTTTTTTGATCTTAATAGAATGAGCCTCTCCTTATTTTTTATTTTATTTTATTTTGTTTTATTTTTTGTTTTATTACCGCCCCTTCTTGGTTCATTGCATAATCATCACAGATTTGCAGCAGTTACTTTGCCAAAGAAGTGGGATGTGACCTTTATGTGCAGCTTTAAAATTTTGCTGGTATTACTTAAAAATCATTTATTATTAAACTGTCTTTGGTGCAAGATTAGGATGCACAGAATAGGTATCAATATATGTTAGCTTGTTGACTACTTTGAAAACTCTTTCCTCCTTTGGTTTTTCTGTTTCTGATCTTCCTTTATTCCCTTTTGACCTGTTGGCCCACTCTATTTCAGTCTCCTTTGTAAAATTATCTTTATGTGCTCAAATGATAAAATCCTGGATATAGTGAAATATCAATGTAAAATCTTAAGGGAAATCTTAAAGAACATAAACTCTAAAGAGAAAAAAAAATAAAGAATTATTTTTACAAGGTGATTTGTTTTTAGCAAGCTAATTAATAAGTTCTATTCAGGCTGTGTAATGGAGAGATTATCAGTAAACAATATTATATGAAAACAAATTCAGCAGCTTTCTGAAAAGTAGGAGAAACAGAAGAGAAGCTATTCCACAATTAGAAAAGTGTTGGAACAGCTAGGTGGCACAGTGAACAGAGCACCAGCCATGGAGTCAGGAGGACCTGAGTTCAAATCCAGCCTCAGATACTTTACACACACACACAAAAAAACTAGCCGTGCGATCTTGGGCAAGTCACTTAACCCCAATGTGCCCCCCCAAAAAAAGCACCAAAGAAAGAAAAATGCATTTCCCACTTGTTATACACTTAATATCTTTATTCTTTATCCCTTTTTATTTTCTCTTAAATAGAAGTCATGATTCTTTTTTAAATTAACTTTTGTTTATTTTTAGTTTACATCATTCATTTCCGTCAGATTTTGAGTTACAAATTTCTCCCCATCTTTCCCCTACCCACTACCCCAAAACAGTGATCCCACTGTATTCTCCCTCCCCCAATCTAATCTCTCCCATATCCTGCCCCATCACCCCTCTGACTTTCTGGTAGGGCAAGATGGATCTCCCTACCCCAGTGCAAAGCCATGATTCTTTAAGTTGAGTGATGTAACTCAAATATTAAGTTCTTGAGAATAAAATTGAAAGGGCTTTTGATAAGAAGTGGCCTTCAAGCTTATAGTAGTAGCACTGTCTCAGGAGGGTTTGGAATTCACATTAAGGCAAAAAGAGTTAAACACATACATTTTATCCTAAGTTTGTAGGTAATATCATGATTAGGATATGTAAATGCAACTAAAACATCAACAAAACATGGTGATTAATTATACTTCAGTGTTTGGTTCATATAAAGATTGGCCCAAACACTAAAATAAAGCATTAGTATAATTTCATTTTAGTAGTAATGTAAAAGAGTTGTATTTTTGCGAGGAGAGTCCATGTATATAAACATGTAATGATGTTTTATAAAAGAAGCCTGTGAGAGAGCCCTAATCCATTTGCTGATGAATACTTCATTTAAACTATTATTATGATTGTCATTGATACCTGGAGGCAAATAACCTAACCAATAAACTACATCTGCACTTTTTCTTTTCTTTTTTTTGTCTTTTATTAATGTCTGAATTTAAAGTTGTTGTTGTTGTTGTTGTTGTATTTTAAGGCCAGGTCTCTAAAATTAAACACATTAAGTGCATGTTGACAGAAAAAAATAGAGATTTTTGTATTTCTATTATTCTTATTGTTCAGCAGTTATGGAGATCCAGTTATAATTCATAAAAGTAGTACTTTTCCACTCATCCCATGCCAAACAAAAATTTTCTTGAGTACGACAAGAGAAGATCAGATACTTTTTTCCTACAAATCTAAGACCCTTTATTCATGTCTTCTAGTAATTATATGCATTTTGTACAAAGATATCTATTTATCTTATTAAAAATGTCATTATATGCTAGTTGGTTTGAGTTATGTTGTTTTGAATAAGAAAGTTTATTTTTCTAGAGAAATGCTTTCTCTATATACAGTCAGATAAGGAGATGCTTTATCTTCCCAAGGCAAGGAGATAAAACAGATCCGGAACTCTGTAAAAACTAAAATAACACAACAGCTAAGTTACCTGCTGGGTTCCAAATGCATTCCCTATTTTTATTACCCATGATGACCTAGGATAAATGTTATGTAACTCTTGGCCCAGTGTCTATAGTTGTATTGTATCACCAAAACCTACAAATAGTGAACCCTTTCAATGAAAGTATCAAGTTTTTGAAATCATTAAAGAGTTCCTCTCTTGTCTTTTTGCTGGCAGGAAACAGCACTTTTGCATTATGCTGTCTGGATGTAAGTGGAAAGGAGATTAAAATGAAATTTATTAACTTATAAATGAGATTTTAAAATTGATATTTGTATAGGAAAGGACTACTTATATCTCTTCACAAACAATGGCTACCATGAGTATTTTTTATTAAAAAAAATAGAAGTTGCCAAATATCTGATAGTTTTTTATATGTAACATAAAATTAATTAGTATAGAAGAAACTATGTCATTTGGAATTTATAAATCAGGCTCATTCCATCCAATATTGAAAAGTTTAAAAATATATTTCTGCTTAAAGTATAACTTGTCAGTTAAGGGAGTGAAATGCAAGGTTCTCTATTTTTTGAATTACTTTAATCCTAAATATGGGAATAATTAAATTCTGAAAAGACAAAATGAAGGCAAACATTTTTATTTTGAAATCCTGTATGGCAAATATAACCAACTTATCATCATCATATAATATTGATAGGTCTTTGTCAGAGTGTTGCCCTCTTGATACTTTGCCCTCTTGATACTTAAAGTCAAAGTCTGTGGCTTTAGCAATATGAATGATTTCTTCTCACGCTTGGCTTCTGAGAGACAGTGTAATAGAGTAGAAGGAACTCTTCTTTGAGTGTTAGAGGAACTAGATTCAAATCTCAGCAAAGTCTCTTATTGCTTCTGTGTTCTTGGATAAATTACCTCATCTCTCTGGTCCTCCATTTCTTCATCTCTAAAATTGGTAGTGGAGAGAGGCAGAGTGAAAATGGAAGACTAAAAGAAGGGACTCACCTGAACTCTCCTTCAAACCCCTCCAAATACCTTTGAATAACGATTCTAAACAAATTCTAGAGTAGCAGAATATGCAAAATGATGGCAAAATAATTTTCTAGCTTAAGATATCTTAGATACTCAGCAGGAAAAGTCTGTTGCATCATGGTGAGAGAGGAGCACAGCCCTATGCAGGACACACCAGAGCAGAACAGGCCACAGCAAATTGGGAGTAGGCCTCAATGTGACTGAATGAATGGCATCAGTGGTAATGTCCAGACTTCACAGGCTGCAGACACCAAAGACAACATAGAAGTTCTGCAGGAAAGATTTGTCATACCTGGATGAGAATGTAACACAGTATAGCTCAGGCCACACCAATGTATATCATGCCCTAATAAACCAGGAGCAGGCATTGGGAGCTACTGAATCAGCAGTGGCAACAACTGCTTCTGGAGTTTTTGGAGCTCTCAGACCACAGATGGTAAGGGTGTTGAACAACTGGTAAGAAAGAAATTGCAGTGGTCTTTTTATGGGAACTGGGGCCAGGACTCTGTTGCTTTACCCATACTTGGATCCTGGTCACAATACCAGTGGCAATCCCAGGGCAAGGAGGAGCATTAACACAACAGAGCTTGCAGTCACAGTGGAGGAGAGACCTTCCTCAGAGTTCCAGGGCAGAAGAGTGCTTGTGGTAATTCACAGGCAAGAGCACAGGCCAGCAGAGTAGGATACACTCCTCCTAAATTAATTTCCTTATTCAGCCCCATATCAATCACACTATCAAAAATTATTTAACAGAGCTAGAAAAAACAATAACAAAATTCATCTGGAAGAACAAAAGTTTCAAAAAATCAAGGGAACTGATGAAGAGAGATGGAAGGGAAGGTGATCTAACTATACCAGATCTAAACTTATATTATAAAGCAGCAATCATCAAAACTACTTAGTACTGGCCAATAAATAGTATTGGAGGGGGATGGAGCCAAGATGGCGGTGTAAAAGCAGCAACATATCACAGCTCTCACATAGCCACCCCAAAATACCCATAAAATATGACTCTAAACTAATTCTAGAACTCCAAAACACACACAAATACACTTTCCAATAAAGTAAGCTCGGCTACGAGGAACCATATCAGCAAACCAAAACCAGCCTGGCCTGAAACCGTGGCTGTATTCCAGAGGTGGCTGGATGAGAGGAGCTGAGCCCTGACTGGATCTTCAGGTGAGCAGATTGGCAGCAGCTGCATCAGTATCCAGAATTAGGTCAGCGGAGCTGGTGAGGTCGTGGGAGAAAAGCGGTCCTGCCAAACTGCCTCCAGGGCTAGGAAGCAGAAAGCAGAGGTCCTGCACCCGCCTCCACATTGTGGCTTCAGAGATCTCAGCCTGCAGACTGCAGGGGGATCAAGTGATCATGCAGAGTCCAAGTGCTCTCACGTTGAGAGGCCTGGATCCAGATTGTGGTCTTGGGCTTTGGTCCTGTGGTTCTTTTTCTTTCAGTGAGCCAGAAGTGGGGGAGGAAGCCAGCAAGCTCTTAAGAACTCTGGCTGCTGGGAAAACCCCAGCAATTTGGGAAAGAGCTTTCCCCTCTGGAAGCAGAGCTCGACAGAGACTTAAAAAAAATGACAAACTGCTCAACCATGAATAAGAATAAGCATAAGAAGCAAAGTAAGAACAGCAACCAAACCCTAGATTCCTTCTTT
>CM053583.1:148154485-148164829 GCA_028627135.1 Pseudochirops cupreus
TAAAGTTGAGTAAGTTCCCTATATTTTTGAGGAATGAGGCTTTATCCGTTGTAAAAATTCTTTCCCAGTTTCTTGCTTCCCTCCTAATCTTGGTTGCATCGACTTTGTGTGAAAAAACTTTTCAATTTAATGTAATCAAAATTTTCCATTTTGCATTTCATAAAAATCTCTGTCTCTATTCTCCATAAATCTGATAACTAAACTATTCCTTGCTCCTCTAATTTGTTTATAGTATCAGTCTTTATATCTAAATCATGTACACATTTGGACTTTATTTTGTTATATGTTGTCAGAGGTTGGTCTATGCCCAGTTTCTGCCCTACTATATTCCAATTTTCCCAGAATTTTTTTGTCAAAGAGTGAGTTCTGATCCCAGAATCTAAGGTCTTTGGGTTTTTCAAATAGTACATTGCAATAATTTTTGACTACTGTGTCTTGTGTACTTAACCTATTCCACTGATCTACCCCTCTATTTCTTAGCCAGTGCCAGGTAGTTTTGATGATTACTGCTTTATAATACAATTTAATATATGATATGGCTAGGCCATCACCCCTAGCATTTCTTTTCATTAATTTCCTTGATATTCTGGACCTTTTGCTCTTTGAGATGAATTTTGATAGTGTTTTTCTACTTCTAAAAAATAATTTTTGATATTTTGGTATGGCACTGAAAAAGTAAATTAATTCAGGTAGAATTCTAATTTATATTATAATATGTTAACTTGTCATACCCATGACCACTGGTATTTTTCCAATTATTTAGACCTGACTTTATTTGTGTGAAAAGTGTTTTGGAATTGTGTTCAAATACTTCCTGTGTTTCTTTTGCCAGGTAGGTTCCCAAATATTTTATAATGGCTTTAGTACCTTTAAATGGAATTTCTTATTTTTAATCTCTTGCTTTTGGGCTTTATTTTTAGTAATATATTGAAATGTCAATGATTTATGTGTGTTCATTTTATATCCTGAAATTTTGTTAAAGTTATTTATTATTTCAAGTAGTATTTTACTTGACTCTCTAGAGTTATCTAAGTATATCATCATATTGTCTGCAAAGAGTGATAACTAAGTTTCTTCTTTGTCTACTCTAATTCCTTCAACTTTTTTTCTCTTATTGCTAAAGTTTCTAGTACTATATTGAATAACAGTGGTGATAATGGACATCCTTGTTTCACACTGAATCTCATTTGAAATGCACCTAGCTTATGCCCTTTGTGTATAATGCTTGCTGATAGTGTTAGGTAGATACTACTTATCATTTTAAGGAAGATTCCATTTATTCCTATGCTCTCTTGTATTTTTTTTTAAAACAAAAATGGATATTGTATTTTGTCAAAAGCTTTTTCTGCATCTATTGAGATGATCATATGGTTTCTGTTAGTTTTGTTGCTGATATGATCAATTATGCTGAAATTTTCCTTATATTAAACTAGTCCTGCATTTCTGATAGAAATCCTACCTGAACAAATTGTACTATTCTTGTGATAATTTGTTGTAACCTTTTTGTTAATATTTTATTTAAAATTTGTTCATCTATAATAAGTAGGGTAATTAGTCTATAATTTTCTTTCTCTTCTTTATCTCTTCCAGGCTTAGGTGACAGTGCCATATTTGTATCATAAAAAGAATTTAGTAGCATGTCTTCTTTGTCAATTTTCTCAACCTGTTTAAACAGTATTGAAATCAATTGTTTTATAAATGTTTGATAGAAATCACTTGTCAATCCATCTGGCCCTGGAGATTTTTTCCTGGGGAGTATATTGATGATTTCTTCAATTTTATCTTCTGAGATGGGATTATTTAAGTATTATACTTCCTCTTCTGTTAATCTGGGCAATTTATATTTTTGTAAATATTCATCCTTTGCACTAAGATGTTCAAATTCATGAGCATAGGGTTGGGCAAAATAATTCCTAATTACAGTTTTAATTTCCTTTTCACTGGTGTTGAATCCACCCTTTTCATTTTTGATACTGGTAATTTGGTTTTCTTCTTTCTATTTTTAAAAATCAAATTGACAAAAAGTTTTAAAATTTCATTGTTTTTTTTTCATGAAACCAGCTCTTAGTTTTATTTACTAGTTCAATAGTCATCTTAATTTCAGTTTTATTAATCTGTCCTTTGAGTCTCAGTATTTTGAATTTGGTATTGAATTATTTTTAATTTGTTCTTTTGTAGCTTTTTCAGTTGCATGCCCAATTCATTGATTTCCTCTTTCTTTTATTCATGGAAGCATTCAGAGATATAAAACTTTCCCTAAGAACTGCTTTTGCTGCATACCATAAATTTTGCTACATTGTCTCAGTATTGCCACTCTTTTGAATGAAGTTATCAATTGTTTCTATGATTTCTTGTATGAGCCACTCATTCTTTATAATTAGATTATTAGTTTTCCTTTTATATTTGGCCAATTTTAGTTTTTTAGGCGTTATTCTCTTGTTTAAGGTTTTTTTTTATTTTGTCAATTGTATTTTTAAAAGAATTGATCAATTTTTTTCTACCTCTCTAATTTGACTTTTAAAATCCTTTTTGAGTTCTTTCAAGAGTGCTTTTTGGGCTTCAGACCAATTAATATTGCATTTTGAGGTTTCAGATCTGGGTATAGTGTCAATGATCTCTTCTTCTGGAATCTGTTTTTATCTTCCTTGTCCCCACAATAAGAATCTATGGTCTTTGCTTTTCTAAGATGCTTTGTGCTCATTGTGATTGCCATTTTTTCTTTCTTTTGTCCTTGTAATTAAACTCTAATTTAATTATATTTAGTTTGCAACATTCAATAACACAAGATTTTGAGTTACAAATTTTCTCCCTTCTTTCCCCTACCCTCCAGTCGAAGATATCAAACCTACTGTATATCCCTTCCCCCAATCTGCTCTCCCTTGTATCACTCCACTTCTTATCCCCTTCCCCACTAATTTCCTGTAAGGTAAAATACCCAATTGAGTGTTTCTTTTATTCCCTCCTTAAGCCAAATTCAATGAGACTAAGTTTGAACCATTCCCTTTTACCTTCCTGCTCTTCCCCTCCATTGTAAGAGTTTTCTCTTACCTCTTTCATATGAGATAATTTACCTTATTCTATCTCTCCCTTTCTCCTCCCATTATGTTACTCTCTCACATCTTAATTTTATTTTTTGGATTTCATCCCTTCTTATTCATCCTGTGAATTCTGCCTATGTATGTATTTACACACATCTATACCTCACATATGTATTTATACACACAGAAACCCTCCTATACATACATGTATATGTATACATATGTGTGTATCTATATCTATTCTTTTCAAACATCCTCATACTGAGAAAAGTCTCATGAGTTACAATGATCATTTTTCCATATAGGTATGTAAATACTTCAACTTTATTAAGTTCCTTATGATTTCTTTTTCCTGTTTACCTTCTCATGCTTCTCTTGATTCTTGTATTTGAAAGTCAAATTTTCTGTTCAGCTCTGTTTTTTTCATCAAGAATGCTTGAAAGTCCCCTATTTCATTGAATGACCATATTTTCCCCTGAAGCATTATACTCAGTTTTTCTGGGTGGGTGATTTTTTGTTTTAATACTAGCTCTTTTGAACTCCAGAATATCATATTCCAAGCCCTTCAGTCGCTTAATGTAGATGCTGCTAGATCTTGTATTATCTTGATTGTGTTTCTTTCTGACTCCTAGGAATATTTTCTCCTTGACCTGGGAACTCTGGAATTTGGCTATAGTATTTCTAGGAGTTTTCTTTTGGGGATCTCTTTCAAAAGGTGATCAATGAATTCTTTCAATTTCTATTATGCCTTCTGGTTCTAGAATATCAGGGCAATTTTCCTTAAAAATTTCTTGAAGCAGGGTGGCAAGGTGGAGCAGTGAACAGCGTACTGGCTTTGGAGTCAGGAGGACCTGAGTTCACATCCAGCATCAGATACTTAACACAAAACTAGCCGAGTGAACTTGGGCAAGTCACTAAACCTTAATTGCCTTGCTTACCCACCTCCAAAGAGGAAAAAAAAAGAATTTTTTGAAGGGTGATTTATAGGCTCTTTTTTTTATCATGGCTTTCACAGGTAGTCCAATAATTTTTAAATTCTCTCTCCTGCTTCTATTTTCCAGGTGAGTGGTTTTTCCAATGAGATATTTCACATTGCCTTCTATTTTTTCATTTGTTTTGACTTGTTTTATGGTGTCTTGATTTCTTATAATGTTTAGCTTCCATTTGCTCCAATCTAATTTTGAAGGAATTATTCTCTTCAACGAGATATGAAATTCCTTTTCTTTTTTAAGGCATTCTTCTCCTCAATAGCTTTTTGGGCCTCTTTTGCCATTTGAGTTAGCCCATTTTTAAGGTATTATTTTCTTTAGTGTTTTTTTGGGTCTGCTTTAGCAGACTGTTGCCTCACTTTTCATGATTTTCTTGCATCATTCTGATTTCTCTTCCCAGTTTTTCCTCCACTCCTCTTACTTTATTTTCAAAATGCTTCTTGAACTCCACCATGGCCTGTAACCAATTCATATTTTTCTTCAAAGTTTTTGATGTGGGAATTTTAACTTTGTTGTCTTCCTCTGGCTCTGTGTTTTGATCCTTTTTGTCCCCCAAAAATGATTCTGTGGTTTGATTGTACTTCCTCTACTTGCTCATCTTTCTTGCCAGTTACTTGAATTTTGATCTCTTTGCCATGGTAAAATTCTGCTTCCAGAGTGGAGAGAGCTGTGTCCCAAATTGCTGGGGTTTTAACAGCTGTCAGAGCTATGAGGAGGGCATCCTCTCTACAGCCACCACAAGTTCCAACAGCTAGTGTTCCTCACCCAAGGACTAGGGCCCAAGATTACGACCCAGATCCAAACAGGTCAAAGCAAGAGCTATTACCCTCTCAATGGTTTCTTGGTCTCACTACAATCTGCAGGCCAGGAGCTCCAGAAACAGCCATTTGACAGCAGCTGCAGCCACCACATGCCCTATTGTCTTGGAGATAGGGGCCAGATCTTGCTCTTCTTCACCCAGTTTCAACAGAGTTCCCTACTGACCTTTTATTTTCTCTTTGTTGATTGTTGGTTGAGATGTCTGGAAACCACCACAATTTCCAGTGATACACTCTCCTGAAGTCTGTTCAGGCTGGTCTGTGCTGCTGGTTGGGGCCACTCTGGGTCTTGGCCTGTGCAGCTCACACGGAACTGCTCATCTCCCATCCTGGTGTGATAGTCCCCTCCTGTCAGCCAGCCAGCCTGCCTCCAGCTAGAGATTTGTTTCTCTTTGTCACTTTGTGGGTTCTGTAGCTCTAATTTTTTTTTTAAGAGTCATATTTTACAGGTATTGGATGTGGTTGGTGCGGGAGCTCATGCAAGTTTTTACTCTACCATCTTGGCTCTGCTGTGTGAAGGACCTTTTCTTGGCTTTTAAAGTGGATTTCTGCTTCTTGTGTTGGGGGATAGGAACCTGCTTGCTGGTTCTCTGTGTTGTGGCCTCTGGTTCTGGTAGTGGGAAGGTATGTAATGCTTTAGCTTACCTAGTTCTCCAATGTGAGAACTGGTATGTTCTGAGGTCAGGTGAAGTCTTTCTATGTTTCCCTGGGTTTACATTGAATTTCTCAGTGTGAGGTGTGGTAGAGGGGTGGTTTGACTTCTGGTGGTCTTCTCTTCCCCTAGGGCTATGCTAAAGCATAGATAGGCTCAGCCGCTGGTGGACACCTATCTGTGCTGGTGTCTGCCAAATTTCCCTGGCTGTGCTAAGTTATGCCTGGGGTCCTGTTGTTGGTGCTTGCCAGCTCCACCATTCTAGGGCTCAGGTTCTCCTGCTGGTCCACTGAATTGGGACTTTCTGCTGGCTGGTTGGGATGCCTCCTCTCCTCAGCCAAAGCAAGAAGGATCTTTCCTGTTAATCCCCCTAACCTCCTGAGCTAAAACACTGCTTTACCCTGTCTTTTTGCTGGCCCCATTATTCTTTTTTTTTTAAGATAAACAAGGGAAGGTGAGGGTGACTTACGGTTTATTCAGCCATCTTGACTTTTGGAAGTTTAAATAGGCTACTTTCAAAATCCAGTCTGTGGGTTGATAGCCCTAAGAGTAGCTGTTCCTGCTGACACAGGCCCTGCACATGATTTTACCTCTCTTTCACTCAGCTCTGGCAGACCCCAATCCTGCACTGATATGTCTGAGAACTGCTACCACTGCCAGTGATTCGATCTTCTTGAGTCTGCTTCTGTCTTGCCTTAGGTGAGTCTGCACTGATATAGACAGTGCACTAGACTGTGGTCTGGACAGTGCTTGGTGCACCTGCTTGGTTCAGCAGATCCTTCTTGTAGACCTTCCAGGCTGTCTTGGACTGGTAACCTCCCATCCTGTGTCTCTGTGGATTCTGCTACTCTAGATTTGTTCAAATTCAGTTTTTAGTGGTATTTGAAGGAGTTTCTGGGAGCACTCAGTTGAGTCCTTGCTTTCACTCTGCCATCGTGGCTCTGCCCACCAAGTTGGCTTTTTAAGAAGTTAAACTCTTGAGTGAAGTTTTGTATTTCTTTTTGCACTTGCCCAATTCTGTTTTAAAAGGTGCTGTTTTCTTCAGAATTTTTCGTGCCTCTTACCAAGTTGTTAATTTTCATAATTTACTTCTTTTTCTGACATTTCTTTACCTATTTTTTCTCTACAACTTTTGTTTGATTTTTAAAATCACTTTTTAGCTTTCCCTGAAATTTTTGTTGGGCTTGCATAGAATTTATGTTTTCCTCATTGGAGGCTTTGCTTATAGCTCTTTTGGCTATGTAGTCTCAGTCTGAGTTTTGTCTTAATCTTCCCTGTCATCAAAGTAGTTTTTATTTTAAAGATTATGTTATTTTGTTGTTATTCTTTGCTCAATTTCCCACCCTACTTCTTAATTTCATACTTCATGTTAATGCTGGGTTCTCTTCTCAGTACAGGGATTAGAAAGGCTCTTTCTCTGAGTATGAGCATTTTGTGCTGCTGTTTTCAGAGCTAGTTCAGGAATTTGGAATATTTCAGTATCTCAAAGATGGTATGATCTGGAGAGAGGTTTGGTCACTGATCTCTGAGGTAGTAATCTGAAATTAACCAAGGAACTTCATCCTTTGGGATGGCAGGTGTAATGGTTATGGAATTTAAAGATCCCCTTGTATTGGTAAGCTAACAGGTACTTAGCACTTGGTCTCAGGTTAAGTGTTAAGGCCCAGAGCTTGTAAATCCCACATTGGGATGGACTTGTTGACATGACAAGAGGGGGATGAACAGGGAGAAGCTGGTGCCATGTATTGGGAAAAGCCCAAGCAGAGAGAGGCCAGAAGAACTTCTGGGAACAGCATCGTGGAGGCAGAGAGAGACAGAGAGTACTGCTGGGGGACAGAATTGCTGAGAGATAGAGAGAACTGCTGGGAGATGTCCAGGATTTCTTAGGGCCAGTTGGAGCTGCCCAAAACTTCTTAGAGACAGCCAGAGCTGCCAAAAATTGAAGAGGCATGACTGTGGTGCCAGTATTTTGTCTGTCTCTTTTTATATTACTTTGTCAGATCTGTTTGTTGATAGAAGCCTCAGACCTTGTTGTTGGGTCTAGGTTGATATCACAGGCAGAATATGAATTGATGAGCATGCCAGCAATGTGCATGAATGTTATTGTGGCTTTGTTAAGCTTTGTCTTCCCAGGAAAAGAAACTGTGGGGAGGGGAACCCTGGAAGCTAAGAATCTGCATTGGATCAAGATGAAAAGACCTCTCCTTGGGTACTTAATGCTGACTGATGATATTGTAACTTAATTGTGATCTAGGGGTGGATGGCCTTTGTACTTTGTGATTGACCAAATGAGTGTACTTTGTTTAAGAAGGAAGACTTAAGAGGTTAAGACAGTGTGACCTAGGGGTGGACTTTGTTATTGACTAAGTGAATGCACCTTGTTTAAAATAGAACTTTAACCTTGGTACTTTGTGATTGAATTGAGAACTTACTAAATGATTGGGTTACTAAATAAATGTACTTTGTTTAAAACTGTGTGACCACTTTGGTGAAAACTGTGGCCATTTTAGTGTTAACTTGTTGAGTTGTGACATGGAATGTTGTATTTTGATTTTATGTGAACGTTTTGCCTTAATTTGTTACTGAATAAATGGAGAGTTCACTATGCTAGTAATCAGAACCTTGAAGGTTGTTCATAGGAGGAGTTTTCTGGGAAGCTGCCTGTGCTTGGCATTACAGGAGGTTATAATTTCCTGAAACTACTGCCTTTGTAGGGAAAGAAAATTATCAAGATGCCTGATTCCTTAGGGCCAGAAAGGTTACTGCTACTCAGGCATAATCCATTTCTTCTTGACTGAAAGAGTTCTCCAGATAGACATTTCAAATTCTCAAATACCCATAAAATATGACTCCAAACAAATTTTACAGCTCTAAAACACACACAAATACCCTTACTACTTGGCTAGAAGGGACCATCTCAGTGCTAGGAGCCAAAACCAGCCCAGCCTCAAACTGTGGTGTGGCCCTGGCCAAGCTGCAGCTGGAGCTTCAGGAGAGTGGATCAGCGGTAGCTGTGACAGTTTCCAGAATTATCAAGCCATAAGAAAAAAAGAACTAAGTGAAAGGTCAGTCAATATCAGCTAAAATTGGGAGAAAAAAGTGGATCTGGCCAAACTGCCTACTGGACAAGGAAGAGGCAGAAGTGGAGGCCCTGCAGCTGCCTCCACATAGCTGCTTCAGAGCTCCTGGCCTGAAGACTGCAGGGGGGCAAGCAATCATTTGGAGGCCAAGTGCTCTTGTGTTGAGAGGCCTGGATCCACATTGTGGTCTTGGGGGTGGTCCTGGGGTGGGTTTTCAGTGATCCAAAGCTGGTGGGGCCCGCAAAAAAATGACAATGCCTTAATAGCTTCAGCAGCGGGAAAACCCCAGCAATTTGGGACAGAGCTTTCCCCTCTGGAAGCAGAGTTCCACAGAGCTAAAAAATCATTGACTGGCCAACCATGAGTAGGCAAAGGAAGCAAAGTAAGAACAGCAACCAAACTCTAGATTCCTTCTTTGGGGACAAGAAGGATCAAAGCATGGAACAGGAGGAAGACATTAGAATTCCTGCACCAAAAGCTTCCAAGGAACATGAAGACTGCCTAAAAGCCATAGATCAGCTTAAAAAGGATTTTGAAAACCAAATGAGAGAAGTGAAGGAAAAATTGGGAGGAGAGATGGGAATGATGCAAGAAAATCATGAAAAGAGAGTCAAGAACCTGACTGAAGAAAATAACACTTTAAAAAATAGATTAAATCAAGTGGCAAATGAGGCCCAGGAAGCCAGTGAGGAGAGGAATACCTTGGGGAGTCAAATTTGCCAGATGGAAAAAGAATCTCAAAAGCTTTCTGAAGAGAATAATTCCTTTGGAATTAGAGTGGAGGAAGTGGAGGCAAATGACTTTATGAGAAATCAGGACACTATTAAACAGATCCAGACAAATGAAAAAGTAGAGGGCAATGTGAAATATCACCTGGAAAGGACCATTGACCTGGAAAACACATCCGGGAGAGACAATTTAAATTGTTGGACTGCCTGAAAGCCATGATCAAAAAAAAAAAAAAACTTAGAAAGCATCCTTCAAGAGATTCTCAAGGAAAATTGCCCTGATATTTTAGAACCAGAGGGCAAAATAGAACTTGAAAGAATTCACGAATCACCTCTTGAAAAAGATCCCAAAAAGAAAACTCCTAGGAATATTATAGCCAGGTTCCAGAGTCCCAAGATCAAGGAGAAAATATTACAAGCTGCCAAGAAGAAACAATTAGAATACTGTGGAAACACAATTAGGGTAACCCTGGATCTAGGAGCTTCTACATTAAGGGATTGAAGGGCCTGTAATATGATATTCTGGAGATCAAGGGAACTAGCATTAAAAGCAAGAATCACCTACCCAGCAAAATTGAGTATAGTGTTCCAGGGGAAAATATGGTCATTCAATGACCTCCAACCTCCAGGTGGAGGACTTTCAAACATTCTTGCTGAAAAAACCAGAACTGAAAAGAAAGTTTGACACTCAAATACAAGAAGCATGAGAAGGTAAACATGGAAGAGAAATCATAAGGAACTTATCAAAGTTGAACTATTTACATGCCAACATGGAAAAGTGATCATTGTAGCTTATGAAACTTTTCTCTGAATGTGTTAAGTAGGAGAGTGGCAGTTTTTCAGGATATTTTAGATACTACATAATTAATTGAAGTTCTTTTTTTTTAGTTTTATTTTAGTTTGCATCATTCATTTCCAAGAGATTTTGAGTTACATATTTTCTCCCCATCTTTCCCCTACCCCCCACCCCAAAACAGCCATCCCAGTGTATCCCCCCTCTCCCAATCTATTCTCTCCTATGTCTTCCCCCCTCACCCCT
>CM053583.1:148174338-148198157 GCA_028627135.1 Pseudochirops cupreus
CTGGCTGGTGCTCTGACCTGTGAGTGACCACAAGCACTCTTTTTTGCCCTGTAACTGTGAGGGTTCCCTCACCATTGCTGCTGCCAAGTGACCCTCCTTGCACCAGGACTGCCACACAGGACTGTGACCCAGATCCAAATATGGGCAAAGCAACAGAGTCCTGCTTTAGTGCTATCAGAGAGACCCCTGAAATTTCCTTCTGATCAGTTGTTCAATCCCCTTACTACCTGTGGATCGAGAGCTCTAGAAGCAGCTGCTGCCACCATCTCCACTGCCTCAGATCTGTGCTGGGGCACAATGCAAAACTTGTATCAGAATGAAGCCATCCACACTGAGTGAACTTTCCCAGTACTACTCCCTGTGATGCTAGGCTCTTTTAGCTATTGTATTTACTTTTTCAGACCTTGAGGTTTCAAGTAATTTTTTTTTAAGTATCCAGCTCACTGCTTGGGCATCATTGACTGGAAAGAATAAAGCTTAAGGATTATTCATGGACTCTTTAGATCAGAGATTTAGCCCTGGAAGGAATGTGAAATGTCATCTAGTCCAAGCCTATTACTGGTTAAGAAAAAATGAGGCCCCCAAAATAAACTGCCTTGTTGAAGGTCAAACAATAAAGCTGGAATCTGAATGTAGGTCATATCAATAGCTTTCAGCCTTAAAGCCTACAACTAAATTCACTTATTACATTTTTTTCAATAAAATGAAGTTTTCCAATTAGAATTTTCAAAATATAAACTACCTGGTCTTCAAATTGGGACCATTATTGCAGTTTTTGCTATTGATTCCCTGTTTTGACTACATAAAGCTGGCCTCTTTCCTTGATGATTCTTCTTTTTGCCATTTATCCCACCTTGAGCTTGTGACAAATGTCAAATATTGTTGGTAGATTATTATATTTCATCCTTTCAAATATCATTGGACAGCAAGTTGTTGATTTGTTAGGGGAAAATATTGGCTAAATAATTTTGAATTAAGAAAGTAAAATGGAAAAATCAGCCAAGGCTTCTTTGCAATAAGGAAGTGTTAGAATTAATCCCCTGCCATCTGTCTTTATTTAGCTAACCTCCTCAGTTAGATAACACAAGATGTCTTTCTCACCCAGCTGTATGTTGTCTTTCTTTGAGTTTTCTCTAATGGCTTTACAGTAATAAAATAATAAAGATCACATTTTTATGTAGCTTTTTAGGTTTAAAATTCATTTTGCTCCAACACTCTGTGAAGTGAGTAACATTAGTGTGACATACATTTTACAGATAAGAAAAACCCCTCAAAGAGGTTAAGTGATTTGGCCATAGTTGCACAACTAGTAGCAAATGACAGAGATGTGTCTTGAATGAAGATCTCTTACCTCTAAGTACGGTATTCTCTACACTGTCTACCTATGTGCACTTATCCAAGTCACTGAATTTCTTTGCTACTTAATTTCTTTAATTATAAAATTCTGGGGTCAGACTATATATGTCTCTTTAAGTTTTCTTCTCTTTCTAAACTTAAGATCCTCTGATCCAGTACCATACTCTAGAATATAAGGTTTCTTTTGGCTTTTCTTTTAAAAATGTATTTTGTACTTAAGCACAATAGCTGATAAACTTGTATAGTTAGTTCCTTTATTATATTTTAAATGATACCATCCTTCAGTGCTCCACCATCAACTAATTGCCTATTGGAAATTTCAAACTGAATGTCTCAGAAATATCTCAAACTCAGCCTGTTTGAAACTGAACTCATTATCTTTCCTTTCAAACCCTCCCATCTGGAATACTTCCTTGTTTCTTTCATGGGTAATACCATTCTTTTTTTTTCTTGCTTCCTGATTAGTAAATTTGGAATAATACTCAGTGTCATGCTTTCCCTCATCCAACATATCTAATCAGTTGCTAAGCATTTTCATTTCAACCTCCATAACATCCCTCACATCTGATTCCTTCTTGCAACTTACATAGCTATCATTTAAGTTAAAGCTCTCATTATCTCTGGCCCATACTATTGCATTGGCTTCATAAAAACAACAGCTAAATAATTTTGAGTTAATGAAAGCAATATGGAAATAATCAGTCAAAACTCCTTTACCATAACAAGGGAGAGGAAAGGGGGAAGGGAATTAACATTTATATAATGTCTACTAAGTGCCAGGCACCATGCTAAGTTCTTTGCAAATATTATCTCATTTGATCCTGACAACAAACCTGGGAGGTAGGTTCTATTATTGTTCCCACTTTACAGTTGAAGAAACTGAGGCAAACAGAGGTTAAGTGGCTTAACCAGGTTCACACAGCTAGCATCTGAGGCCAAATTTGATCTCAGGGCTTCCCATCTCCAGACCAAGTATTCTGTCCACTCTGCCACCTAGCTGGCCCAACTAGGTATAAGAATTAATGAGGAAGTGATTCCCCTGCCTTGTCTCTCTAGGGTCAATTTTATTTCATCTTTACATCATCTTTTTTTTAAACAATCTGTTTTTTGGTAACTTTTATAATGTACATACTTATTAATACAGTAATTAATATGCATAATTATAAATAATAAAATACATACATATTGATGTACATGGTCAATTTCTAATATTTTTCTTAATGATGGTATGTGTGATCAAAAAAATGTGAAGACCATTCGTCTAGGGCACAGAAAGGAGAAATGTTTCCTTCTGCACCAAAATTCACCAAGATTGTCATCTTTGCACATTTGATGTTGAGCTCATATATTCCAGAGGAATATTTTTTCTTTCATTGCAGGAATTATCTACTTTCGAATCTTACAATGCCATTGTTTAACCTTGACATCTTTCATTGGCATGTAACAAAAGTAACTCTCAGCTTACGAAAACCATGGTGTGAGCTACAGTGGACCATGAACACACATTGCTTGTGACAACCTGCTAGTGAGAAATGCAATAAGACTTTATTAAGCACTTGTATGACTAGAAAAGAAGATCGACTATTGGATAATGTAGGTATACCTAAAGCTTTGAAATACTAACAGGACATGAAGAAATCTTCTATAGGCGATGTAATAGAAACAAAGAAAAGAAGTGTACAAGATGAGAAGTCATGGAATCTGTATAGATTTCTGATTGGGGAAGGAAATAAAGGAATAGCTTAATGCTAGAATTAAGACAATGACCTCTGAGTCAGAGAACACTCTAATGGATATGAGGTAAAGGACATGAATATGAAAAAATGCTGGGATTGATAAGTAATAAAGAATTTGTTACAGCTAAAAAAACACTATGCTGGAAGAGTCTAAGAGATGAGATTTTCTATCAGGTTATTGGGGCCAAATGTTGAGGATAATTGTAGTTCCTGAATCCAAGTAGTTATAAAGAATGTAGTTTTGACCTAGAATGGGGAATTGCATCTGGAGCCCTATCAGAATATACTCTACAAGAGTAGGCCTAAAAGTGTGGCCTAGGGATAAGCTGGCTTACCTGAAATATATATTGATGCATCATGATTGCATACTGGATAAATCCTGGATCAGGATTATTTGAATTCAAATAATTTGTGCTGTCTTGTGCTGTCTGTGTTACTTGGGGCAAGTTAATTGAACTCTCAGTGAAGTCAGAGCAGATGCTTGATCTGCTTTGGTAGAGAATTTCTTTACTGAGAGTACCATTGACTGATGAAATCACATATCCAGCATAACAAAAACCCTATGCTGAATGCCTATTTTTCTTTTGCCTAGTCCTACCCTATGTTGAAGTAAATTTTGTGTTCTAAGTGTTGGCAAATTACAATTGGTAGAGTAACCAAGTGATGATCCTAACATTTTAAGGTAAAAAGAATATCATCTCATTGATTGGTCAACAGAAGGTACCAGGCCAAGCCTGACTTGGTCATTGTTTGGGCCCTGATTGACTCAGAATGAATGCAAATAGCAATTGGTTGTGTTTTGGCCAGAAATCCAGATGCTCTTCCCTTTCCAGATTGATTTTTTTCTCATTTCTTATACAGCCTTAATCACTGAATGAGTGTGACCTCAGTCAAACTGAGAAATTTTAAAGACTTTAGGTTAAAAAGGCCAAGCTCTTCACAATATCCAGGGTCATCTCCAATCATCCTGATCTATGTTTTGCCATTAGACCCATGTGGCTCCAGAGGAGAAAGTGAGGCTGGTGACTTCACAGCCTCCTTCCCTTAAATCCAATTCACTTGCATGTCATGGCATCACCTCCCTGATGGCATGGTTCGCTTCCAGAATGAACGACAAACAACAACAATACTTAGATGATGGAAGCAAAAGTGACCAGAAGGAAACACAAAAAGCTAAGTATTTATTCAGGGGATCTTTGAAGATTTTCATAAGGTTTCACTGGGAAGGAACTAGATCAGAATTTATATTGAAAAATGGGGAGCACTACAGCATTAAGGCTCCAGATATAAAATGGCACCTCAAAGAAACAATTCATATTTTTTTAAAAAATCCTATTCTTTTATTAAAAAATTCTTCAAGATTCGATGGATTGCATCAGCCAGGTATATTTTTAGAAACATAGCTGACAAAGTCACTTGTCTAGGGAAGGAAGACACAGGTGGCTCAGGAGACTCGTGTCTCCTGATTAATTGGGGAGAGATTAGAAGCAACACTACAGAGATGGGACTTTGTAGCAGAGAATCTATACTGATCTGTCATGGGGAAATCTTGTTTTCTGTAAGTAAGGATTGAAAGAAAATATTTACAGTGCTGCTTGCTGAGATAGAAACAGTGTATTACCAATCTAAAATAGAGAACCTTGACTTTAGGGGATACTTTGTTTCTTGAAAAAATATTAGATACCTATGGTAAACTAAGGATTTAGGAGATCTGAGTTTAAAACATCCTCAGCTCCTCATCTCTTAAATGAAGGGTTATACTAGATGTCCTCTGAACTCTTTCCAGTTCTAAATCTTTGATGCTGTGATTTTAGGATTCTGTGACAGTTTAGAAAGAGATAAATTATATTTCTTTGATATTTTTGTGGATCTATATCATCAGGAAAGGCAGAGGTACCCATTGCAAATTCCTTTGCCTCTTTATTAACCATGAGACTTTGGATAAGTTTACTTAAATTCCCTCGGCCTCAGTGGACTACATAACACCTAAGATCTCTTCTAATTTTAAATCTATGTTCCTAAGTTACTAAGATCCTATGTTCCCTATTAGCAAGGTATCTCAACCCATTTCTATCATGTTGTTTTATAATATATATTTTGATAACTACATTTTGATAAAAATATTTCTTTTGTAATTCTATATATTTTTCATTATGCATTAAAGAAAACATTATTTTTAGAAGGGATGTCTTGGCTTCACCAGATTGGCAAAGGGTTCTGTGACACACAAAAAGGTTAAGAACACTGCTCTACCCTTTCCCATCCTGCGTGATTCTTGCCTATGGCTTTCTGAAAATGTTCCATAAAGGATCCACCTATAACACACAAAAAATCCCTAAGCTTCCTTTGACCTTGCATGGGAGCCAGTGTAAAACAAAAGACTGTCATTATGTCATCCTCCTCTCTTACTACATGACTTGTCTACCTACTTTTCTTCTACACATCATTAATGATGCTATTTTAGTTTAGACTCTGTCCACCCAGGGATGATTCTAACTCTTACAGTGCAAGATTGAGTGAAGAGGGCAGAGTAAAAACAGGGACTTGCTTGAGCTCTCCTCTAACCCCTTCAAATATCTATTAAAATTACTCTGGTTAAATTCTAGAGCTTCAGAACCCAAAAAATGACAGAGCGAAACACATCTCCAGCCCAAGACAGCCTGGAAAGTTGACAGGAAGGGTATATCTCACTGGGCTGGGAGCACAGCACAGAGCAGCATGGGTTGCTATGGCACAGTCAGGACCAGAGCAGACCTCACATGACTGAATCAATGGCATCTGTGGTGGTTTCCAGACTTCTCAACCCATAAAAGCTGAGGAGAGCATGGAAGGTCAGTGGGAGAACTCTGTGGGACCTGGGTGAAAGAGGAGCAAGGCCTGGCCCCAGTCCTGGGGCAGTGGAGGTGGTGATGGTGGCAGCAGCAGCAGTGGCTGCTTTTGGAGCTTTGGGCCCACAGATCATTGGAAATCCAGCAGGTGATATAAAACCCCTGAAGCCTGGAATAGTACATCCACCCCCACCCCCACTAGAAGCTGAGTCCTGCCTTGACAAAGGGCTAGAAAGTCAAGCATTTGACTGGGAAGATGAGCAGTGTAAAAAAAATCTCAGACTACAGAATCTTACTTAGATGACAAAGAAGATCAAAACATACAATCAGAAGACAACAAAGTTGAAGCTCCTACATCAAAAGCCTCCAAGAAAAATATGAATTGGTCACAGGCCACAGAAGAGTTCAAAAATGATTTTGAAAATCAAGTAAGAGAAGTAGAAGAAAAATGAGAAGAGAAATAAGAGTGATGCAAGAAAGCCATGAAAAAATGAGTCAATAGCTTGCTAAAAGAGACTCAAAAAATACTGGAGAAAAATGACACCTTAAAAATAGACTAACCCAAATGGCAAGAGGTCCAAAAAGCCAATGAGGAAAAGAATGCCTTAAAAAGCATAATTGACCAAATGGAAAAGGAGGTCCACGAGCTCACTGAAGAAAATAATTGCTTTGAAGTCAGAATGGAACAAATGGAAGCTAATGCCTTTATGAGAAATCAAGAAATTAAAAAAAAAACAGAACCAAAAGAATGAAAAAATAGAAGACAATGTTAAATATCTCACCAGAAAAACCACTGATGTGGGAAATAGATTCAGGAGGGATAACTTTAATATTATTGAACTACCTGAAAGCTATGATTAAAAAAAAAAAGGAGCCTGGACATCACACTTCAAAAAATTATCAAGGAAAACTACCCTGATAGTCTAGAACCATAGGGGAAAATAAAAATTCTAAGAATCCACAGATCAGTGGGCAGAGCTAGGCAAATGTATAAGGTTTCCAGCTGCTATTTTCCTGCTGCCCCCTGTAGAGTTCCCTAGTCCTGCTTAGGTGATCACATCTCTGTGGTGTGGTGGGGCCCTCAGCTTGCCCTACCCCAGTCAGGTCTCTCTCTTTTATGCTCCATCTGGTTGACTCTGCACAGCCCCACTTGTGAAGCCAGCCTAAGAGTGCCACAGGGGTGAGGGGGGTAGGGGAGTGCAATGGGAGTCTTTCCCCCACCCATACTGGGGTTTGGAAGGATGGACCTCTATCTGCAGCCTCAGCACTTTGGGATCTTTAACCTCTTCATTGTCTGCCTCTTTGGGGATATCCCACTGGTCAGCCCAGCCAAGAAGACCTGGTCAAAAGATGAGCCCAACATCCCCTCATCTCCCCTGAGCCCAGAGCAGTTGGACTGGATCCAGAAGAATAAGGCAGATGCCCTGCTCTAACTCATCTCCCACAAGGTCCCTATGGGCTTTGGGGAGAGCTGGAAGCAGCAGCTTTGTGCAGAATTTGGCAAACATTATTTCATCAAGCTAATGGGATTTGTTGTAGAAGGTGGAAAATATTATATCGTCTACCTCCTTGCAGACCACGTCTTGACCTGGATACAATTGTGTGAAATTAGAGATGTCAAAGTAGTCATCTTGGGACAGGACCCACATCACAGAACCAACTAAGCTCATGGATGCTGCTTCAGTGTTCAGAAGCCTGTTCTACCTCCTCCCATGTTGGAAAATATTCATAAAGAGTTGTCCACAGACATTGAGGGCTTTTCCCATCCTAGTAATGGAGACACTGTCTGAGTCCACCAGACCAACTCCCATAAGGAGACAGGCTGGGAGAAATTTATGTGATACCCTGTGGTATCTTGGCTGAATAAGAACTTGAATGACTTTGTCTTCATGCTCTGGGGGGCTTGTGCTTAGAAGAAAGGCCTCTCCATCAGCAGGAAGCACCACCATATCCTGCAGACTGCCCACCGCTCTCCGTTCTCCATCCATAGAAGGTTCCTCAGATACAGGCATCTCTCCAAAAGCAAAGAGTTGCTAAAGAAGTCTGACAAGAAACATGTTTATTGGAAAGCATTTTGAAGCAGCTGATGCCAAGCTGAGGAGGAATCTGTCCTTCTTGGCTGTGAAAAACTCTTTGTTGAGGGCCTGGGGATTTGTAGGAGGCAAAATCCCAGGAAACATGTGTCAGGGCATCTTTGTGGTTAATATCCACAACAATACTACATAACAACTTATTGATTAGGTGAGCACATAGTCTTAAACAAAACATAGTCAGCATATACTGTAGTCATCTTTAAGGGGTAGCAGAAAACACAAACAGCATCTACCCTTAGGTCACAGTAAGTCACAGGCTCCTCAGTCAGTACAGAGAATCCAAGAAAAGTTCCCTTTCATCTTGACTGGAGACTGGCTTCCAAACATCCTTAAGGAGTGGCAAAAAGCAAAAAAACCATCCACTCCTAGGTCATAGTAAGTCACAATCTCATCAGTCAATACAGAGTATGCAATTCAAGTGCTCTTTCATCTTAAGTTGAAGCTGGCTTCCAAACCCCACAGTTCCACTTCCATGGGCTGACTGCTCCCAGCTCTTGCCTGGATTCACACTTAGGCAACTCTCTGCTCCTGTTCCATATCTCAACTTACAGGGACTGTTCCACTTCAAGTCCTTCATAGTTTCTGATTCTAGGAAGACAGCTTAACATGGCTACAATATTTACCCAGGTTAAGCTTAACAGAGCTACAATAATATTTACACACATTACCACCACTATCAGCTCAATTCACTTTCTGTCTGAGAAATCAACACAAATCAGCAGACAGAATGCTTCTGTCTGACAAAGTATGCAAATCAATGAATGGAATGCTTCTATCTGACAAAGTAACATCTACATAGAACAACAGACTGAACAAAAAAAAAACAGCGTGTGGACATCACAAACATTCTGTTTTAGCTCTGCTTGCTGCCAACTCTGCTTGAGCTTTTCTCTGCACTGCTTCTTCCTGTTCTTCCTTTCCTGTTCCACCCTTCCTGTTCTGCTCTTTTGGCAAGCTCCTCCCACTGTGAGCTCTATGTGATTATGTTAAACCTATAAGGCCAGGTGCGTTACACCTGTTAAGGGCAACAAAATATATACTGTTTCCAACAAAGACTCTTGATACAACCAAAAGCACTTGCATAGCTAAAAGAAGCAAAGTACTACTTTGCTTGCCATTACATGAGGGAACCCAAAGGTAAAAAGGAAGGAACTTACTGCTCATACCAAGAGGTCATCAGGATGATGTTACCTTTGTTGCTATCATTCACAGAGTTCTGAGGTGAGAGAAGAAAAGGGTTCCATGGTTGGTTTTTGGTATTGTTTTTGTTATTTTAACTAACATTCCAAATTTGAGCTGCTTGCTACTGAGCATTTGAAAATATTTGCTGCAAGTTGGTGAAGGAGAAAAGTTAGTTTTCTTTTTTTTCCCTAGTCTCTTTGCCCATTGAGATGACAGAATCCACTGGTGGTTAAGTTCTTGGACAGCCTGAGAATGCAAACTGATCTTCCTCTGTAAAGTAACAAATATTCTGGTGCCTTAGCATTCTGAGAGTCAAACCTAGGCTGGAAAATTCACGGTGATAGAACATATGTCTGTCATTGTGGGTGTTAGGGGGTAGGAATTTGAGAAGCTGGGAGAGAAGAGGGTAGTAGATTTTTTTTCTCTCAAAAATTCCTTTATTATAAGCTTGTCTCAAAATTGAGACTTTTTCAAAGCAGTTATGAGTATATGAAAGAAGACTTAATTTTTATGGACTATATAATCAATTTTACATATTTGCAATATGAAAAAATTTTGCTGTGCTTTATTTTTTCTCACTTATACAAGCAGATGTTTTAATTTTTTTTTTAATTTTTGTTGGGGAACTTATGTATATAAATAATCCATTAAGGGAATATTTTGGAATGTAATAAGCCCTGGCTTATGCTGCTGTCTGTGTTGTTGCTGATTTTGGTAATAAAAAAGGCACAGGGTGAATTGAATATGAAGGGATGATATAAAAAAAATTAAGGGGTGAGAGAGGAATATATTGGAAGAAGAAGAAAGGGAGACATAGAATAGGGTAAATTATTTCACATAAAAAAGCCAAGAAATAGCTGTTACAATGGAGAAGAGCAGGAAGGTGAAAGGGAATGGGTCAACCTTACTCTCACTGGATTTGGTTCAAGGAGGGAATAACATACACACTCAATTGGGTATCTTACCCTACAAGAAAGTAGGGGGTAAGGGGATAAGAGGAGGTGGGTGATAGAAGGGAGGGCAGATTGGGGGAGGCGATAGTCAGATGCAAACATTTTTGAAAAGGGACAGGGTCAAAGGAAAACACAGAATAAATGGGGGGCAGGATAGGGTGGAAGGAAATATAATTAGTCTTTCACAATATGACTACTATGGAAATCTTTTGCATAACTAAACATGAATAATCTATATTGAATTGCTTGTCCTCTCAATGGGGGTGGGTGAGGAGGGAAGAAGGGAGAGACTCTGGAGCTGAAAGTTTTAAAAACAAATGTTAAATAATTGTTTTTACATGCAACTGGGAAATAAGATATACAGACAATGGGGTATCAAAATTCATCTTGCCCTACAAGAAAGTAAGGAAGAAGGAAGTAAAGGGGGGGGGGCATAGCAAGGCATAGAAGAACCCCTTATTGTCAGAAACACTGAGAAGTCATAATAATAATCAGATTATAACTATGTTATTCCTCACAACTTACAAAAGTTGAAATTGATCCTCAAAACAATTCTTATGACAGTAGAAAACTCTCACCCTCATTGCAGAAAAGAGGAAAATGGAGTATAAGAGAGATTTATGATTTTTCAGTGAACACATGTCTAATTTAGGCACAAAGGAGACTGGAACAGAAGTCTTCAGACAATAAATCCATTGTTCTTTATATTGCACCATGCTATGCTACAGAGTCATGATTGTGACTTAAATCATTAGATTTTCTTGCAAAGTGTTTATTATTAAAAGACAATTTTAGAAAGAGAAGTTCAAAATTGCTTAATAAAAAAACCTCTAATAAAAACCTCTTAATTTGTAAAGTCCTTTTTTTTCCTTCTTTCCATTCTTTAGGACTTTCACATTTATCTTATTCCCTGCTATTGACCTACACTCATAAAGGTCTGCTAACATCAATAAATGTTAAAATGTTTCCTCAGAATGAATGCAGAAATTTAAATACAATTTTTGTCATTTGCCAAATACATAATTTTAGTTTTCCAAGAACAGGGAAGGATGGATTTCTTAGCAAACTATTTTTCTGGACAACCCATGTTTGAAATTTATCAACTTGTAAGATAATATCTACACAAAGTGTCATGTAGAGTATCTGAGGTTTTTTTTTTCTAGTTTCCTGTAAAGAAAAAAAAACTGTAGTAATTTCCCAAAAGACTGACCTACATTAAAAATGAAATTCCAAATAATTAGCTTCCCAACTACTACAAAAATACCACTGTGCTGTTCAGATCCAAAAGCTATGCATTTGAAAATTTTCACCAAAGTACATTGTTCTGATTTCTATTAACTCCATTCTACTTTTAGTTAAATGTTGACTGACATATTTTTTTAGATTCCTTTACCTGTCAGAAATAGCATCTCAAACTAGTTAACATTTTGCTTCTTATTCAGGTATACTCAAAGCAATGTTGGGAATAGTAATCAATGCAAAATGATGTCATCTTATTTACAGTCACTTTAGGGAAAAATCCATTGTTGTTCAATGTAGTGAACATAAGCAAATATACTTCTTTCTCCTTCTCCTAGAATTGCATGTGCATAGCAACTTTCCCATATGTGAATCAGAGACAGGGAGACATTTAGCTGTTCCCTATTAGAGTTTTAAGAGTAATCCTACAGTGATCACAGTCACAATTCCCTGCAAGCTATGAATTGGTTTCATGTGTTTGTTGGCAGCATTTAATACAAAGAGCTACATAGGTCTCTCAAAAATTGTTTGTCCCTTGAGACAATAAAAAAGAGGGCAAGAGACTGTGGAAAATAGAAGTATAAAAGCTGTGCCCAAAGTCTGTGAATATCCAAGGAACTCTGGGAAGGTAGGGTCTCAGAGGGAGATGAGATTTTGAAAGGGGTTATTTTTTAATCTATGGGACTGGGGAAAACAATACTAATTGTGAAAAGCAACACTACAAGTTACACAGACTAATTACCTTCTAAAATGTTCCTTTTAGAGAAAAAAAATGTGCTTAGCATCAATTCTCAGCTTTATCTTTTTAGATTAAAACTATGTATTGACAAATCAGAGCAAAGTAGTGTGACCCAGTGGTTAAAGTCATTAATTCAGAGTCAGAACAAAGAGAGTTCTAATCTTGTAACAATTAGGGTGAATAAGGGCAACTCTTTTCATTTCTCTCAGCCTCAAACAATTCTAAGACATCTCGACCATGACATAGTGACAAATCAGAAATAGCCTTAAATCACAATCCTAGGGCATTTATACCACAGGGAAAAGGTTCTAAAAGGAAAGTCACTTTAGGACAGATACTATATCCTGTAAAAGGACAAATGGAAAATTGAAGTCTTGCCTTGATGGTGCATGGGAAAAACACCAAGAGTGTGCCTGAGTTCACAAATGGTCTTGCCAATTTCATGATATAAAATATTTTTCAATCTTCTATATCTTATGCCTCCTTCTAAGAGGGAATAGTTTCTCATAAAGTTATATTCTCTTATTTTCACCTATTTTCTGAGGAAATATGGAATGTTGATGGTAAGTAAAAACTTTTTATCAGGTTGATAATTGCTTTCCCGTCAAATATGTTTAATAGGACAGGGGGAGAGAGTGAGAAAAATTCCAAGCAGAATTTCTAACATGCTGGCTAAAATAATTACAGATAATGAATATTGTTGTTAAAAATATTAAAATAAAAAATACGCAATCTTTCATGAAGAAAAGGTAGTTGGTATTTATGTGGCACGGATAAACACAGACAAATGATTCAGAAGTGACATTCTATCATTGAAGGGTACATTTCTTATAGATCAATATAATTAGGTGGGAATTATCCATTGAATAGGATTTTGATGATCCTGTGTAATGACTTGTACTAAATGCTGCAAACAAACAGAATGAAATCAATTAATTGCTATGCCGAAAAAAAAGTTCAGCATGCAAGAATTCAGTAATAGTTGTAGAAATAATTACATATTCTCTACTTTGTTTACACTTTTGGCTTTCAAGGAAATCAATCCTTCCTTAAAAGTTACTTTGATAACATTGAAGGACCAATGGTTTCTCTTGTGAGAACACTCTTTGAATTGATATGTTTCATGACTAGCCCCTTCGCACCTCTTCAGCCTGCCTATTATTGGCCACAAATTCCCTAGAGATGATTTCATCAATTATTTCCTATTTTTCATTGCACCTTCTGGATTAATTTATACTGAGAGCATCAATATGAACATAGTTTATCTCGTCCAATATGGTGTTGTTGGTGGTGATGGTGGTGGTAGTGATGATGATGATGATGATGATGATGATGATGATATGTAGCATTTATATTGTTCTTTACAATCTACAAAAAAGTCTTATGTATTTTATATCATTTATTACTTTTATAAAAAGTCTTCAAGATAGGTGCTCTTATTACCCCTGTTTTGCAGATGAGGAAACTGGAACCAAAAGAGTTAAAGTGCCTGAAAGAGTATATGAACTCAAGTATTACTGCCCTAACTCCAATATGCAATCAAGTATGCCACATGGCTGCCTTTTAGACTTTCACTCAAATACCTCACTGTCATTAAGAATCATGAAGCACCTATCTTGTGTAGGCTGTGACTAGACAGACACTAAGACCTCCATAATAACTAGTTATACAGATGTACCTGAAAGCTCAAATACTCCTGTCTGAGAGAGCTCAGGGTAGGGAGCAGGGGGAAGGGGAGTAGGTGAGAGGGAAGGGAGATATTGACACATCACTTGGGAGAAAGATTTTTTTTTCTTTTATAAAGACTGTGCCTGATTTCTTAAATCTGTTTTGAATAGGCTCAAATTTAGAGACATCTCTACTCCAAATGTTCGTATGAACTATTTGTGCCTAAAAATTGTGGCAGAGCCTTCCAAGTTCATATTGGTCTGATTAGACACAGCTAGTCACCTTGACCTTGACCCCAACATAGTGATTTAATTTTGGTCCTCTTAGAGAATAAAGAAGAAGAACCAACTAACCAATCAGCATCTTCCAAGTCACCCAGCTTCTCACCTGCCACATTCAAACTCTTTCCAAGTTTATAATTTTTAGATAGTTAGATACATATAGATATATACATATATCACTTTCATTACTCTGACACTGCCACCACCTTAGTATATGTAGGCCCTCTTCACCTCATGATGAGACTACTTCAATAATCTGTTAGTTAGTCTTGTTTTCTCAAATCTCCCCCCACTCTAATCCATTCTCTAGTGCAGCAGTTCTCAACCTGTGGGTTGCGCCCCCTTTGGGGATCAAATGACCCTTTCACAGGGGTCACAGGAGTCACCTAAGACCATCAGAAAACACATATTTCTGATGGTCTTAGGAACCGAGACACCACTCCTCTATCAGTCTCCAGGTGGGTCGGCCCACATGCATATACGCCCACATACGAGTATTAAAGGGTCATGGCATTATGAAGGTTGAGAACCACTGCTCTAATGAGATGTCAAAGTGATCTTCCTAAAGCACAGGTCTGATCATATCACCACCTTGTATGCCTGTTGTCTCCCCCGTTAGATTGTAAGCTTCTTGAGATCAGGAACTGTATTTTACTTTTCATTGTATCCCCAGGAATTAACACAATGCCTACCTAGTATGTAGTAGGGGTTTACTGAATGCTTGTTGACTTATCTTAAGTTATGTAAGTATATATAAGCATATATACTTATATACCTAGACCTTCATACTACTGCACAGTTACTTATACAGATGTACTATATACTCAAACATCCTTGACTGGAAGACCTATTGGTAGGAAAGGAAAAAAAAAAGAGATATGGACACCTTGGCTCAGAGGTGGATATGTCATTTTATAGAGTCTCTCTCTGCCTTATGTTTTAATTTATTCTGCATTAAAAGGGCCTATACTATTCCCTAGAATGTAGATATTTTCTGTATGAAGCTATACCACTGGACTGCACATATATACATATCAATACAACATAAACCCAAGAATGATTTTTCATATGGGTAAGTGATGAAAAGATATAAATAAATCATTTCAGAAGAAGAATTATAAACTTGGAAGACTGTCTTGTATCACTAATTTTAAAAAGAAATATGAATCTGCACAACCCTGGGATTTGAGATTTTATTCAGCAAGTTGGCAAACATAATAAAAGATGGTAACTGGATTTTGTGTGGGTTGTTGGGAACCTACAGAAACACTAAGCTACTCCTGGTGGAGTGGTGAATTGTTTCAACCATTCTGGAAAGGAATTTGGAATTATTCTGAGAAAATGACTGGAAAATCCCTTAACCTGTATATCCTACTACTAGGCACATATGCCAAGGAGTCCAGTGATAAAAAGGAAATGCCCTTATACACACACACAAAAAAATTAGTAATAATTTTATTGTAGCAAAGAACCATTACCAAAGGATAAAAGCACACTGTACCTTTAAATCCCTTTTCATGCAGAGTAGTTCAGTGATTAACAAGGAAGAAAAAAATATTTCTGTGGAAAGAACATTTACAATAATTTTCAAGATGTTGCCATTGATATAGATGAAAACTTTGATAAAAGGAATCGTAAAATGATATGCAGTTAGTTGGTCCAGTGGATGCAGTGTCAGGCCAGATCAGAAAAACTATTCTTCCTGAATTCAAATGTGACCTCAGACACTAACAAGTTATGGGACCCTGAGCAAGTCCCTTAACCCTGTTGGCCTGTTTCCCCATCTGTAAAATAAGCTGGAGAAGAAATGGAAAACTGCTCCAGTATCTTTGCCAGAAAACCCCCAATGAGAGTCACAAAGAGTTGAAAGCAACTGAAAAATGATTGGACAAAAACAAAAAGTAAAATAACTCTTTCAATGAAAGAATGTTAATAAATGTATATGGAGAAACATTGCTTTAAAATACCATTTGGTCCCTTTTAGAAAGAAGCTAACCTGCGGTATTAATATAGACTCAAACAATCTTAGAAAAAAAACGCCTTGCTTGGGAGGGAACAATAAGAGGTTATAAAGAAGCAAACAAAGATATTAAATTTATTAGAAACCTGAGAAATATGAGTATACAGGAAAACAAGAATAACAATGAGCAAGAAGACCAGGTTGAAAATTTCAGGGCTGCTGACTGTTATGTGCATCTCAACTCATTTTTTACTGAAAGAGTCAAATTAATTATATAAAGATGTATAAATATTTGGAGATTGATCTATGATTTTAAAAGGAATATCAATTTTATAGGGGCAGTTGGGAGAGTTGTGTATTTTTAAGTTGAAAAGGAGTCACTGATCTTCGGGAAGCTCACATTTACACCACTGAAGTATATAAAAATGAGATGAACTGAATATTAGAAGCTAAAAGTATAACATGAAAGAGGTTCTTGGGAATTGAAGGCACAACAGGAGACTAGAAATCTGCTTTTTGGTCTGTTGCAGTTACAAATAGCCAGCTGACAAGGTTTCAGCTAAACAAGGCCTGACTAGTAAAAGAGAGAATTGAATCCATTTACTTTTCAGTTCCAGAGATATGGAGGCAGATTTCAAGCTTTTCATAAGAGCTTTTGTTCTCTATTGCCACCTCCAGCTTGAGAAGTAAAAGCAGAAAGGGATTTGAAGGTTCTTTGGTATCCTGTGGTTATAGTTAAATTTGTTTGTTAACATAATGGAATATTGTTCTGCTATACAAAAATTTAAATGTAAGGAATATAGAAAAGCAAGAAAAGATTTATATGAACTTATAAAAACTGAAGTAAGCTGAGTGAAGAAAGGGATATATGTGATAATGATGTTAATAGAAAGAAGAAAAATGAATTCTGTGTGATTTTGTGTGTGTGTGTTTCATATGCCCCTTTGGAAGTCTGGTGAAGCCTATAAACAGTTTCTTAAAATAATGTTTTTAAATGTGTTAAAGAAACACAAAAATTAAAAAAGGAATGTAATTTTATTGACATGTAGATATCTAAAAAAGTTAACTTAGATCTCAGCTTTAGAACTCTTAAATTATCAAGATTCTACTTCAAGAAAAGATGAGAACATGTATCTCCCTCCCTTATTTTCAGAAGTATAGAGTTCAAGAGTTGGAGAAATGAATGCATTGTTTATAGTGATGTTTCTGACTATGGCTGGAAAAGAATGTATTTTGACAGTGAAAGTGATATAAAAAAAATATAAATATTTTTCCCAAAAAGATTCAATAGCGTAAGGAAATTTTCTTTCTTTTTCCAACAATTATTGCTTTTAAATGACATTTTCTTATTTGTTAGTATTGTGTTTTTTCCTCAATTACATGTAAAAACAAATTTTAATTTATTTATTTTTAGTTTTCAACGTTCACTTCCATAAGCTATTGAGTCCTAATTTTTCTTCCACTCCCTCCACTTTCCCCTCCTCTGAAGTATTATATTCAGTTTTGCTGGATAGGTGATTCTTGGTTTTAATCCTAGCTCCTTTGACCTTTGGAATATCATATTCCAAGCCTTTCAATGCCTTAATGTAAAAGCTGCTTAGATCTTGAGTTATCCTGATTGTGTTTCCATGACACTCAAATTGTTTCTTCTTGACTGCTTATAATATTTACTCCTTGACCTGGGAACTCTGGAATTTGGCTATAATATTCCTAGGAGTTTTCTTTTTGTGATCTTTTTCAAGAGGTGATCAGTGAATTCTTTCAATTTCTATTTTGCCCCCTGGATCTAGAATATCAGGGCAATTTTCCTTGAGAATTTCTTGAAAGATGATGTCTAAGCACTTTCATGGCTTTCAGATAGACTAATAAATTTTTAAATCTTCTCTCCTGGATCTATTTTCCAGGTCAGTGGTTTTTCCAATGAGATATTTCACATTGCCTTCTATATTTTCTTTATTTGGATCTATTTTATGGTATCTTGATTTCTCATAAAGTCATTAACTTCCATTTGCTCCAATCTAATTTTGAAGGATTTATTCTCTTCAGCAAGTTTTTGAAATTTCTTTTCCATCTGACTAACTCTGCTTTTTAAAAGCATTCTTCATCACATTGGCTTTTTGGACCTTTTTTGCATTCAATTTTGTCTATTTTTAAGGTGTTACTTTCTTTAGTTGGACTGTTGACTAGTTTTTCATTATTTTCTTGAATCATTCCCTTTTCTCTCCCCAATATTTCCTCTACTTCTCTTCCTTGATTTTCAAAATCCTTCTTGAGCTCCTCCATGGTTGTAATAGCATGCAAGGATGTGCTTAGCACCTGTTTCAGCTACTTAAGTTTTTAGCACCTTGTTTGAAAATCTTATGATTTTAAGGTGGGAGGAACTTGCTGACACAATAGGAAGGGTGGAACAGGAAGGAGAACTACAATATATAAAGAGGAACAAAAGCTGGGACTAAGAGGAATTAACAAGAGAACACATGTGGTGGCCAGCCCTCTGTTTGTCTGTGTTGATTTGTGTTTGTGATACTTCATACATAAGCCCTGGGACCTTACTGGAAGTCCTGAAAGAGGATTTTCATGTTGTCTGTTTAAAGAAGTCCTGGAAGAGGGTTTCAGAGATACTGGGACTATGCTGGTGATTTGTGGTGACTTCTCAGACCTTGTTTGTGGGTCTACAATGATTTCACAGGCAGATAGCAATTTGATGAAGGTACCGGCAATGTGTGTGAATATTGTTTTGACTCTGTTAAGCTTTGTCTTCTCAAAAACAGAAACTGTGAAAGACTTGAGGTAGACTAGACACTGTGAGCCTCAGTGCGGAACTGGACAAGGAACTAGATGAGAAGCTGGACAAGAAGCTGGATAAGGAGCTGAGAGCTGTCTGCCTGTGTAATGGTTAGGTAGATTCAGGCAAGAGCTGGACCCATGGAAGAGGAACCATGGAATCTGGGAGCCAGCCCTGAGCCAAGATGAAAATACCTTTCCTTGGGGACTTAGTACTGACTGAACAGATCATGATTTACTGTGGCGTAAGGGTAGGAGAATTTTGTACTCTGTACCTTGTACCCCTTAAGGATGATTGAATTAAGGATGATTGGAAACTAATCTCAAATCAAGAAAAAAAAAAGACCTTGTGACTAAGAGATTAAGACAATATGATCTAGGAGTGGGAAAACTTTGACCTTTGTACTTTGTGTCCCTTAAGAAGGATTGCTCCTTAAGGATAATTGAGTTAAGGACTTAATGAATGATATCTTTTGTTTAAAACTATGTGGCCACTTTAGTGATAAGTTGTTACATTATATCATTGTGAATGCTGTCCTTTGGTTTCTGTGAATGTTTTGCCTTATTTTATTGCTGAATAAATAGAGTTCACTATACTATGTGATCAGAACCTTAAAGCTGCTCACAGCAGCAGTCCTCTGGAGAGCTGCTTGTGCTTGTCTTTATAATGGCCTGCGACCAGTTCATATTTTTCTTGGAGGCTTTTGATGAAGGAGTTTTGACTCTGATGTGTTCTTCAGCTTCTATTTTTTGATCCTCTTTGTCCCTCCCAAAAAAATGATTCTATAGTCTGATTGTGCTTCCTCTGTTTGCTCATCTTGCCAGTGAATTACTTGACTTTTGAGCTCTTTGGCACAGTAGAACTGTTTCCAGAGTGGAGAGTGCTGTGTCCCAAATTTCTGGGGTTTTGTGCAGCTGTTGTCAAAGTTTATTTCCAGGCACCTGCCTCAGAACTGTGAGGAGGACTTTCTCTCCACAGCCTCAACAAGCTCTGACTCACCAGTGCTGCTCACCCCAGGACCATCACTCAAGACTACAAACCCTGATCCAAGCAGGGCAAAGCAAGAGAATCCTGCCTCAGTGCAAGCAGAGAGATTCCTGCAAATGCTCTCTGGACAGTCACTTGATCACTCTACAATCTGTAGGCCTGGAGCCAGAAACAGCAGCAGCAGCAGTTGCAGCCATTGCCTCCCCAGGCACAGGGGCCAAACCATGCTCTTCTGTGATCCAGGATCAACAGGGTTCCCCAATGACCTTTTGCTTTATCTTTGGCAATTATGGGTTGAGAAGTCTGGAAACTGCCACAGTGGCCAATGACTCACTCTCCTGAAGTCTACTCTGCATAGTCTGTGCTGCTGGTCTGGGCCCACACATTTCATGCAGAACTGCACTTTGCTCCCAGCCCAGTGTGATAGACCCTTCCTGTTGGCCTGCCAGGCTGCCTTCAGCAGGAGATTTGTTTCTATCTGTCACTTTGTGGGTTCTGTAGCTCTGAAATTTATTTATAGTCATATTTTATGGGTATTCATGGTGTTTGGAATAGGAGCTCAAGGAAGTTCCTGCTTTTGCTCCACCTTCTTGGCTCTGCCCCCCACTCTCACCTCCACAAGACAGCATACTATCAGATATAGGTTCTATATATACTTCTATATTAAATGTATTTTCTCATTTGTTATGTTGTAAAGAAGAAATAGGACCAATGAGAGAAATTACAAGAAAGAAGAAAGAAAACAAGAAACAACCAAAAAAAGAGAGTGAGAGAGCAAATAGTATGCTTCAGTCCCCATTCAGCCTCTATAGCTGTTTCTCTGGATGTGGACAGCATTTTACACCATGAGTCTTTTGGAATTGTCTAAGAAAATTGCATTGCTCAGAAGAACTATGTCTTACAAAGTCAGTCATCACACTATGTTGCTGTTACTGAGAATAGTGTTTTGCTAGTTCTTCTCACTTCACTCACGTCAGCATACAAGTCTTTCCCAGTTTTTGTCATGTCCACCTGATCAACATTTCTTATGGAAAAATAGTATTCCATTATGTTCATCTAGGACAGATTGTTCAGTCATTCCCCAATTGATGAGCATCCACTCAATTTCCAATTCTTTGACAACACAAAAAAGATTTGCTATAAATATTTTTGTACATGTGGGTTCTTTTCTTGTTTTTATGATCTCTTCAGGATACAAACCTAGAAGCGGTATTGCTGGATCAAAGGCTATGTCCAGTTTTATATCCCTTTAGGCACAGTTCCAAATTGCTCTCCAGAATGGTTAGACTAGTTCACAACTCCACCAGCAACGTATTAGTGTCCCAATTTTCCCACATCTTCTCCAAAATTTATTATTTTCCTATTTCATCATGTAAGCCAATTTGATAGGTGTGATGTGGTACCTAAGAATTGTTTTGATTTGCATCTCTCTAATCAATAGTGATTTTTAGCATTTTTTCATATGATTATAGATAGCTTTAATTTCTTCCTCTGAAAACTGACTACTCATTTTCTTTGACCTGTTATCAATTGAAAAATGACTTGTATTCTTATAAATTCAACTTAGTCCTCTATGTAGTTTAGAAATGAGGACTTTATCAGAGACACTGGTTGTAAAATTTCTTTCCTAATTTTCTGTGACCCTTCTAATCTTGCTTGCATTGGTTTTGTTTGTGCAAAAACTTTTCAATTTAATGTAATCAAAACCATCTATTGTGCTTTAATAATGTTCTCTATCACTTGTTTGGTCATAAAGTCTCCACTTCACCACAAATCTGACAGATAAACTATTCCTTAATCTACTAGTTTACTTATAGTATCAGTTTTTATATCTATATCATGCACCCATTTTGACTTTATCTTGGTTTAGAGTGTAAGATGTTAGCCTATGCCTAGTTTCTGTCATTCTATTTTCCAGTTTTCCTGGCAGGTTTTGTAAGATATTGTGTTCTTATCTTAAAAGCTGGAATCATTGGATTTATCAATAAAAACAATTTTTAGAACTTTGCGTTCAAAATTCTTTCCCTTCCTCCCTTCTTACCCACCCTCATTGAGAAAGTAAGCAATTCAATATAAGTTAGACATGTAGAGTCATGCAAAACATACTTCTATATCAATCATGTGTGGGAAAGGAAACAATACTAGGGATAGGAAACCTGTGCCTTGAGGTCATGTTTCCGTCTATGTCCTCACATGCAACCCTTTGACTGAATCTCAATTTGTTTTGTGAAGTTTGGATTTAGTCAAAGGGCTACACTTACAGACCTAGAGGACCACATGTGGCATCACGGCCACAAGTTCTCCCCCTTTCACACAGACCACTTCTCTCCCCCCCAAAAAAAGCCTTAAGAAAAAAATATTTTTTTTAAGTATACTTCAATCTGTAGTCAGACACCATAAGTTCTTTCTTTGGAGATGGATGGCATTTTCCACCGTGAGTCTTTCAGAGTTGCCTTGAATCATTGTATTGCTGAGAATAGCTAATTAATTCATAGCTGGTCATCTTACAATATTGCTATTACTTTGTACACAGTGCATTTTGATTTGCATCAACTCTTGTAAGACTTTCCAGTTTTTCTGAGAGCTTCCTTCTCATCATTTCTTGAAGTAAAATAGTTTTCCATCATAATCATAGGCATGATGGACATCCCCTCAATTTCCAATTCTTTGCCCTCAGAAAAGATCTGCTATAAACATTTCGTCTCTGCCTCCCCTCCAAGGTAATTTTCTAATGGGCTATAATGACAGTGAGATAAGGATCATGTAATTCCTGGAGTTTATATGAAAGCATAAAAATGAATTGAGGATAAACAGTTATTTGATATTACAGGATTAATTCAATAACCTTAAATGAGGCAATAAGTCTGAAGCATGAATTTTATAATTTTCAAGTTTTTACTATCTCAAATCCTTCTAAATCTAAAATGCTCTCCTATTTACTCTATTTTACTGCATTTTTGATCTTATTAATATATTTAATCCTTCCACTGGTACACATTAAAACTTATACATACCCTCTTGGCCTGTTTAATTCTTGCCTATCTCTGTGAAAGAGTGTCTTCTGAAGGTAACAGAGTTCTCCTATAACTCTTGTAATATTTTAAACACTTACCTTGTAGAAATGAGGGTACACTCAACTATATAACTCACATTTTGGCTCCATAACTTGCCCTTGAGGATATCCTTATGCTGTACTTGTTAACACAGAAAATATTGATGGTAATTAGCTCCATGCCATTAACCCCAACCTTGTCTAATGTATTTCTTTTACTTTGTCTCCTCCCAATCATTTCTTAATGAGTCCTCAAACTTTACTATTCATTTACAACTCCTATAGTAGAGACAGGAAGGGGAGAAAGGTTGGTAGTGTTAAAAACTTATTCTCATTCAGAACTGGGCTAAAGACACTTAAAAGGGTATAAAAATCTTAGCTTACAAAGAAAAAATAGAAGAGTATACAGATCAAGCAATAGGAAGTTAAGTGAAGGACTTTTTATAAGAGTCAGTAGAGACTGTTGGCAGATAAAATAGTGGAGTTAGCAGTAGGTTGCCATCTATATCCCATATTTACCTCTGAACACCCATAAACTAGTGCCCCAGAACAAATCCTGGACCAGCAGAGTCAGCGAAAATAGTCTTTTAGCATGGGAAACCAAGAAAATCAGCAAGAAAAGTCCATATCACTTGGGTAAAAGGAGAGTGCAGCCCAGGAGAGGAAATGTCTCAGAAAGCTATTATCTCACATAAAAGAGGCAAGGTTTTCCAATGGAGTGGAAGAGGGGAGTGGTGAGAGGGAATGAGTGAACCTTACTTTCAATGAATTTGGCTTCAGGAGGGAATTACATACACACTCAATTGAGTATCTTGCCTTACAGGAAAGTAAAAAGGGGGGAGATAAGAGTGGTGGCAGTGTTGATAGAAGGGAGGGAAGATTGAGGGAAGGGATAGTCAGAAGCAAACACGTTTGAAAAGGGACAGGGTAAAAGGAGAAAATAGATTAAGTGTGGGGGAA
>CM053583.1:148198657-148249316 GCA_028627135.1 Pseudochirops cupreus
GGTGGGGGGGGGAAGGACGGGGAGAGAAGATGTAACTCAAGGAAATTTAATAAAGAATCTCATATAAAAAAAAATATGCTCTGGCCCCTTATAAGCTGAACCTAATCACATGGAACCTGTGGCAGTAGGAGTTTGCTGAAGGGTGGAGCAGAGTCCACACAGAGCTGGGAGTCAGAGCTAGACTAGAAGTTTTGGAGGAGAACAAGCTTCCCAGGGAGACAGATGGATTTATGAGTAAATATTGGTCTTATGTAGGTTTGTGGGAAAGCTAACAGATGCTGTGGCTCTGTGCTTTGTTGTGCTGCATTAATTTCTTTGTTGGTATGATGGATTTAGTTTCCTGGTGTTGGGATTTGTTTTTCTGGTATGTGAATAAATGTTTCACTTCTGTCTTCTATATGGAGAGTCTGTTATATTTTGCAATTAAGCACCATGCTGTTATATTTATAGTGATTGTGGTCACTGTGAATATTGCATTTATGCTACAGGAGGTGAGGTTATGAAGGACTTTGAATGTTAAACATAGGATTTTGTATTTGACCCTGGAGATGATAAGGAGCTACTGGAGTTTATTTGAGTAGGGCATTGACATAGTCATACCTGTGCTTTAGGAAAACCACTGGCTGATAAATGGAGGATGGATTGGATTGAGCAGAGACTTGAAGCAAGTAGAACTACCAACAGGCTTTTTTTTTTAAGTCCAAGAGTGAGGTGATAACAGTCCTGTAAAAGTCTTGTGGTAATGTTAGAGAAAAGAAGGGGGTGTATTTGATAGACGTTGGAAAGGTAAAATTGACAATTCTTGGAAGTATATTGGATATGAGGGTTAAGAAATAGTGAGGAATCAAAGACAAACCAAGGCTGTGCTCATGAGGGACTTGAAGGATGCTACTGCCCTCTACAGCAATAGGAAATTTAGGAGGGAAGGCTTAAGGGGAAAGATAATGAGGTCAGCCTTAGACATGTCGAACTTAATATGTCTGCTAGTGGGGATACAGAGCCAAGATGGAGGGGTAGAAACAGGAAATTCTGTGAGCTCCCACCACAGCCGCTTCTAATACCTGTAAAATATGACTCTAAACAAATTTTAGAGCTACAGAACTTACAAAGTGACAGAGAGCAAAAAAATCTCCTGCTGAAGGCAGCCCAGCAGAGCTACAGGAAGGGTCTATTGCACCAAGCTGGGAGTTGACACAGTCCCACATGAGCTGTGTCAAGTCCAGGGCAACCTGAACCAGTTATCCAGATGGGCTAGGGCACACTTTGGAAGAGTGAATCACCAGCAGCTGTGGCAGTTTCCAGGCTTCTCAACCCATAAATGCCAAAGAGAAATTAAAATGTCAGTGGGGAACTCCGCTGGAACTGGGTGATGGTAGAGTGCAGTATGGTACCTGCCCCCAGGGGGTGGAGGCATGGTGACTGTAATGGCTATCACATGGCTGCCTCCAGAACTCCTGGCCTGAAGATCATAGGGGGAACAAGGGACCATTCAGAGGGTAATTGCTCTTCCTTTAACCTGCTCGTATCTGGGTCACTGTCTTGGGTGGTGGTTCTGGGGTGAAAAATACCAGTGCGACAGAGTTTGGGGTGTCTGTAGAGAGGGCACCCTGCTCAGACCTTAGACAACATTTGCAAAAACCCCAATGATTTGGGACAAAGCTCTCCACTCTGGAAGCAGAGTTCTACCATGGCAAACTGCTCAAAAGTCAAGTTTGACTGGCAAGATGAGCAAGCAGAGGAAGCACAATCAGACCATAGAAAGGATCAAAACAAGGAGCCAGAAGAAGTCAACAAAGGCAAAACTTCAGCATCAAAAGCCTCCAAGAAAAATATGAACTGGTTATTGGCCATGGAGGAGTTCAAGAAGGATTTTGAAAATCAAGTAAGAGAAGTAGAGGAAAAATTGGGAATAGAAATGAGAATGATGCAAGAAAATCATGAAAAACAAGTCAACAGGCTGCTAAAGGAGATCCAAAGAAACACTGAAGAAAATAACACCTTAAAAAATAGACTAACTCAAATGAGGAGAACAATGCTTTAGAAAGTTGAACTGCCCAGATGGAAAAGGAATTTCAAAAACTCACTGAAGAGAGTAATTCCTTCAAAATTATATTGGAATACATGGAGGCTAATGACTTTATGAGAAATTAAGATATGATAAAACAAATCCAAACAAATGACAACATAGAAGGCAATGTGAAATATCTCACTGGAAAAACCACTGACCTGGAAAATAGAACCATGAGAGATCATTTAAAAATTATTGGACTACCTGAAAGCCATGATAAAAAAAAGAACCTGGAAATCATCCTTCAAGAAATTATCAAGCAAAATTGCCCTGATATTCTAGAACCAGAGGGCTAAATAGAAATTGAAACAATTCACTGATGACCTGCTGAAAAAAGATCCCAAAAAGAAAACTCCTAAGAATATTATAGCCAAATTCCAGAGTTTTCAGGACAAGGAGAAAATATTACAAGCAGTAAGGAAGAAACAATTTGAGTATTGTGGAAACACAATTAGGATAACACAAGTCCCAGCAGATTCTACATTAAGGGATTGAAGGGCTTGGAATATGATACTCTGGAGGTCAAAGGGACTTGGATTCACATCAAGAATCATCTACCTGGCAAAATTGAGTATAATGCTTCAGGGGAAAATATGGTCATTCAATGAAATAAAGGACTTTCAAGCATTCTTGATGGAAAAAAACAGAGCTGAATAGAAAATCTGTCATTCAAAGACAAGAAGCAAGAGAAGAATGAGAAGGTAAACAGGGAAAAGAAATAATAAGGAACTTATCAAAGTTGAACTATTTGCATTCATACATGGAAAAACAACAATTGTAACTTATGAAACTTTTCTCAGTATGAGGAAAATTGAAAGGTATATATATATGTATGTATACATACATATATGTTTACATAGGAAGGTGTATGTGTGTAAATACGTATGTGAATTTGTGTATATGTGTACATGTATACATAGACAGAGGTCACAGGATCATTTGAATAAGAAGAGATGATAGCTAAAAAATAAAATTAAGAGATCAGAGAGGAATATAATGAAAGGAGATAGGAAAAGATAGAATAGGGTAAATTATCTCATATAAAATAGGTAAGAGAAATCTGTCACAATGGTGGGCTAGAACAGGAAGGCAAAAGGGAATGGGTCAACCATACTCTCACTGGATTTGGCTTAAGGAGGGAGTAACATACACACTCAATTGGGTTCCTTGCCTGACAGGGAAGTAGAGGGGAAAGGGATAACAGGGGGGTTGATAAAAGGGAGAATAGATTTGGAGAGAGAGAAGTTAGAAGCATACACTTTTGAAAAGGGACAGGGTCAAAGTAGAAAATAGAATAAGTCGGGGGCAGGATAGGATGGAGGGAAATATGGTTAGTCTTTCACCAATATATCTACTATGGAAATATTTTGCGTAACTACACATGTACAACCCATATTGAATTGTTTATCTTCCCAGTGGGGGTGGGTGAGGAGGGAAGAAGGCAAGGAATCTGGAAATCAAAGTTGTAAAGACAAATGTTAAAAAATAATTGTTTTTTACATGCAACTGGGAAATAAGATATATAGGCACTGGGGTATGGAAATCCATCTTGCCCTACTAGAAAGTTAGAGGTAGAATGGGGGGAGAATATAAAAGAAAGCAGATTGAGGCAAGGGGTATTCAGTAGGCAAGCTATTTTGTGGGTGGGGATGGGGGAAAGAAGGGGAGAAAATTTGTAACTCAGAATCTTGTAGAAATGAATGTTGAAAATTAAAAATATTTTTTTTAAATTTAAAAAGAGAATCATATTCTCTCCATATTGCAAAATTTAAAAAAAAATATGTCCAATGGTTATCTAGTTCAAGATGTCCTAAAGGCAGTGAGAGATATGAGACTGAAAGTACAGATGTTATGGGAAAATACATAGATTTGAGAATCGTCTACAGAGAGATGGTAACTAAATCCATGGGAGCTGATGTGATCATCAAGCAAAGTAGTATAGAGAAAAAAATGGCTTAGGGATGGAGTTCTGACTTTGGTATAATCACCATCAACTATTCCTTCATCATTCCAATGTAATAGAAAAGAAATGGTAATTCTTCTGATCAACTTCTTGGTTGACTCTAGTACCATACTAGTAGAACCTTGGAGTGCATCAGTAATGAGTGATTGCTCTCTTGACCCTTCATTGTTCTAAGTGATATTGATACAAATGTCTGCTTACATTCTCTACACTTATTTAACAAGAAAGGAAAGACAAGTCCACAATCACTACATTCTAAAGTTCAATCATACTTGAGAATGAAAAATGTAGATAGAAACACTCCAAATTTCAAGAAAACATGTTACAGTTCAAGATTCATTAAAACCCTATAGACAGGTAAGAAAACTTTTAATGACCAAAATTCTTACTAAAAGAGTGTAAAGTAAGTCAGAACACATGTTTTAAGACTTTTGATATGAGATATTCAGTGAGAAAATGACCATGGTTTACTTAGTCTTCATCAAGCTTATGATTAGAGAATACCCTAACCCCAAAAAAGTCTTGATGGATTTTTTTTTCAAATGGATTTTTTTTTCTTATCTTTGATGCCAGCATCTAAGAAACTTTAGTTCCCCTACAAAGTATTAAGGAATTAGGAATAATGTAAATTCAATAAATCTAAATAATTCCTTTTACATTGATTGACTGGGTAGATTTACATACTATAAAAATGAAAGAGAAGATGGGCTTGTCAACTCTGCTGTTGAGAAAAAGTAATGAAAGAAAATTTTCTATTTATCTGGCCCTAATAAGGAACTCACAAAAAGGGCAAAAAAAGGAGTCAGGTTTTGTAGACTGTAATGAGAATTCCACATTAGAGTTGTTCTTGGGAAAAATACTTTAAAATTATTTGCAATCCAATAGGATGGAAATGTTATTTTATAGTAACTTCATAGGAGGAAGGAAAGAAGGAAGGAAGGAAGGAAGGAAGGAAGGAAGGAAGGAAGGAAGGAAGGAAAGAGAAAGAGAGAGAGAAGAGGGGGTGGGAAGGAGGGAGGAAAGACGCTTACAATGAAAAGCTTACAATTTAATTGAAGAGAATAGAACAATGAATACTTTCTTATTCCAAAAGCAGTCATCAGATCCTGGACCAGAGGCAGATGAAATGCTGTTCTGTTCTTGTTTATAATGCTCACATAGTGAAAAGCAAGAGATAGAAGTATACAGCTCAAAAATACCTGTGAAATCAGCTTGTCTAACCACCTCATTTTGAGGATGAGGAAATGGTACCACTAAGAAATAGGTGACTCACCCAGAATGATGCAAAAAATTTAGGAACAGAGCCAAGGCTCTGCCTAGATCCTGGTCATTTGATCCATAGCCCTGGATACTTTCTAGCACATCCTGATGTCAGAAGGCAACTTGAATGCGTATTGCCAGTTACTTGAGTTTATTACTGATTGTAGTTGATCAGAAAGCAGCTTAGGGAAATAACTAGGTGATAATTGTTTTATGGGCAATCCCAGTAGCTATGCCTTGAAAAGAATTTCTAAATTGTATCAACTTCCTTTTAGATGAGCATTATCTTTCTCTGTTATATTGTCTTCTTATCTTATTTTGCAGGTGGGAAAAAGAACTTGTCCCCCTGAAAAGCACCTACTGAAGTGACAAAATACATTTCCTTTTTAGATAATAACAGTAAAACATCATTCCTATTATGTCACCCAACAAAATAGAAAGAGCAATTCATTTTGTAAGTCTTCAGATCCAAATGGCTTAATGTTCCTTGCCTAAAGGTGCAAAATTACACTGATTGGAAGCCTATCTCCTTAGATATTTCCATAAAGAAACTTGTAGCAATTTGGAAAAAGTTGGTTTTTTGTTCATAGTCAAGATCATGTTGGGTTGAGTCTGCTTTACATAACTTGTATTGGTTAAAATCAGCTCTTTCTACACAGCAACAAAAACTTTGTGCATGTTATTTGTGAAAATTGTTCACATAAGAATCAAAATGTTCTTTTTATGGAACTAGAAATTCTATTTATTCTCTACTGTTAAATACCATTATGTTTATTGCAGGACCTTAGACACTTCCTAATCCAGATTCCTCTTTTTTCCTAATGCACAGAACCCAAAATGAAGTTGCAATGTGATGGCAACATCCAAACTGCACAAGTAAGAAATGTTAGAACTAGGATTTTAACCTTGATTTTCAGATTTTATATCCACTTACTCTTTTCACTGCCTTGCTAGAGCCTTTCCTCCTCTAAGATGTATCTTATACTTATCAATATATTTGCATATTCTCTCCCTCGTTTGAATGTAATGTCTTGATGACAGTGACTATTTTCTTTGTTTATGCTTGACTATACTATATATGTGGGTGTGCGTGTACGTTCCTCCTCCCGTTAGCGTGTCTGTCCCTTGAAGAAAGAGATTATTTTTGCCTTTGTTTGCCTTGTTTATTTAATAGCGCCTGGCTCATAGTAAACAGTTGTTAAATGTTTGATGACTAATTGATTCATTACCTCATGCCTGTTATTTTCCTCTATAATTATAAAGGTGCCTCTTCAGCATCTCTCCCTGTAGAAAACATATCATTCCATAACCTTGCATTTCGATATGATTTTTTTTTCTTATTTACAAAACAGTCCTGAACAGAAATCTTCATCACCTTGCCTTTGGTGTCATCTTAAGCTGACTCATCACCTAAACACATCATTACACTCTCTCCTCCTTGCATTCTGTGCAGAAAGCTCCTTCATTCTTGCAGGACATTATTCTTCCTTATCACCTTGGCCTAATTTAGACATATCTGTTATGTCTTTGGGGATACAAGGGAAAATCTAGAACATTTTGTTTACCATATGCCTTCAAAGTCAAATTCAAGAGACTAAGATGCATTCAAAAGTTTAGGATTCCAGGGAACTTACCTAGAAGTTTCAAAATAGATGATCCCTCATTCTAATCATTCAATAAAGGAAACTCTAAGGAAGTCATTTAATTCAATAAACATATAACACACACCGATTGCTTGCAGGATATTTTGCTAGGTAATGGAAAAACATATATAACTTTCATATAGGAAATTTCCCTTTCCTCATGAAACTTATAGTCTGCTGGAGGGATGATGAACATAATGATAATACACAATGATGTATGATAAGTACATTAGAGAGGTACAAAACTATGTGCTACATTAAAGGTGGCATTTCAGTGAGGTTTTAAAGAGTGAGAATTCAACAGCCAGTGTCAATGTGATTAAAAGAACAGTCAACTAGCTTTTATTAAACATCTACCAAATTCCAGTCATTATGCCAAGCGTAAGTCCCCTAATGGGAAAGTTGGTTTGATAATTACAATGCAGAATACCCTTTTCAAAATTTTCTGGAGACCATTACCATAATTAAATTTTGAATATTGAGGAAAGCTTATTTAAAATGGTCTTTCAAGTTTTCCCCTCATAGTTCTTTAATAGAAATCAAATAGTTTTCTAACAATCTCAGTAATGCAGATTAGGGTGGTGATGAGTAGCAACGAAAAGTGGCATAAGATCCATCACATAATAAAACCCATCCAAACTGAGAAAGTCTATTTACACAAAACTAAGGGAGTCAGAGAAGAAAGAAAAGGTCAACTAAGAATAAAAGGGCTACCTAGAAAGAATGGATAGAGAGGAAAGGGGAGGGGAGGGGAGGGGAGGGGAGGCAAGGAAAAGGAATGGGAGGGGAGGGGAGGGGATGGAGTTAATGGCTTAAGAGATAACAGGCATGTTAATATGGAAACAAAGGAGAAACTCTGATGAGATAATGGAGAAATGCTTCACAGAACTTTCGTGGACAAAAAAAGACTCAAACTGAGGGGCAAGAATGTGGACCAACTCAAGGATGCCAATCAAAGGATATGAGAAGTGAGTGATTTAAAAGCCAACGTAGGACTTGGTGGAAAGGGAGCATTTTTGTCTAATGGAAAGAAAAAATTCCTGAAAAAGACATAATGAAGAAAATGACAGGGTTAAGGGACAGAGCAACCAATAAAAATACCTAACCAAGAAAATTATACATAAAGACATATAAATGAAGTATATTACTTTTAGGATTGAAGTGGGAAAATTCAAAGGGAAGATTTTTGAAATTATGTTTAAAAAATTGCAGAAAATAGGACTAAGACAAAGTTGTTTTTTGTTGTTTTGTCTCTGAGCCATAGCTAGAGTTAGACAATAGAACCTTACTTCAAAATACTCACATTTAGGAGATGTTGACAGCACATTTAGTACTTTAGTATTTTTTTTAATTTTTATTTAGTATTTTTCTTTTTCCCCAGTTACATGTAAAAACAATTTTTAACATTCATTTTAAAAAATTTTGAACTTCAAATTTTCTCCCTTCCTCCCTCTTGTAATGCCAAGCAAAGGCAACTTTCAAGGTTTGGATTACCAGCATAGCAAACCCCATTTGTTCAGCAAACATTCACAGAGCACAGAAAGTCAAAATGCAGTGTAACTCATTCATTTAGCAAGTAAGTTCTCAATTCAATTGCAAAGTACCAAGGCCCAAGTATCCCACCCCTGAATCAGTAGTCAAAGTAGCCCACTCCTGGGCAGTACATTCTTTTAGTCTCTTCTCAAATGGAGAATAGTTTCCAATCATAAACTAAGGATTTTCATTCAGTCAATCACTGAGCACCAAAAAGGCCAAAGTTTTCCCACCCCTGGACACTACTGAATTACAATACCATCCATTAACACCAAGTACTTTCTCAAAAGGGGCAGGAGAGCACAAAAAGGCCATCCACCCTTAAGCTGTAACAAGGTTAAGATATCATCTCAGCATTGAAAACCCAAGGAAAGGCCCTTCTTTTATCTTGAGTGGAGGCAAGCCATCAGCAATCTCAATGCCTGGGGAGACAAGGTTCAACAAAGCCATAGCCAATGTCCTCATCAAGTCACTCTCTGCCTGTAGAACAGTCCCAGAACCACTGAAAACATCAGCAAGACGCTCTTCCAGAATTTCTGTAAACATACCACAAGAAAATCCTGCTTCAGGGCTTCTGAATCAACAGCAAGGTTCCTGGACCTCTACAACAGCAGCACTGTCCTTCACCAGCAGGTGCATCTGGCAAAGCAACATCAAAACAGACAGACAAAATATTGGCATCACAGCCATGTCTCTTCAGTTCTTGGCAGTTTTGGATGGCAGTTCTAAAAAGTCCTGGGCAGCTCCAACTGGCCCTCAGCAGTCTTTCTCTCAGCAACTCAAGCTCCACGATACTGAGTAGTGCTCTCCCAAAAGTCCTTCTTGTCTTCTGTCAGCTTGGACCTCTCTCCCAATTCAAGCTCCTCCCAGTTCAGCCTTCTCTCTTCACGTCAACAAGTCCATCCCACAAGTGGGATTCACAAACTCTGGGTTTTAACACTCAACCCCAAAACCAAGCCAATGCAGGGGTATCTCCAAATTCCATTACCATTACACCTCCCCACCAATACCCTATTGAGAAGTAATTCCATATAGGTTATAAACATGCAGTCATGCAAAACATTCCCATAATAGTTATGTTGTAAAATAAAACATAGACCAAAAAACAAAACAAACAAAACTTCAAGAAAAAATTTAAAAGTTTTTTTTAAAAAGTATGCTCCAATCTGTATTCAGACACAATCAGTTCTTTTTCTGGCGATGGTGTAATGGCAAGCAAAGGAGTACTTTGGTCCTTATTTCAGTCATTCAATTACGTAGCTCCTTGTTTCAGCTATTCCAGTGTCTTTCAGCCCTGCCTATGATGATACCGAGTTTTCATTAGAAACAGAACCTGTGAAGCCCACAGTGGGAGGAACTTGCCAAAGACCACAACAGGAAGGACATAAGAGGAAAGGTGGAATAGGAAGGAGTAGAGGATATTAAAGTTTTAGCACAAATTGGGACTGAGCAGAAATGGGAGGAAGGATGCCTGTGGTGCCCACACTCTGTTTTTCTGTTCTGTTGTGTTGATGTTACTTTGTCAGACCTGTCTACTGGCAGAGGATGTTGCTGCTATTACAGAAGCTGCAGTACCTTACTGCTGAGTCAGAAGCCCTCAAAGAGGATTTTCCTACTGTTTTTTTTTTTACAAAAGTCTCAAAGGAGGGTTTCACTGATGTTTTCAGACATCCTAGGACTTTATGGATGATTTACGTTTGGTTTCTCAGACAGAAACCCTGTCACTTTTTCAGACAGAGGCCCTGTCTGTTGGCATTTGTTGATTTCACAGGCATAAAGGGAATTGATGACAGCACTGGCAATAGTGTGAATATTGTAACTCTGTGAAGCTTGATGTATATAGTTGGAACAGGAGCTGGGAGTTGCCTACCTGTGAATCCAGGTGAAAGTTGGGTAGATTCAGGTTAAGAGCTGGGATCATGGAAAAGAAACCATGGAGTTTGGGAGTCAGCCTTGATTCAAGATAAAAGGACCTTTACTTGGATACTTTGTGCTGACTTGCAAGATCATGATTTACTGTGACCTAGGGGTGGGAGAACTTTGTACCCTTTAAGAATGGTTGATCCTTAAAGATGATTCAATTAAGGATGATTGGAAGTCAGTCTCCAATCAAGATGAAAGAAGACTTTAGATGGATACCTTATATTGATTGATTCCAATTGTGACGTACTGAATGAAATCTTTTGTTTAAGACTATGTGGCCACTTTAATAATATGTTGTTATGTTATGTGTTGTGAATGTTGTACTTTGGTTTCTGTGAATGTGCTGCTTTAATTTATTGCTGAATAAACAGAGAGCTCACTATACTATGTGTTCAGAACCTTAAAGTTATTTGCAGCAGCAGTCCTCAGGAGAGCTGCTAGTGCTTGGCTTTACAGATTGATAGCAATTTTCATTATAAATCCTTCAGAATTGTGTTTGATCATTGTATTTCTGAGAATAGCCATGTTATTCACAGTTGATCATCTTACAATATTGCTGTTAGTTTGTACATAGTACATTTTACTTTCTATCACCTCATGTGAGGATCTCCAGGCTTTTCTAAGAATATCCTGCTCATCATTTCCTACAGAACAATAGTCTTCCATCACAATAATATCCCATGATTTGTTCAGCCATTCCCCAATGGATGGACATCCCAATAATTTCCAATTCTTTGCCACTAGGAAATATAGGCCTTTTTTTCCTTTTACTTTTTCTATCTCTTTTGGGGTACAGATCTAGTTATGCCAGGTTCAAAGGCTATGCATAGTTTTATAACCCTTTAAACATAGTTCCAAATTGCTCCAAAGAATGATTGAATCTGTTTACAACTTCACCAACAGTTCATTAATGCCACATTTCCCCCATATCCCTTCAACCCTTTCTAATTTTCCTTTTTTGTCCTATTAGCCAATCCAATACATATGAGGTAGTACCTCAACATTGTTTTAATTTTCATTTTTCCAATCAATTGTGAGTTAGAGTATTTTTTTTCACATGACTATAGATAACTTTGCTTACTTCATTTGAAAACTCTTCATATATTTTTGACCATTTACCAATTGGGGAATGGCTCTTACTTTTATAAATTTGTTTAGTCCTTTAGTATTATAGAAAACACTGAAGGTAGCACCTTGTTAGCAATGATAATTTATTAAACAGAAAACTAGAAAGTAGAACACTTCTTTTCCTTAGTATACATAACCTAACGAGCCAGATCGAGGCATGCCCTTCCATTCCTCCTCCCCATCTCTACTTTTAAAAGTTGGATTAAGAGCATATTTGATATTCTGACCCTGGGTGCAAAATCATTGCAGTTTGTAGTTTTATAGTTTGTAAAATTATAAATGTATCCTGCCAATCCTGAGGCCTGTTACAAAAATGACAAACATAATGATAATATATGAGTGCATTATAAAGGTACAAAGCAAAGGGTAATATGAGGTCCATGTTAGAAACCATTGACCTCATCTATGTCTTGAAGCCTTGTTCATGAAGCTCTCCACAAATTTCATATCTGGAAGGTACTTTAGAGATAATTAAAGACAATCAGTCTAACGCCTCACTTTATAGATGAGCAATCTGAGAACCAAAGTGGTGAATTGGCTTTCTGTTAGTTCATCCAGGTAGTAAAAAGTGAATCCAGAATTCAATTCCACATGATGCTAAATTCCATGTTCCCTGCATGACACACTACTCTTACTGAAAAGGCTGCTTAAAAATAATCTTTACTTCCATAGAACTCATGCCACTTTATCTCTTCATTTATAAAGCACATTTCACATTTTGTTCAATTTACACATATATATCTCTTATATATCCTATTCAACTGATTATAAGAATCTTCAGGAAAGATACCTTTTCTTTGTAGTTGATTCAGTTCCTTAGCACAGTGCACTGAACATAGTTGTGCATAGGCTTGCTATACAACTTTGGCAAAGATACTTTTTTTGGTATTAAAAAGACATGGAAAAATTCAGATTTGCAGAAAGATTTCTAATTATTGAGTGGATAAGGAAAAGAATGTATAAAGTGGGAAACTGCAGAATTCCTGTAATATTCAGTATTACGTTTCAATAGGAAATAGACCATTAGAGTGGAGTAACAAAAATAGGACTAGATATGGAATCGGGACAACTTTTCTCTCAACTCAATAACTTGGGCAAGTCATTTCCCCTTTCTTGAGTTCAATTCCCTGAACCATAAAATGAAATTATTAAATTGGATTATCTCTAAGGTCCTTCATGAATCTAAATTTACAATTCCAAATATTTGGCAAATTAGGATAGAATAGGCCCACATTCATACATATTTTATGAACTCTTAAAATTTTCTTGCCTTCTCCATGCATGAAAAGCAAAGATGACAGAGAATTGTGTGCTTTTCCACATTGTCTACACCACTGTTTCTCTTTTTTGATGCAGACAACCAAGAATAAACTACCTCCATTACTCTGAGGAAATTGGCCTTTGGTTGAGTGTCACTGTCAGCATCATATTTAAGAGCCAACAAAGATCACCTTCTTCCATTTACATAGCACATTTCTGCTCAATTCAACACACTGAAGTGCTGTCATTTCAAAATTTTGGGTCAATAAATATATGGTTTCTTAAGTGAGATTTATCTCTTTGAAAATCAACATTTTTCTCCTTCCCAACTTCACAAACCGAGATGGTTTTAAATTTCCAGAGACAATATGGTACTTTGAATAGGGAAATAGAGTCACAGTCCACATGACCAAGCTTTAAGTCTCACTTATGATGAATACTCCCAGATGATGCTCCTCAAGCCATTTCACCTCTCCATGCCCCAGGAAACTCACCAAGAATTTAAATTGCAGAATAATTTGCTGATCTGAATTGTTAGAGAGATGTTCCCCAGGCAAAACTCTCTAAAGTTTTATCAGATGAAATCATTGGGGAATTTCTGTAGGTTAAATGAAAATAAATATACCAGAAGATACTAATTTCCTGTGTTACATTTTGTTCAACTTTAAGTTACTGTTTATCCCTACAGGTTTCTAAATACAGCCTTGTGAAAGGATTGAAAAATAAATTGATAAACTACCTTCAACCAACTTTACATTCAAGTAGAAATGTTTGAATGTTGCTGTCAATATTCCCAGTCTGAATTTTACAATAGCCTTTCTTCCTATCTTCCCTCCCTCTTTATCATCCCAGGACAAACTTTACTAAAATATCTGCAAAGAATTACATTTTGCATAAAGCATAATACTTTATCCATAGAAAACTTTAATGAGAGTCTTGGTGTGATAATGTCCTTAGTGCCTATGTAGTGGTAGATTATTAGAGGCAAAATTGAATTGTGATGCTTTGAATTCAAACCAAATACTAGATCAGCAGACTATAAGCATAATTCTTAAAATGCTGTGAAATTCTTAATCTGCCCCTGAATCTGCTCAGGTCCTGTAGAAAAACATGTTTCTTCTATCAGTTTGTTTTCTTCTAGTTTATATAAGTCCTTTGTGCTATAGCAACTTTGCTATAGAGTCTTTACAAATTAGTGGAATGTCAGACTGCATTTTTCTTGTAAATCATTTAAGCAATGGGTATCATTGACTCATTATTGAATATAGTACATCTTTCTGTGAATCTGAATTTTTCCATGTCTTTTTAATATTAAAAAATGCACCTATGCTGAAGTTGTATATAGCATGCCTATTAGTGAATCTTAGCCATTTAAAAATATCTGAGGTTAATTGCTTAGAGTACTCAATCACTTTTCGTCATTTTCCACTTTCTTTCACACTCATTTCAGCATTTCCTATGAGCTTTTGGGTTGTTTGTTGGTATCCCAAGATATCAAACCTTTCCAACGCTGCTCATTAAAGTGTGTGTTCTGTTAATGGTCTTGGTTTGCTGAAAAACCAATTATGAATTCTTCTGTTTAATCTTTGCTCTGAAATGGATAGGGTTTGCATCAGAGATGTGTCATTCATAGAAAACTGCAAGAGCAAAAGCATAAAAGACTTGCTTGTTTATTTTTTAAAATAAAACTAATTTTAGTGAGAGGTTATAAAGGAATGATTGTAATTTGCCATTGCTGTCAGTCCTTTGAAAAAAGAGGGAAAAAAACATATTCTCAGGCCTAGAAATTCTGGCTGATCAATGCTTTAATGTTTATTTCAGGCAAATCAAAACTTGAAAGGCATATCTAAAAGTATATACATGAAATGATTAGGAACCCATGTAATTTTGTGTAAATGGAAAAAAATACGTAACTTGAAATTATCACTGTGTACATGATGTCTGGCTGTTAAACTTTCAAGCACTATGCTATAGAGTATGAGAAGCAGAAGTTATAAAGTACCAACTCTAAATATATATTTTGATAGCTTTATGGTTTGGAATGAGATATTTGACCACTTGGTCCCTGGCATCTTCCTGTCCTTTCTATTAAAACTGTCACCAGTTCAGAATAAGCTCTTACCGTCTTTCTCCTAGAAAATTGTAATAATTTCATTTTCAAAGCTTCTTTTATGCCTCTTCCAGATAAATCTTCCATATGCACAGATACGATCAAATCACTATTCTGTTCAAAACTCTTCAATAGCACCTCTTGATAAGGGTGAAAAAGAAGACTGCAAAAACTGACTTGAAGCTTAACATTAAAAAAAAAACAACTTAGATCTTGGCAACTGGTCCTATCACTTCCCAAAAAAAAAAGAAGGAGAAGTAATGGAAGCAGTAGCAGATTTTATATGCTTGGGCTCAAAGACCACTGCAGATGGTGACTGCAGCCATAAAATTAAAAGATGCTTGCTATAGCAAATGTTGATAGCATACTAAAAAGCAGAGAGATTACCTTGCTGACAAAGATCCACATAGTTAAATCTATGGTTTTTCCAATAGCAACATATATCTGTGAGAGTTATACTATAAGAAAAGTTGTAGAATGGATGCTTTTGAATTGAAGTACTGCAGAAGACTTTTGGGAGTCCATTAGACAACAAGGAGATCAAATTAGTCAATACTTAAAGAAAATTAATTCAGCCTATTCATTAGAAGGACAAATACTAAAGCGGAAGCTTAAATAATTAGTCCACTTAATGAGAAGACAGGACTCATAGAAAAAGACCCTGATGTTGGGAAATATTGAAAGAAACAAGAGAATAGGATGGCATTGGATGAGATGGATAGATAGTGTCAAGGAAGCAACAGACATGAGCTTGGACAGATATCAAGGAATAGTGCAGGATAGAAGAGCATAATCAGGAAGAGTCAGACATGACTGAATGACTAAAAATTAGGACCCATCAAGTAAAGTCCAAATACTAAACTAGATGTTTATGACTATCCAAAAATAGTGGAGCTATAAATTTCTAGCATTAGGACTTTACCCCTCCACGTACACAACAATTCAGTCATTCTTGACCACTTGTAGACTCTTATAAATATCCTTTAGTTTAGCTCCTTGTAATTTTCTTCCTGCTAATTTCTTCCACAACTTCTACTTTGCCTGTTGAAATACTACTCAAGCTTGAATGCCACATCACCAATGAAACTTTTCTTGAATGAATTTCATTCAGCAAATTCAATGTGTCTACTACATGTAAGATACTGGAAATTACCCCCAATTCCCCCCCAAAAAAAGGAAAAAGTGGTCTCTACCTTCAAAATTTTACATTTTACTAGATTAATACAACTTGTATAGACATGAGTTTACAGAAATCTGAAAAAGAAAAGAGAAATTTAAAGTGGAAGCATCTGATAAGTCTTTAGTGGAAGAATGAACACCTGAGCCCAAACTAAAAATTGACATATTACTGGAAGAAATGAAGCAGATAAAACTGATATACCTCAAAAAGCATTGATACGAAATAGAACACATCTCCCAGCAACCTAAGGTATAGTTATCATTAATAATATTAGAACAGCAATACTGGTATTTATTTCATGTAATAGAAAAAGTAGCAGCCAGTGAGAGGAAGTAGAAATAATGTTCAAAAAAACAGAATAAGGAAGAATGATTGTAACTGATTAAATACATACAAATGAAACCCACTCTGTCATTTAAACAATTTTATAAGTGCTACGGAAATTAACATTCAAAATATCTCAAAGAGGGAAAATTGTTAAAAGAATCATAGGAAAATCCATTGATGGTATTAACATAAAATGACAACCAATTTAATTAAATTAAGTTCAATTTAGCAAGTCTTTATCAAGTACCTGCAATGTGCCAAGCACTAGAATAGGTACTAGGCATACAAAAACCAAAAATAAACAAATACTTTCCCTCCAAAATATTATATTCTATTGAAGGAGTAACAGTGGCAAGGTGGACATAGGGAATAACACTGTACACAAGAAAATACACACGAAAAAAACATTAAAAAGTAAATGTAGGGGCAGTTAGGTGGCACACTGAATAGACTCCAGGAGTCAGGAGGTCTTGATTTCAAATCCGGCCTCAGACACTTGACACATTTACTAGCTGTGTGACCTCAGGCAAGTCACTTAACCCCAATTGCCTTGCCTTCCCCCCTCCAAAAATAATTAAATGTAAATTAATGTAGGTTGAGGAGGGTACTAACAACTGTATGGATAAAAAAAAAAGTTCTTGTGTTAGAGTTAGCACTTCAGCTGAATTTTTAAGAAGCCGAGGACTTGCAAAAGAAAACTGAGGATGTTGGATACAACCAATGCAAAGGCACGAAAGTGGGTGATAGAATATCATCTTAGGGAAACATAGCAAGTGACTGGAAAGCAAAAAGACCTTGCTAAGCACATTTATATTAATGGTCTCTGTGTGTACTGACATTAATTTTGGTGAAAATATAGTGCAATAACTGGGCATTTTGAAGGTGATTTTTAAAAAATAAGGAATCACAAAGTCAAAGTCACAGAACATACTGAGATGTCTACAGAATACAACATCATAGATAATAGGCTCTAGACCTGAAAGTCAATTTAGAAGACCAACCCTTCCAATAAACATATGAGCAAACTGGAACCCAGAAAGACTAAAAAAATTTTACCAGTATCCCACAAGTCATAAATAGTAAAGCCAAGCTTATATAAATAAGTTTTGCATTCCTTTCCCCATGCTTGTTTTTTTAAAAAAAGCATTTGATCTCAGAAGCCCATGGAATCACAGAATTGGAGAATTGGAAAGAATTTTTGAGTCCATTTGGTCCAATTCAAAAATGAACGACATTCCTACTATAAGATTTACAACAAATGACCACCCAACCTCTGCCTGAAGTTCTTCGAGGGAGAATCCAACAGCTGTTGTGGCAAGTCATTCTAGGGGCAAATTTCATTGTTACAATATTTTTTTTCTGACATGAAACCTAAATTTACCTTTTTGTACCTTCCACCTCTTGCTCCTGGTTCAGCCCTCTTAGGTCAATGGAATAATTCTAGTTCCTCATCACTATGACACTCCTCCAAATACTTGAAAGTAACTTTTATATGCCATCTGAGTATTTTTTTTCTAGACTAAACATGCTCCATTTCTTCATATGATTGTCATCTTTCATGACATCTTTCTTTATCATGCTAGTTGCCTCTTTCCATAGATTCTAGCTTATCAATGTAGTTCATAGACCCTGGTGCCCAGAACTGAACATAATACACCAGATGGGATCTGTTGAGAGCAGAGTACATCTTCAAATTTCTGGCAGCTATGCTTTTCTTAATGTAATCTAAGATCACATTTAGCTTTTTAGGCTGCCACATTACACTGATGTTTATCTTACATTCCACTACAACCCTCAGATCTTTTTCAGAACTGCTGCCCTTCCCCTACTTTACATTTGTGAACTTAATTTTTTTTAACTCTATCACATGAGTTTACATTTATCTCTATTGAAATCATCTATTTAGACTCTTGTTACCATTATTAAGAATGGTAATTTCCCTCCATAGGCTCCCATCATTTCTAACCTTAGCAACTGAGTCCTCCCTTTTTATAATAATTAGATCCAGAATAAAACTCCTTTTAGTTCCTCCATCTTTTGAAGGATAAAATTTTTATCCTGGCAGAGCAAGACTCAGGCCTCTTGAGGCTGTCTTCTCACACAAATGTTAATGTCAGAGAATAAGATTCCCTGGCAGGTATTACCAAACAGATGACTTTGCTCAAGGACCCTCCAATTATCAATATCAAATGAGGCATAAAACTGTGACACATACACTCAGCTATCATGTTTGTCAGTGTCATAGTGAATGTCCTATGCCAAATCTAAATTCAAGAAGGAGTCCTCATAGATCACATGGTCCTCTAGATGACATTGTGCTATTTTCATCAAGCTCCCAAACAACTATATACCTCGTTATTGAGATTTATAGTCAATCAAGAGATTAGCAAAGACCCAGATAGATAAATAGATATTTCTGAGATTATGACACAGTTGACTGAAAAATCCATGGAATTATTCCATCTGTATAGCTATGTTGAATGTGCTTTAAATATGGATATTGAGCTGTTTACGATGGACAGCACTGCCTAGGAAATGGAGGGCAGTCAGGATTCCATTTTCAAAACAGTGTTCCACATTCAATGATCATAAGCTGTTCTTCACTCTAAAACCCCATCCTCTTAACCCAGTAGCTTTCATTGATACTCTGTGTGGCATTTATGAAAGCACACTGAAAAAGATTAAATGACATGAAGGAATAGGTTGTGTTCTATATTAGCAAGGAGGTACAATGCATAGAACTGAGTCAGAAGTGAGGAAGAAATGAGTTCAAATTTATCTTCTGTCATTAGCATTACTATGCTTATATGTCTCTAAACATGTCATTTAACCTCTGTTTGCCCTAACTTTCTTAAATGTGAAATGAGGACTATAACAGCACCTATCTCATAGGGTTGTAATGAGGATCAAATGGGATAATGTTTGTACAGTATTTAGAACAGTGCCTGTCACATAATAAGCATTTTTGCTTATTCATTTCCCATCCCATTTTCTTCCCTTTCCTAAACCACTGAAGCATCACCTATCCTAGTGAGATCACAGTTCTATTTGTGTATTTCCAAGATATGTTCTGTTGTGTAATCAACATCATTATACTATAAAACTGCCCATCTTGTCTTACTGTATTTGCTGTTTCCTCTTGGAACTCAACCCACTGGAGAGGTGCCACTCTCAGTAAATGCCCAAACTTGGATCAGAGGTGGTCTGAGTCTGTGAATTCATTTGAGATGACCTCCCCACCCCCACAACACACCATGAAACTGCAACAGAGGTATTTCTAAAGAAGTATAATACTATTTTTGAAATATAATATCACGATTTTTGCACTGTAGAATTGGATAAATTACAAAACTTGGAGTAAAGAAGACCTGGGTTCAAATCTAAACACACACACACACACACACACACACACACACACACACACATATGCACACACACATGCATTGTGACCTTTAGCAAGTCATTTAAATTCTTCAGTGCCCCAAGCATCTTACTACATTTCAGAGAAAGTGATGATCTCCATTGGTATCCCCAGAGGTATAAGCATTCTCCATATCAATAAATTCAAAAGAAAAAAGGAAGGAAGTAGTGGAAGGAGGGAATGAAAGGAGAGATGGATGGATGGAGGGAAGGAGGGAGGGAGGAATTGAAGAAGAAAGGGAGGGAGGGAAGAAGAGAAAGAGGGATGGAGTGAAAGGTTGATGGAAATTATGAAACAAAGAGAGAAGCGTGTCATCCTTTAAACCCTATAAACTATTTGCTGAACCTTTCTGTGATTATATGTAACTATTCTTCTTTTCACTATAACACTGTTCACTCATTTTAGTATAGGAATACATGCATCTCAGATGTCATGTAAGATAAATACTGATATACCAAAATGACTGGGGTTAAGGTGATTTCCCCTAGAGTGCTGACCCTTTAACATTGATCAGAAGGGCAATCTGATTCATAATGTTATATTATTCATAGTGTTATAATACAGTTATTACTGTATTTATTTGTATTTTTAAATAAATTCAAATTCATCAGAACAGGAAGAATACAACTGGGTTTCTTTTTGCCTCCTCTACATTGCCTCATAATGGTATGATTGTTGTGAATAGCATACTTGCATCAGAAGCATTTAAAAGTTTTATCTCACCAATCACATTTGTGAAAATTTTTAGTGGTCCTCAAAGGTGTAGTAAAGTAATATCAGTTAAGATCCCTGACATGTGGTCTAGGATACACACTCTTCTCCTGAAAAAAAAATGCAAGAAATTTATTTCCAAGTATTAATTGATCCAGTTTCCTGATTCAGTAAGGCCATAAAAGATGCCAACTAACAAGGAGTCTTGGACCCTCAGACTTGATGAATGTCCCAATGGTGTATCAGTTACAATGTATTGCTGAGGGATTGGGAGTGGGCAGGAAGGGAGAAGTGCTATACAAATGAGTTCTCTATCCCAGTTGAGCATCCTTTCCATTGCTATGACAAAGGAGCTTGTCCTTGTTCTCTTTCTTTCTTTCTTTTTTCTTTCTTTCTTTCTTTCTTTTTTTCTTTCTTTCTTTCTTTCTTTTTTTCTTTCTTTCTTTCTTTCTTTCTTTCTTTCTTTCCTTCCTTCCTTCCTTCCTTCTTTCTTCCTTTCTTTCTTTCCTTCTTTCTTTCTCTTTCTTTCTTTCAGGAGGTGGATAACTGTTGTATTCTCTGTGATTATCTCATACTTTTCATTTTTCTAACCAAAACTGTCAGTCAGCCCAAGTTGAAAAGAAAAGGTATAGAGTGAGAGAAGAGAAGTAAAGTATTAGATTGTTACCTCTACCTACAAATTCCAATACAAAGGACATCCTGACATGTCTGCTCTACCCGAGGACATCTAGGAATTATGGATTGTGTTATTTTCCATCTTTTTACCCAACTGTCAATCTCAGAGAACTGTGCAATAAAGTGAATACATAGAAGATCTTATTCCATTCTCCTAATATCTCTTAAAATCATTAGAAACAGAATGTAATAAACATTGATTTAACTGATTTTTTTTTTATTACAGATGGGGGATTACAAGAGGTGCATGTATACAATGATAGAATTCTGATTTAATCTTTATCTCCAATAACATTTAGATACACATGTGGTGAAAAACAGTAATGGTAAAGATAATTCAAGGCCTGAGTCACCTACAGACTTGTCATTGATGGGCATTTCCTGTTGAATCTCCAAGTATTCACAATTGTTCATGTCTCTTCTTCCAAGTTATTTTGTGTTTATTTCTTAATTGAGGAGTGATTTCTAAAATGGAAAAAAAATGTCATTATATGTGTGGTGTATACGCATATGGGTATGTGCATTTGCATTCGGATATTTTTATGTCTGGTATGTAAATATAATATTTATTATATATTATTATGTAAACACATAAATATATAAATGTAATAAGAGCTAGTATTTATACACTGCTTTTACTTGTACAACGTACTTTACACATATCTGATATGATCTTCACAATAACACTGGGAAGTGAGTGCTATGATTATCATTTACAGATGAAGCTAAAGCTGACAGAAGTTAACTCACTTGGACATGGTCACTCAGTGTCTGCAGCTGGATTTGAACTCAGATTTCCTTAATTCCATATCCAGCACTGTATCCATTGTGCCATATTACCTTTATCATCAGATAGTAAATCAAAATGTATAGTCTGAATCCAGAGACATTTTAGTTGATGGGAAAATTAAGCTCTGGTTTTTGTCAAGTTGAAGATGTAGATTTACTGATTCTCTGTAGCTCTGATTATTAATCATGGTAAAGTTCTTTGCACGATCTACTCCAGAATTCAAAATGAGGAGGTAAATTCAAATGAGAATATGGAAATAAAGCACTTCACAAATTTTAAAACACTTTATAAATAATACCTATCATCGTCGTCATCATCATCATCATCATCATCATCATCATCATCATCATCGTTTGCTTCCATTCACCAAGCCTTCAGATTGCTGATAACTTTATTACCTGAACATTTCATTGCTCTACTGCTGAGCTCAAGTAAAGTTTATAATTATTCTGGGGTGGGCTACTAAATTTTTAACAAGCAGATCCTATAGAGGTGGTGGTGAATGTATGGACACACACCTTCATTTTTAATCTGTATTATTAACACTTTCTTAAGTCTAGATATAATAATTTAAGCTCTAATTAGGTATTAAATATAGAAATTTAGGAGACATGAATTAGTCAAGGGTGCCTTGTCAAAAATTTTGTTGAGTAATCATTAATCTTATTGTTTTTCTTAGTCAGCTTTTATAGATATAAAAATAAATCAAATATAGAGAACAGAATACTTGCAATGAGTAAACCAGATTTACAAAAATGAATTAAAACAAAGCTACATAAAAAATTCACTTTGTTTCTGCAGTGAAAATGTCAACAGGCTGGGAATTAGCAAATGATTCTTTAAGACTGACCGGAATGTGAATCCAGAAGGAGTATTCTATTGGGACTTTCTCTACATAAACAAAATACATTATCATTAATGCTCATCATTCAGCTGGATGAGTTGCTGAAGTGGAGTCAGACAAATGGAATCAAAACAAGGTGCCAAGGATGCAATTCTATAAAAGCTTCAATATTCTAATGTAATTTTCCCAACTCCTTGATTTATCTTCATCCCACCTCTTCCCACAGTCCCATTTTTCTTCCATTATCTGGAACTGCCAATTGAGATATTCATTCTGCTTTAACTCAAGCCAGCTTCTTGGTAAGATCATCATTTGCAGCTCTCAGATGATTAGTATTGAATGCATTCCAACCTGGTCCATAAAATTTGAGCAATAGGGAGAAGTTAACCTCCAAAACATTTAGTGTCTAAAAATAATTACAGAAGTGATGAAAAAGTTTGATTATTGTTGAAAACATTATGATTGGAAAAGAAATAGTAATGGGCTAAATAAAAGATAATTATAAAGTCATAAAGTCAAAGATAATAAAAGTCATTGTTTGGCTGCTTTACTGAGATTTATGAAACCTACGGTCTAGATGGACATCAGAGATCCAATAAAATTTCCTTTTATCTAGGGAGAAGATACCACTTTTTTAGCAAGCAAAATATGTGTGCCTTATGTGGAGTCAAAGTTCACTGGATCAAATGTCTTAAAATCCTAGATCTCACGTATCTTAACCAAGGAATAAGAGAGCTCTATTTGATTTTCTGACTAGAAGGAAAGAAAAACATACAGCCTAAAGTCCTTTGGGCTTTCTCTATTCAGAAAAAAAATTATGAATTCAAATTGTATTAGAGCGCAGCTGTATCTGTATCTATCTATTTTATTTCCAAAGAAAAAAATAAAATCTATATCTTTTATTCAAAGTTTCTTAGTCATTTACAAGTTGTTATTATTCCTATTTCCAGAAGTAGCTATCAAAGCATAGAAATTGCATTTTCCTCCTACAATACAATGTAGAAGTTTGTAAAAACACATTACTTCTAGCAATATTGCTTTTTTTTTTTCTTTCCTTCTAACACATGAAGAATTTTGAAGTGGAAAATGTTAGAAGCTTTGAAAATGCATATAAAATATCTCAAAATAAATCAGTGTAATTTTTTTTCTTTTTTTGTTGCCACAAGTATTAAAAAAAAAAAACATAATGGCAAAGTGGGTAGATCTACCTTAAAGTCAGGATGACCTACCCCTGTCTCTCACATATACTAGCTGCGTGACTATGAGCTATTCAAATATGTCAGGAAAAGCAGCAATTTCCTGAAGGAAAATTTAGATAAATTGCTATCTGCATTCATTAATGAAATTTCAATGTGGGGAGTTCCCTAGACTCATTCAATCGCAATCATAATTCCAACCCACCCCTCCTAGCCCCAAATAACAGATGTACACACTTATGACATTTTGAAATGTGAGACTGATTGACCTTACGGTGAATAATTTATTTTATGTAATATACATGACATAATTCTATATGGGAGAGACAGCAATTTTCAATTGGAAGATCATTATGCATTTTTCTTACCCTGGTCTGGCAGAATGTGTGTGTGTGTGTGTGTGTGTGTGTGTGTGTGTGTGTGTGTGTGTGTGAGTGTGGGGGAGGGGTTGGAGGGGTGCATGCGGGTGGGTGTATGTGTATATGCATGTGTGTGTATGCAATTGTGTAGCTTAAGGAAACACATTCGTACTTACCTTATAGACTAATTACTACTCAAGCCTCAATGAGAACATTTGTTGTTGTGGTGACCTGCGTATTATTAATGGTATAGCATGGAACAGTGGAATGAGCACAGAATTTGGAACATCAACAACCCATGAGTTCAAGTTCTGGATTCAACATTTCCTAGTTATATAATCATAGCCAAGACATTTAAACTCTATGAGCCTTGGTTTCTGTATCTATAAAATGTCAATTATAATATTTGCTTTGTCTATCCCAAAGTATTATTTTGAAGAAAATGTTTTTGAACCATAAATACATGGGGATATTTAAATGCATTTTCAAAGCTCCTAACATTTTCCATTTCAAAATTCTTCAGGTGTTAATGAAAAAAAAAAAAAGAAATGAACAGTACAGGTCCTGTGTTTCAGAAACCTCTATATTACTCTAATGGGATTTGTTCTGTGAAATTTGGATTCAGTCAAGGGGATACACTTGGTTCCCCACCCCCTACTAGGTAAAAAATAGTATTTTTATGTTCCATAGATAGATTTTGAACCATATGATCTCCCCAATATGTGTATATGTTCATGTGAGTATTTTTGTGTGTGTATACTTATATTCATGTTTATGTGAGCTGTTACAATGTGGTTATGGATTCACTAGACTCTTTCTTCTCATCTACCTAAAATGTATATTAGTACTTCAAAATGGGATTCATTTAAAAGGGCCTTATGAACTGCTCTTATAAGCTTAATGATCCCATACTCTCTGTGTATAATTATCCCTGTACTGAGTGCTGGAAAATAATTTATGAGACAAAAAATTTTCTTGATTAAGGATAAGATTTTTATTCAACTTAAGATATGAAATTATGAAATACTTGGATGACATTGATTTTGAAAGGTGTTGTATGCATATAGTATAAGAAATATGTCCTTTGATTTGTAATAGAGCATTCAAAAATTCATATTTTATAGAATGCTTCTTAATCAAGCTTTGAGATCTAATTCTTATTATTCCAATCTACAAATAAGACCAATTGTCCTTCTCATTAAAAGAATATTCAATTCTTAAACTGACTCAAGACCTAGCAATTACTGCTAGAGAAAATCCATCTAATTGTCTGAAAGCATTGTTTTTCTAACATAGGTGGGTCAATTATTTCCAAATTTGTGAATCCTAAGACCAAAAGATACCAGAGGATGGTCCTTTTAAAATGTTTGCAGGAAAAGGAAGCAAATGGCAAATGCTATCTATGAGTGGTTCATTAAAAGTATAATTCCATTATTGTTTCACTGAATTAATCAAATTGATACTAATTTTTCTCAACCTGGTTTAGCCCATCTGCCCAAATGGTTTACCAGCATTTGACCAGTGTACATGCTACAGCTTCTTGAAGTCATAAGTGAGTTAGGTAGATAAGGGACATCAAAGATGGAAAACTGCCCAGAGCAGGGCTCAACAGTCCTCACACTAGAGGTATTAGTCTTCCCTGAAAACACCCTGCACTCCAAGTTATAATATATGATTTTGATGGAATTCTAATGTGCTATATAGAGAGATGAGCAAGATGACTTCAGAAAATACAAACAAACCAGGGAAGACATATGGAGTCATGCAAAGTGATGTAAGCAGAACCAGAAGTACATCGTACACAGTAATAACCAAATTTTAAGGATCATCAACTGTAAAAACTTAGCTACTCTGATCAACACAATGATCCAAGACAATTCCAAAGGACCCATGATGAAAAATGCTTTAGATCTCTAGAAAGAAAACTGATGAACTCTGAATGCAGTTTGGAGGATACTTTTTTTTAAAAAAACTGTATTTATTTTTATTGTTTAATTTTGATTGCATTTTCTTTTGCTAAGTGGTTAATATGGAAATATATTTTGCATGACTTCACATGCATGATCACTATCAAATTGCTTGCCTTTTTTAAGGAGGAATAAAAAGCATTTGGAACTCAAAACTTTAAAAATGATTATTAACTTTTTTACTTATAATTGAGAAATATTTAGTGAAATAAATAAAAGTAATCATTTATTTTTTTAAAAAATCATATAAGGGCAGAAGAGCAGACTACATTGCATTTGGGAAGCTTCACAGTCCCTGGAGTGATACTAGGCTGCCTACTGACAAAAAAGCATTTCATACAAACTCCAAAGTCCTTCAAGAGATGCTGTATTTCTGCAAATGGCATAGTGCCTGGTACACATAGTGCCTGGTGATCAAATAATGGAAACTTCTGATCTTGGAAAAATATTTAAATGATAAGTAACCCAAACATCCATTGATTGGATATTCAATGAGTGTAATTATGGAGTACAATTTGGGGATGAACTCTAGCATAAAGAGAAAATATATTATTGGAAAAGGACATAGGCAAGTTATACAATTTGAAATATGAGAGATTAATAGATGGATAGGGGAAATGCTGTCCTAGTATCTAGGAAACATTAAAGAAACCAGAGGAATAGTGTCTGGAGAAATCACAGAAATATGAATGAGATCGCACAGAATGTGTGTAATGCCGTAATACGCTGGGGAGAGAGCACCACACTAATAACATCTTAGATATGATGAAATACCAAAGTCTTCAGGAAAATGATATATTTTTTCTAGCTTTAGAAAGAGTTTAGCCCACAAGATAGCTGTTCAAGTTTCTGTAAGTAATTATAAAGAATCATAGGACTGGAGTTTTGAAATTATGAGGTTTGGCAAGGGTAATTGACATATTTAAGACTTTCCTTAATATCCATTATCCAGGTTGCCAGTTTATAGCCAGAAAACATTCAAGATTCATTAAAAATGGGAAACTAATTCTTTTTCCTAGCTATCTCAACTTCATTACTAGTAAGACTACAAAATAAATATATCTGTTTCTAAAGCTACAAATGTATTTTTAGGCAATTAGTAATAATGATGACTTTTCACATTTCATTGCTTTTAACTTTCCAAAGGCCTCAGAAAACTATCATAGTACTTATTTTACATTGAAAACATGACTCAAGTACATTTTAATGTTAATCATTTTTAAAAGAGCAAGCCCATATAGGACTTTTATACAGACTGAGATAATTGTAATACCTGGAAAGGATTTGCTTTAGCTGAAATTTAGATACAGAGAAGGAAAGAAACAAGCATTTATTAAGCACTGTGCGCCAAGCATATTGCTAAAAGCTTTACAAATATTATTTCATTTGATCTTCACAACAATGAGCATTTGTACTATTTTTACCCCCATTTCACAGTTAAAGAAACTGAGGCAAACAGAATTTTTTAAAGTAACTTTTCCAGTATCACGCAGCTCAGTGTCTGAGGTCAAATTCGAATTCAGATGTTCCCAGTTTCCAGCTCAGCACTAACCATTGTACCTTTTCACTTCCTCTTAGAGATCACAAAAGAACTAGAGGTGAGGTTCACATTTTACCTAACAAGTGTAAAGAAAATCAAATCTTGGGTAATAAAGCAACAAAAAGTGGAATATTTCCATTATTATTGGATGATATGCTCCTTGAGGGGAGGTTCTCTTTTACTTCTTTTTCTATTTCCAAATCTTAGTACAGTAGCTGTCATTTATAGAAGATGCTTAATAAATGCTTGCCGATGAACTGACTGAACTTTGGATGCAGAAAAGAGAACATTAGTCAACACTAAAGGGATTAGACTTTCCTTATCTGTACATGATTCCTATTTCTTGCACCCTGAAAACCAGATAACAATGCCCAATGATCTCTTATGTCTATTACCACTGAAACATTCCAGGATGACAACATTTTTCTTCATATATATCTATATCTATATGTGTGTGTGTGTGTGTGTGTGTGTGTGTGTGTGTGTGTGTGGCACACAGTACCACAAGAACCTAATGCCTGGAGTTCTAAGACTTTGGTTTCTTTTTGAATTTGCAAACTGCCTTAAATTGAGTGTCCTCTGACTGATTTGGATTCAAAAATCCTAAGCAAGTACTTCTGGGTGTTTTTCCCAAAGGGAAAACAAAGATCAGAGTCCCTTCTTCATGGTTAAATTTATTTTTAACATTCACTTTTTAAAAAATTTGAATTCCAAATCCTCTCCTCTCCAACCCCCTCCTCTCTCTCTTTCCCTAGCATTTTTCACCACGTGTCCCTTTGATTTGTCTTAAATCATCATTTTGATCAGAGTAGCTAAAACTTTTATAGTAGGCTATCACAATGTTTCTGTTACTGCGCACAATGTTCTGGTTTTACTCACTTCACTTTGCATCACTTCACATAAGCCTCAGGTTTTTCTGAAATCATCTTATAGCACCTTCTATTACAATCAAATGCCACAACTTGTTCAGCCATTCTCCAATCTATGGGCTTCTCCTCAAGGTTCAATTCTTCGCCAGGACAAAAAAAAAAAAACCTGGTGTAAATATGTTTGTAAAGATAGGTTCTTTTTCCCTTTTCAAAGATAACATCCTCAACAAAAACCAATCTGTATAGAGGTTAGATGTTAAAAGATGCTTATTGATTGATTGATAAAAGTAAAATCCACTGGCTTTCCGTTACCTCAGGGATAAAACATAAACTACTTTGACAAGATTTTAAAAACCTTCCCCAAAATATGCAGGAACTTTTTTTCTTGCCTCATTGATCAATGCTCCCCTTAGATACTACGGTATGTAGCCTATCTGATGGGAAATTCTTGTTTCTGCTATTTCTGCTACAAATACTCCCCCTCATCTCTGGGCGTTGGCACCGGCAGTACCCAATTCTTAGAATTTAATACGTCTTCACTTTGACTTCATAGGATCCTTCTCTTCCTTCAAAATGTATCTGAAGTATTTCCTTCCACGTGAAACCTTTACTGATCATCCCGAATTGGTAGTGCCTACTTTCTCGCCCAAACTACTTTGTATTTAACTATTTTCTATTTTTGGTATTTTATTCACTTTATTTTTGTTTTGGTTTATATTTATATACATTCTTATCATCTCCCTCCTCTGTCCCCTCCTTTTTGCATGCGAGATCTCTGGCAGCATGGATTCTTTTGTTGTTCTTATTTGTATCCTCAGGGCTTAACACCGGGCTTAACACAACACAAGTACTTAATAACTGTAAGTTATTTGATTGGTGTGAATTAAAAAGAACCTGAGACATAATTTTATCCTATATACTTATTATATGTATGAGGGAACTGAGACCTGGAGGAATATAATAATTTGCCCAAGGTCACAAAGATAAGAAGTCACAGTACCAGTTTGATCCCAGTTCTTCTGATCCTAAATCTTCTGTTCTTTCCGCTATATTGTATGTTGAAGGGGGAGTAATTTGCTGAGAATGTGTGTGTGTGTGTAAAAAAAAAAAATATATATATATGTATATATATATATACCATACATATACATATATATGTATATTTCTGTGTGTGTACACACATGTGAAGAGAGAAAAAATATATATATATATATTCTCAGTAAATTACTCCTTTCACATGCATGTGTGCATGCATATACATACATGGGGTAGTTTTCAGAACTTATAGTTCTCTTCATCCTAGTTTCCAAATATTAAATTTAAAAAGGCCTTTCCCTTCTTTCTTGCTGAAGAGCTGACACTGAAAGAGAATAAGTATATCTCTGATCTTCATTATAATCAAAGGTATCAGGTGCAAGGGAATAAAGAATTGTAATATATCTTGATCATGATTGTGCTTTCTTCCATATTTGAATTTCCTTCATGTTCTGTGTTAGGGTGCAGTAGAGTGACAAATGGGAAAAACAATACTCTTGGAGTGGTCTTTTGTGAGTAATGAAAAACCACATTTTACAACATAATGTTGCACTCTCCATTTACTCTTTTTTTTTTCTTTTTGGAGGGCAGGGCAATTGGGTTAAGTGACTTGCCCAAGGTGACACAGCTAGTAAGAGTTAAGTGTCTGAGGCCAGATTTGAACTCAGGTCCTCTCGACTCCTTTCATATCTTTCCCTTCCCATTTTTCTCTCATTTTTCAATCACAATCCTTCATAACCCCCACATTCTCCATAATTTTGCTCTAATCATTCAGTTACTTGACTGTGACTCAGTTAAGACCTGCTTCTGTCATTTCCTCACTAAATTAGCTAATTCTTTACTTAGGCTGTGGCAAAGGAAAGATCAGTAGAGTTTAATGGAAAGAGGACTAAAATTGACCAGAAAAGATCTGGATTAAGGTCCTGGATCCTCTACCTATTGTTTTATTGATCTTTAGAAAGTCATGTGAGCTTTCTATGTCACAGTTTTCTTCATTCTAAAACTGATGAGTTTTGACTATGAAAGAAATATGTGTATGGTATGACCACTCTCACAATGTAATAACATACTAACACCCCTTATAAATGGCATACAGATATCTATTCATATTCTGGGTTGACTCACTCCAATTTTCTCTGGTTCTGAGAGATGGACCACTATTATATTGTTAGATTCAATTTTCTTAAGGTCTGAGATATAACACTATTCAAGGGAAAACATTCTCTTTTCAAGTTCTTTAACCCCCATCTAAGTGTTTCTATTTTCACAACCTGCCACTCAGTAATTTAATATATGATTCCAGACTACAGTGAGTATAGACAATCCATACAAGTTTTACATTGACCCATGCTGGATACTCACAACAATATACTTTTAATTCTTGAACATGACTATTAGAAAATACAAGACGTGTCGCAATAGTGAAAAAACAACATATATTGAAGCAAATAAAAAAATAAATAAATAAAAATTCAAATATAAACTTGGATAACACTCTTCCACCAATATTTTTGTTAGGAAGATTGGACCCACATTTACAGGATATTGTCAGAAAAGCATAAAATTTGCTTCTGGCAGCCAAAATGGAAGAGTAAGTAGTAAATCACTGTCACTCCCTGCAATAATAATGAAATTTGAAGATCCTTTTGTATTGCTAAGCTGACAGATACTTAGCACCTAGTTTCAAATTAAGCCTCCATTAAAGAAACAGAAGGTATGAACCCCTGTTGCTGACCTAACAGAAAGGTGCTGAACAGGAAGAAGCAATATTGTATATAAAGAAAAACCCCAGCTGGGAAAGTCAGAACTTCTTGGGATGAGCACCTGAAGGCTGGGCTGCTGCTGCTGGATTGGAACTTCCTTGGAGAAAGTGATTTTGATTTTGAGAATGAAGCTCCTGAAGAATTCTGAGGGCCAGCTGGAGCTGCTGAGACTGCTGAGGATTTCTGAGGGCCAGCTGGAGCTGCCAAAGACTGAAGAAGCATGACTGTGGTGTTGGTACTTTGTCTGTTTCTGTCTTTGTTAAGCCTTGACTTCGCAGGAATAGAGAGTGTGAAGGATTTCAGGTGGACTGGGCACTATGAGCTTCAATGTGGACCAGGAGCTGCAAAAAGTACTGGACAAGGAGCTGAGAGCTTTCTGCCTTTGAACCCAGGTGACAGTTCGGTGAATTCAGGTAGGTGCTGGCACCATGTCAAGGTGGAAAGACCTCTCTGTGGATAATGAGTAGTGATGAAATTGTGATTTAGTTGTGACCGATGGGTGGATGGCCTGTATTTCCCACTACCCTTTAAGAGAGTACTGAGTAGTGACTAATGATTGAATAGTGACTGATGACTAAATAGTGACTGATTTGTAATTTAGTGTGCCCCATGGGTGGAGGTGTTTGACCTTTTGTACCTTATGATTGAATGATTGAGTTAGTAAGTGATTGATTGACTTAATGATTGTACTTTGTTCAAAAGTATGTGACCACTTTGGTGAAAACTATGTGGCCATTTTCTGTGATAAGTCATTGAGTTATTATATCATTGTGAATGCTGTATTTTGATTTTCTGTGATAAGTTGTAACATTCTAAATGTTGTACCTTGATTCTCTGTGAATGTTTTGCAGTGATTTGTTACTGAAAATATAGAGTGTTCATTATACTACATAATCAGAACCTTGAAAGCTGTTCATAGCTGCTGTCCTCTGGAAAGCTGCTCGTGCATGGCTTTACACTCTCCCATCTTTCACATACAAAAAACAATAAAATAACATAACAGAACAAATCCTGGATCACCACAGCCAGTGGAAAGACAGGGTGGAGCAGCTGTTTGGCCAGGGAAACTTAGAGGACTGGAAGGAAAGGTCCATGTCAAATCAGTAAAAGGTGAGCAGATTCCATGACAAAAAGAATCCCAGAAAATCAGCAACAAGCTCCAACTCAAAAAACCAGTGGGAGATCCTGAGCTCAAATGTGGTGGAACAGAGAACTGTCAACACAAGGACCAAACACAAGCTTTAGCTTAGCCAGGAGAACTGGCAGACTCCAGCTTAGAGAATCGCAGAGTGTTTCAGCACAACTGCAGGTGGTCTGCTATCTTCAGGATGTTGGACCTCCTTGTGCTTCAATGTACCACTGGAGAAATGCAGAAAAAACCCCCTTGACTTCAACACAGCCAAACTCCAACACTAGGACTCATAGAGTCATTAGTTATTCCAGAGGGCCTGGAATATCATATATTGTAAGCTTGAATTACAACCAAGAATTAACTACTCAGTAAAATTGAGTATAATCTCTTAGAGGAAAAGTTAGACCTTCAATAAAATAGGGAATTTTCATCATTCCTGATGAAAAACAAAAACACAGGTGAACAGAAAATTTGATCTTCAAATATAAGACTTGAGAGAAGCATAAAAAGGTAAACAGGAAAGAAAAAAAATACGTTATTCAATAAGGTTAAATTATTTACATCCAAACACAGAAAGATGATAGTTGTAACTCTTGGGAACTGTACATTTAAACAAAAGAGGTATACATAGACAGAGGATGTTCTCACAAAGTTGCCTTTGACGTGAGGATATAAAAATCAATGAAGGGGTAAAAAAAAAAAAGATTATACTGGAAGAGGAAAGAGAGTAGAACAGAGTAAATTATACCACATAAAGGAGCACAAAGACCAAATACAGTAAAGGAAAAGAAGAGAGGGAGGTGAGCATTGTTTCAACTTGACTGTTGTTATATTTGGCTCACGGAGGGAATAACATACAAATTCAATTGACTACAGGAATCTTTCTTATTTTAAAGGGAAGTAAAAAGAGAAAAGAGGAAGAAAAGGGAGAGTGGATTGAAGGAAGGGCAGAAAGGAAAGAAGAAATAGTAGGGGAAAGGGAAAAGAAAAGAGATGGACAAATAGAAGGGAGGTTAGACTGAAGGAAGTAGTCATCTGAAGAAAACCACTGGTGAGAAGGGAAAAAGGAAAAGTCAAGAGAAAAAGAAGAAAGGGGGAAATAGGATGGATCATAACTGTGAATGTGAATGGGATGAACTCTTCCATAAAACAGAAGTAGATAATAGAATGGATTAAAAACCACAATCCTACAATAAATTGTTTACAAAAAATACATTTGAAGCAGAGGAATATACACTGGGTAAAGGCAAACAGTTGGAGTAGAAGACATTATGGGTCAACAGAAATAAACAAAAGCAGGAGTAGCAATCCCGATCTCACACAAAGCAAAAGCAAAATTAAAAGAGATAAAGAAGGAAACTATATCTTATTTTAAAATGCCATGTATTATGAAGTAGTATCAATACTAAACATAAGTGCACCAAGTGGTATAGCCTCCAAAATCTTAGAAGCAAAGTTACATGAATTACCAGAAGAAATAGCAAAATTATACTAGTGAGGGGACTCGACCTCTTACTCTCAGTACCTGAGAAATCTAATCACAACATAAACAATAAAGATTTTTAAGCAGGTGAATAGAATTTTAGAAAAGTTAGATGTGGTAGACCTCCAGAGAAACCGAATGGGAATAGAAAGGAATATACCTTTTTCTCAGCGATACATGGCATGTACACAAAAATTGAGCATGTACAAAGACATAAATACGTTACAATCCAGTGCAGAAAGACAGAAGTATTGAATGCCCCCTTTTCAGATCATAATGCAATAAAAATTACATGAAATAAAGGACCATGGAAAGATCGACTAAAAACTAATTGAGACCTAAATAATCTAGTCCTAAAGAATTAGTGGATTGGGGCAGCTAGGTGGTGCAGTGAATAGAGTACCAAAAACAAAAAAATGAGTGAGTCAAACAAGAAATTAAAGAATAACTTCATCAAAAAGAATGACAATACTGAGACAACATACCAAAACTTATGGCATGCAGTAAAAGTAGTTCTTAGGGAAAATTTTCTATCTCTCACTGCTTAAATAAAAATAGAGTATCAGGAGTTCAATGAATAGGGCATGCAACTGAAAGAAAAAGAACAAAGTAAAAATCCCCAATCAAAAACCAAATTAGAAATTCTAAGAACTAAAAGAGAGGTTAATAAAATAGAAATTAAGGAAACTATTAAAATAATAAATAAAACTAAGTGCTGGCTTTATGAAAAGAGCAATAAAATTGATAAACCTTTCATTAATTTGATTTTTAAAAAAAGAAAGAAGAATATCAAATTGCCAGTATCAAAAATTAAATGGGTGAATTCACCACAATGAAGAGGCAACAAAAACAATAATTGGGAGCCATTTTTCCCAACTGTATGCCAATGAAGCTGTCAATGTAAGTGAAATGGATTAATATTTACAAAAAATATAAATTGCACAGATTAACGGAAGAGGAAATAAAATTCATCCAAAAGAATAAAAAGTCCAGAATATCAAGGGAATTAATTAAAAGAAATGCAAGTGAAGGTGGCCTAGCCATACAGATCTAAAAGTAGATCACAAAGCAGCAATCATTAAAACTAGTTGGTACTGCCTGAGAAATAGAATGGCGGATCCATGAAAAAAGCTTAGGTATGCAATACAAAGTAGTCAATGACTAAATAATCTTCTGTCTGAAAAATCCAAAGATTTTAACTTTTGGAATAAGAATTCACTATTTGACAAAAACTGCTGTGGAAACTGGAAAACAGTTTAGCACAAACTAGGCAATGAACAACACCTTACAACATATACAAAGATAAATTCCAAATGGGTACATGATTTAGACATAAAAAGCATTACTATAAGCAAGAGAACAAGGAATAGTTTAACTGTCAGATCTATGGAGAAGGGAAGAGTTTATGACCAAATTGTTAAATGGCCAAAGGATATGAACAGGCAGTCTTCAGGTGGAAGAATTAAAGCAATCTATAATCGTGGCAGGGGGAGGATGCTCTACATCACTATTGATTAGATAAATGCAAATTACAACAATTCTGTGGTACTACCTTACACCTATCAAATTGGCTAATATGACAAAAAAAAAAGTAAAATGATAAATTTTGGAGAAGATGTAGGAAAAGTGGAATACTAATGCATTGTTGGTGAAGTTATGAACTGATCAAATGTTTCTGGAGAGAAATATGTAACTATGCCCAAAGGGCTACAAAACTGTGTGCCCTTTGATTGGCACTTCTAGGTCTATATCCCAAAAAGATCATTAAAAAGGGAAAAGGAGCCACATGTACAAAAATATTCCAAAACTATTGGGAAAAAATGATCTATGAAAATTCCAAAAGACTCATAATGGAAAAAAAAAAACAACTTCCTACATCTGGAGAAAGAACTATGGAGTCTGAATGCAGATTGAAGCATACTATTTTTTTTTTCTTTCTCTTGGTTTTGCCCTTATGTTCCAATTCTTCTTTCACAACATGAGTAATGTGGAAATATGTTTAATATGATTGTGCATGTATAGCCTATATCATATTGCTTACTATCCTGGGGAGGAGTGGAGAGTGGGAGGGGGAAGACTGGGCATTCAAAATCTTATAAAACAGTATGTTGAAAAATTAAAATGAATAAATTTTTAAAAATAAAGCTATATGAGTTTTAAAAAATGAAATCATAAAACTGAGGAGACCCTATGTTCAAGGTAACTCACAATTCTAGATTGCTTCCTTCTGGTTATTGGCCCATTCAGGAACATCTTCACTTCATCAAAGCAATTCAATGTTAATTGTTTGCTTGTTGATCCTCACCACTCTGCTGCTAGGTGAATACTGTCAATTTCTGTACTCCAACATAGCACTCACAAACTCATTCACCTTACAATCACCCTTAAGAGAATACTTACAAAACATTACCTCTTGACGTCAATAACAGTTCTGTTTAAGCCAGAGCATTATCAGGCTTGATATAAATCATTTTGCTGAACATAAGTTGTTTCAGTCAAGTTCCACTTTTCATGACCGTATTGATGCTTTCTTGGCAAGGATATGCTGGGATGGTTTGCCATTTTTTTCTCCAGTTTACTTTACAGATAAAGAGTTCTGGCATATGTTAAGTGACTTGGTGAAGGTCACACAGACTGAATTCAAACTCGTGAAGATGAGTCTTCCTGATTCCTATCCCAGTACTCTGGATAGAGCCATGTAACTGTCCCCACCCCCCCCAAAAAATTAAACAGCAACACAAGTTGTTGTTGTTTAGTCCTTCCAGTTATGTGTGATTCAAATCACACCAGTCAATAATTCATTCCCTTGGATATAGAAGGCGGGGGGGGAGAGGGAAAGGATCAAGGAGAAGGAGAAGGAGAAGAAGGATTTATCTCATTTAAAGTGAAAACCTGGAAAAAAAAAAACCTTAGCCTGAAAAGTTTGCCATTGCATTCTGAGCCATCTCCAGTTGTCCCAATGAATATCTGACCACTGGGTCCAGATGTCTCTGGAGGGGAAAGTGAGATTGGTGACTTTGAACAGCTCTCCCTCACTCAAATTGACTTTCAACTGCAAGTCATGTCATCACTCCCTGATGTCATGGTCCTCTTTGAGAATGAAAGACAAACACAACAGAACCCTTGGACACTACGTTGTGCAATCAGAACAGAGCTTACAGCTTCTCAGGTTGATTCTCTGGACAAGATAAACCAAACTAGACAGTTCTTTCTAAACAGAAAAAAACCTTAACATCTGCCTCTTATCTTTCCACCTTTCCCTTTCAAACCAGGTGGAATGGAAAAGGGAAGGACAAGATGAATTTGTGAGAAGCTTCCTCTCTCTCATTGTTCTGAAGGATAGTAGTTAAACTTCAGTCTTCATTAAGTCAGTCAAGGATCATGTTTCTGAAGCCATCTGTTAGCTGCTTGTTATTGGGCTCTTTAAACTGGTCCAAAAAACTCTTGTTTCCTCCATCTTCACTTCACAAATTTTTCACTCTTCAGTCACAAGTTCCTATCTCCTATTTCTCCTATCACCCTATATCTTTTAATGACTTAACCTTCTCTCTATTAGTAACTAACCTTTCACTTAAAATGTAACAAATCATTTTATTTTTCTTATGAAAACTATAGTCCTTTTTAATTCATCCATCAGTGCCCAAATATTTAAATAATTTCTAATTGTTTAGAAAAAGTTGTCCCTCTTGAGTAGTTATATGCAAAAGAGCTTTACGACCATAATACTAATACTAAAAAGACTAAATTTCAAAAAATTTTCCTCAAACTCAATTTCTATCTTTGAAACTTTTCTTTAATTTACCCTTGTTTTCATGTTTTAATAAATAAAATTTCTTTTTCTGTCACTATAAACCATCAATGTGTTTACATATTAGCATGGTATCATCCTACATCTTTTTACCAAATTAGTTGAGTATTTGTGCGTCACAGTCCATTTTATGTCCAAAAGCACTCATATATCAGCTCTAAGCTATTTATGATGTATGTTGAAGTTAATGCTTTAAAATCAATTAACAATCATTGATCAACTACATGGAATTTTATGAATTCTCATTAACATTGTTGGACTTGAGAAGATGCATGGATATAGATCCCATGAGATTTCACTGGGCCTCCCCCTTCCCTCAACCCTGCTAGTTGGAAATCACTGGTCTGTATTAGAGGTGTCAAAATTGAAGGCCCCTCTCCCTAGGCAGCTCATAAAACTCCCCAGTCCACCAAACCAGATTAAAATGTAATTGGGAAAAGTTTAACATAATGAATAAAACACAATAAAATAGAGGCAATCTTAATTGGTGGCTTTTTAAATCATTTTGCTTGCCCCAGGGATGCTTTTCTATTTCATTTTGACTCCACTGGTCTAGATAATTTCTAATCTCCTTTTCAACTTCATTAAAACATTATGACTGAGTCCACTATTACTTTCACTATACTGTGAAAGGTACAAAAAGGATCTCAATTCAGCCTCAAAAAATGAGGTGACATTGTTAAGTATCCTTAATGTAACCAGGGTAGAAGTTAAAAAACTTCTGTGGTGATGAGAATGTGATGTGTGGTGATGAGAATGAAAGGGTATGAAACAGTATTTAAATGTATCAATCTAACAACTTATTTCAGAATTTTTTTGAGACAATATGATTGCTTATATTTCACTTTTCAAATCACTATGGAAATCATTTATTACTATGCTTTTCTCTGTTGTTACAGTTTACAACCCATTCTCCCAGTGGAAAAGAGAGAAGGGAAAACCATGGGAATCTCTGCGATCTGACCATTTTCTGATAGTGGGAGAAATTATGAAAAAGCACACTCAGCTTCTAATTAAGTAGGTTTTCACTTTGTTAGTATGATGCTGAGATGTTATTTAGAATCCAACAGCCTCAGTTTCTTGAAAACTGAGAGAATCAAGATTTCAAGATAGCATATTAAAGATGATAGTATTTCTTTCTTTCCAGAAATTGCCTCCATGTACATTATTAAAATATTAAGGATATTTTCCAGAGTAAAATAGTAATGATTTTTAAAAACCACTATATTAATCTATTTCTCATACCTCCTTATTTTAGAATTAAAGATACTATTATGAACTTACTGAGTGCATGCTATCTTGCCCCAGTAGAATAGAAGTTCTTTAAGGACAGAGACTGGTTTCTGTCACTGTATCAGCAATTCTTTGCACAGTGTTGTTTTGTTTTGTTATTTTGCGCACAATCAGATTTATTAGGAAGACAGGTGGTCCCTGAACAATTGAATCTAAGATCTTCTTCACTGCAAAAAGACCTTGTGCTCATGGGCCATAGGGATTTTATTGCCCTTGGGAAGGTCCTATAATTGGGGAAGGGAAATGTCCAGCATTCACAACTACTTTGTCAGCATGCTTTCCACTAACCATCAGCTTCTAGTATTTTGGTAGCAGGCTTTTAGGAGCTTTCCACAGGTCACAAGAATTTGTTGGCAACATCCCAAGATGTTCTACCGGTTATATAACCCTGTCAACAAGGTCTTGGGGCCTGTCATTTGTCAGTAATATTCTAGGAGGAGAACTTTCATAGATTAGAATAAGAAAGTTGTGGTTTTTCAAGCATAGTTTGCTCAAAGTGGACTCATAGGAGTGGGGGGTGGGGTGGGGTGCAATAGTGCTGATACAGTAAATTCTTAAAAGAAATTAATATAAATCTTTATAACAGGCCTAACTAATACAGTATAATTCTATCCTATAAATCAAATATAAGTGATGTAATGATCAATACATGCTGGATTAATTAATTATCCCCTACATGACTCTTTTTCTTGCAGTGTTAACTACAGCATTCCCTTCCATAAACATGGCAGTTCGTGGTATAGTGCCCCTGTGACCTTGAAAATTCACATAAAATTTTTTGGTCACTCCTTTGTACCAGAAAAGAAGTCTAAATTTGTTTTCTTTTTCTTTTGTGCAGTAGCACAGTTTTTCATATGAAAGAAGTTTAATTTTTTTTACTTGAGTTCTGCATAAATTATGTATTAAAGGAGTTCCAGAAATATCTAGAGGAAACATAATAATGCATGAATATTGAATGCATATTTCAATTAAAAGCCTCATAGCTTCCACATGTACCTATAATTCAGTGTAGCAAAGAAGTGCCTCCACATAGCAGAACGCAACAGCAATAGAGCACAAAATCTGAAAAGTCCTACCAAAGTGAGATACTGCTAAGTATCGATCCAATCATCCAGTGATGGACAATGTAACTCTCAACTAGGAACCAGGTAAACTAAATTTAGTGTTGTAGGACAGATCTGGAGCAGATTTTAAATTTTTTTGTTTTTGTTATATTTATTTTTTTATTAATAATAAATTTATTTTATTAAATTTTTTTGAGTTACATATTTTCTCCCCATCTTTCCCTCGCCCACCACCCCAAGACAGCCATCCCAGTGTTTCCCCCCTCCCCCAGTCTATTCTCTCCTATGTCACTTTTTGGTAGGGCAGAATGGATCTCCCAACTGCAGTGCCTGTGTATTTCAAGTTCCAGTTGGATGTAGTCAATAATAATAATAATAATTGTGTGTATATATATATATATATATATATATATATATGTATATATGTATATACATACAAAGATAGATAGATAGATACACATTCATAACATTTGATTATGGAACTCCAGATTCCAGATTCTTTCTCCTCTGGAGCAGATTTTAAAAATAACTCAGATCAAACACCTCATTTTACCAGATGTTCTAATACCAAATTCTGTAAGGCTTATCATCAGAATGTAAGTCAATAGCCCAGTAACTATTTTGACTAAACTCCAAGAGATTAATTTTTTGGGCCACCACCAACATATAGAAGTGTGGAAAGAGGTCTGCATCCATGTGAAAATGACTGATCATGATGAAATCTCAGATACTTGATATATTAAAGTATTAAAGCAGGGGAGGGGAACTTGTGGCCCCCTAGGTCCTCACGTGCAGTCTTTTGACTGAGTCCAGGTTTTACAGAATAAATCTTTTTATTAAGGGAATGTATTCTGTTTAGTTTGGATTCAATTAAAAGGGCTATACTTGAGGACCAAGATGACCACATGGGTCCTCAAGGCCACAGTTCCCTACCCCTTTATTAAAGTCTCACTCATACTCTGACAGAAAACTAAAGCTTTGGTCTTGTTCTTCACTACTACATTGTTGTTGTTCAGTCACGTCCAACTCGTCATGACCCAATTGATGATGGGGTTTTCTTGGGAAAGATACTGTAGTGGTTTGCCATTTCCTTCTCTAGTAGATTAAGGCAAACAGAGGTTAAGTGACTTGCCCAGGATCACATATCTAATTACATCTCTGAGACCAGACTTCAGGCTCAGAACCCCATCCACTGAACAATCTCGCTGTGTCCTCACTATCATCTGATAGAATTTTTACCTCTGAATCACATCTGCTTCAGTTCCCTCCATGTATGTGTGGTCAAAGTCTATTTTTTTTTAAGACTGAAAATACTCTTTTCAATAATCATTGTGTAAAGACTAAGCCATGGCAACATTGTGATAGTAGTCCCTGTAACCTCTTCCTACTTGTCAACTTTAAGGCTCCAAAATGTAAGAAAACCCTTTTAGAGAAGGTTCTGAGTTCCTGGTTTAGTTTTCATTTATAGTAAACACAATTATAAAAATTCAAATTTAGGGAATATCTTGAGATTTACAAAGTTCTGTCCTTACAATAGCATTATGAGATAAGTAGTGCAAAAACCATTGAACTCTTGGGCTGTTCTTTCTGAAAATTACATTATTTTTTAAAATCTATCGTGCATTTTTTTGTATATGTTTTTATCTATTTGTCAATATATGTGTGATTTTCAATGACAAAATGTGTACTTCTTTGGAATAGAGACTGGATCACTTTTGTCATTTTAGCCTTACCACTTAGCACAGTGTCTGATTTGCAATAGACATTAAATGTTTCTTTATTAGATGAGAACAATATTTCTCAATGATTTCTTCATGCCTGGAAAAGTCCCTTGTTCTCCCATTTGCTTCCCCCAAACTAGTGATAGGTACATGTGCTCTAGAAAAGAGGGATTTTTTAACGTTGTGAAATAATTGTTGTATTTAATTTAAAAAAAAAGAAATTCTCCAAAGGCTGCTTCCTTGAAGAATTCTTCAGAACAGATTTAATCTATTGAAACTGAATTGAGCCTTTTGGGACACTGTATAAGCTTGTTTGTTTAAAACAAAAAAGGAGAAAGCCTGTGAGTTTATTTCAGGGATGGGGAACCTGCAGCCTCAAGGTCACATGTAGCCCTCTAGATCCTCAAGTGTGATCCTTTGACTGAATACAAACTTCACAGAACAAATCCCCTTAATCAAATAATTTTTTCCTTTAAAATTTGAACTTGGTCAAAAGGTGTGCCCAAGGGCCTAGAAGGCCACATGTGGCCTTGAGGTGAAAGGTTCCCCCGCCCCACCCCATAGAGTCTCCCAAGGTACCTATTCCGAGAAATATATGCTTATTACACAGACCATCATGACATCTGATAGAGCAGTGGTTCTCAATCTTCCTAATGCCATGACCCTTTAATACTTCCTTTAATATGTGGACATATCTGCATGTGGGTGGATCCGCCTGGAGAAGGATAGAGGAGCGGTGTCTCAGTTCCTAAGATCATCGGAAAAATGTGTTTTCTGATGGTCTTAGGCAACCCCTGTGACCCCTGTGAAAGGGTTGTTCAACCCCCAAAGGGGTCATGACCCACAGTTTGAGAACTGCTGTGATAGAGCATAAAAAAGTAATAATGATCTGAGATAGAATAGGCAGAGGTATTAAACTAACTAGGTGGGCCCAAGTGCCAAACTCCACAGTGTGACACAAATCATACCAAAACACAACTGGGAAATTTTCAGCAAAATAAAATGAATAAAAGTACAATATAACAATATAACAATATACAATATAACACAGATAGTGTTAATTTACAGTTTTCTAAATCAATACACAACTAATAGGAATCCATTTCTACTTGAATTTGACAATACTATCCATATGATGGAGATGATGATGATGATGATGATGATGATGATGAAGATAGTGCCAGACACTATGCAAAGTGATTTTTAAATATTATTTCATTTGACCCTCATAACAATCCTGGAAGGGAGGTGCTATTGCTTTCTCTGTTTTATAGTTGATGAAACTAAGGTAGACAAAGGTTAAGTTATTTTCCCACAGTCACATAGTAAATGTGTGAGGGCAGATTGGAGCCTATGACTTCTTGACTCCTGGCCCAGCACTCTATCCACTGGGTCACTATTGCATATGCCTGAAAAAAGTGACAACTGCTATATTAAGTAATGTGCCAGGAGAAGGTATGCTCTCTCACCTTGCCTATAGAAACACTAGAAGTGTCCTTGGATACTGAAATGGTTATGGGATTAGTTTCAAGGAAGGGGAAGCACTACCCAAAGACTACAGGAAAGAAATGCCTACTGAAACAATCTGGTAAAATATGAAACCTTTCATTATATTAGTTTTAGTGAGTGTATACTTTTCCCCCCAGGGAATATATATTTATCAATTCTATGATTTCTTGCTTATAGCAAGCAGAACAAGAGAATGAAGCTAATGAGGATAGTTTAGGATAACACAACCTTGAGATGGAAGGTTGGTTCCACTGGACAATTAGAGGAATCACATAGAAGAGACTGAACATTTGCTGGGCGAGGGGTGAAGGGGAGCATGAAATATCAGAGAAAGGAAGTGAGGTTCTTTTTTTCCTCTGCCATGGAATCTCTCTATATTATGGATAAGTGCTATTAAGTACCAAACTATGAGTTTACTTATATATAATGGCATAATGGCAATGTCAAAAGCTACTTGTTTAAAAGACTGTTTCCCTCCAGGAGAGGCCAAGCACTAAGGGTAGCACTTCAAGCACCCAGAAGGTTACACATCAGGGTCTCAGGAGCTGAGTGGGACTACATAGAATTTCAGGGGTAGGGTGTTACACTCCCAATTCCATTTTCCTTATTAAAAGAGTCCAGGGGCAGCTAGGTGACACAGTGAACAGAGCACCAGCCCTGGAGTCAGGAGGACCTGAGTTCAAATCCAGCCTCAGATACTTCACACACACACACACACACACACACACACACACACACACACACACACAAACTAGCTATGTGAACTCAGGCAAGTCACTTAAGTCCAATTGCCCTGCCTTCCCCTCTCTAAAAAAAAAAAAATTGTTCTTACATGTAACTGGGGGAAATATAAAAAACTTAAGGGTGTAAAAAAAAAAGAGTCCAACCTATAGGGTGGCATTATGAGTCTGAAGAATTGTATAGGTCCCAGGGAAAAGTGAGAATCACTGGAGAAGGAGGAAAATTATATTGCTTATTTAAAGGCTAATGAGCTTATGCATTTTCTATATTTTATTCATGGTAGAACACACACACATATATATATATATACACATATATATATATGTATATATGCATATATATACATATATATATAGGCATATCTTGGAGATGGGGTAGCATTCAGCCAGCAAAATGTACCTCCTTTTGGTTAGAGAAATGTCAAGTGAAGGAGGGAGAAGAGGGAGAGCAAGAGCTAGGGGGAGAGCAAGGACTAGGGTGAGGGTGAGGGCAAGGAAACTGACTACTCACAGGTTGTGTTTGTCCTTCATTCTTGAAGAAGATCATGATATCAAGGAATGATGACATGACTTGCAGTTGACTTTGATTTGAGTGAGAGAGGGATGTGCAAGGTCACCAGCCTCCCTTTCTCCTCCAGAGTCAGCTGGGTCCAGTGGCCAGATATTCATCAGGACAATTGGAGATGGTCCAGGATGCAATAGAGACCCTGGCCCTTTTAGGCTAAAAGCTTTTCAAGTTTTCACTTTGAGTGAGGTAATGCCCATTCATTGAATAAGCCTCTTTAAGACTGAAAGCTGCCTCATTAACTTGGGGTTTACTGGCTAGATCACCAAAACTGACATAATAAAGTGAAGAAGTTTAAAATACTGTAAGAATTAATTAAAATGTGACATCAAGACATGCTGTGAGTACATACTGCTGGAAAAATGGCACTGATAACCTTGCTCAAGGTAAGGTTGCCACAAACCTTAAATTTTTAGAAAAAAACAAAAAAAGCTATATCTGTTGAGTGTAACAAAGTGAAGTGCAATCAAATGAGCTATCTGACAAAGATTGTGACTGCTTTGCAATTCAACAGATTGGTCCTTGAGATCTCTGTGGCTTAAGAAGCCACCCTCCAACACTTCCTGAAGCCACCCTGGTAGATAATCTCTGAAAATATAATTAGGCTTGTCTTCGAAGAGGCCCAACTCAAAATCTTTGAATCTTAAAGGGAAATCTGTGAAGATTATATTCCCAGAAAGAATATAAAGGACAGTTTTAACATGACTTGGTGCCTTGGAAAAGAAATCCAGAATACTGAGTGGATTTTTCTTCCCATTATAGGTATCTTAAGGCTGGTTTTACAAAGAAGGCATGACATTTCACCCAAATTCCAAAGCACTTTTTTCAAATTATTCTTAAGCAAATACAATGACAACCTTTATTTATGAATACAAATTTTCATTTCTGGATGCATTTTCTTTTGAAACCCAAACACCAGCCATTTGAAAACTATCAAGACAGTTCATTTGTTCACTGCATCATTAATGAGCTAAATATACCCTTACTGATCCCAAAGAGTAAGCAAATATTCCTACCTGCCCCCAAATGATTACTAGAAGATTTAAGGAGAATCTGGGTCATTAGTAATAACATGTATCCATGGTATTCTGAAGGTTCTGGGATTTTTGGGTAAAAGTCGGTAGTATCCAAGATGTTGTAATATATCAAGATATGCTGAAATTGTAAAAAATGAATGTTTCTGGCATGGCTAAGGGTATTTTGGGGGGCGGGGGGCAATTGGGGTTTAGAGACTTGCCCAAGGTCACAAAGCTAGTTTTTATGTTAAGCGTCTGAGGCTGGATTGTGAACTCAGGTCCTCCTGATTCGAGGGCCAGTGCTCTATTCACTGCACCACCTAGCCACCCCATATTTTAAAAGTCTTAAAATTCTCTATAAAAAAACACTCCATATTACATCAACAAGCAGTAAACTTCAGTCAGTGCTTAGTTTTATTTGACTCAGAGTTTTTTCTGCGGAAAGGAACTTGCCTGGGTGATTTCTTTAAGGTCATTAAGTATACCATCACATTTCTTTAGAATGTAAAAAAAAAAATACTTTACCTTCTACTGTTATTAATGGAAGTAACCTAGGTCTATGCTATGTTTATTACTTGCAAAACCAGACTCTCCCTTGCATCACATAAGGAAACTGAGATAGTGTGGTGAATATTTTTTCCATCTGACTCGCTACACATTTATAATCAGGTTCATAAAAACAAAATAATTAATATTCAGATCACTTGGACTTTGAAAGTTATGCCTATTTTATCTATCAAACGCATATTTACAGAGGTAACTTGTTTGCAAATTACACTATAGATGGAGCTAATTAAAATCTCTTAGATTAATTATAGGAACAGACCAAATCAGAGTTTTAATGAAATGCTGTTGAACAATTGAATTAATTATATAAGACTCTCATTTCTAGAGAGGAGAAAAAAAGTTTACTCTTTTAGCCACCAAGAATTTTAAGAGGTAAGTGGAGCTTTTGACTTTTGTCCTGAATCATGAAACTAAACTAAGCCATTTCTCTTCCTTAATTAAGCTGTATTTAGAAAAAAAATCTTCCCCTTATTTCACCAAAAAATGAAGTAGATAAGGTTTTTACTTGTGAAATTGATGATGACCACTTTTTTACTTAAATTTATTTCTTTCGCATTTTTTAGTTTTCAACATTCACTTCTGTAAGATTTTAAATTCTAAATTTTTCCCCCTCCCCAAGAGGGCAGGCCATCTCTTATAGGGTATACATTTACAATCATGTTAAATATATTTCCACATTAGTCATGTTGTGAAAGAAGAATCATAACAAAGGGGGAAAACCATGAGAAAGCAAAGAGAGAGAGAGAGAGAGAGAGAGAGAGAGAGAGAGAGAGAGAGAGAATGTCCCTTAATCTGAATTTTGACTCTCAACTTCTTTCTCTAGAAGTTGATAACATCATGAGACTTTTTAAATTGTCAAAGATTATTGCATTCTTGAAAAGAGTTAAGACTATCAAAGTTGGTCATCTCATAATGTTGCTATTACTGTGTACAATGTTCCCTGGTTCTGTTCACTTCACTCAGCATCAGTTCATATAAGCCTTTCCAGGCTTTTCTGAAATTCACCAGTTCATAATTTCTTATGGCACAATAGTATTCCCTTACCTTCATATACCACAACTTTTTCAGCCATTCCATGACTGATGGGCACCTCTTCTATTTCCAACTCTTTGCTACCACAAAAGAGCTGCTATAAATATTTTTGTACATGTGGATATTTTCTCCTTTTTTATGATCTCTTTGGGATAGAGACCTAATAGTACTATTGCTGGATCAAAAAGTATGGACAGATTCATTGCGCTTTGGGCAGAGTTCCAAATTAGTCTCCAGAATGGTTGGAATAGTTCACAAATCTAAAAACAATGCATTGGTGTCTGATTTTCCCACATCTCCAACATTAATCATTTTCCTGTTTTGTCACATTTGTCGATCAAATAGGTGTGATGTGGTATCTCAGAATTGTTTCAGTTTGCATTTCTCTAACCAATAGTGATTTAGTACATTTTTCCATATGACTATAGATAGATGTAACTTCCTCATCTAAAAACTGCCTGTTTATATCCTTAGACCAGTTATCAGTTGGGGAATAACTTGTGTTCTAGTAAAGTTGGCCCTAGTCTCTATATATTTGAGAATTGAGAGCTTTATCAGAGACACTGACTAAAAAATTGTTTCCCAGCTTTCTGCTTCCCTTCTAAAATTGATTGCATTGGCATGGTTTGGGCAAAACCTTTTTACTTTAATACTATCAAAATTATCTATTTTGCATTTCATAATGTTCCCTATCTCTTGTTAGGTCATAAGCTCCCTTCTCCATAGGTCTGACAGGCAAAATATTCCTTGCTGTTTAATTTGCTTATAGTAACAACTTTTATGTCTAAATCATGGAAACATTTTTACCTTAGCCTTATATATTGTGTGAGAGGTTGGTCTATGCCTATTTTCTACCATACCATTTCCAAGTTTTCCCAGCAGTTTTTGTCAAATAATGAATTCTTATTCCAGAAGCTGAAATCTTTAGGTTTTTCAGACAGAAGATTATAATAGTCATTCACTATTGTGTATTGTGTACCTTGCCTGTTTCACGGATCCACCACACTATTTCTTATGCATTACCAAGTCATTTTGGTGATTGCTGCTTTATAATGGGCTTTTAGATCCGGTATGGCTAGGCTACCTTCCCTTGCATTTCTGTTCATTAATATCCTTGATATTTTGGACCTCTTTTTCTTCGTGATGTGTTCTGTTATTATTTTTTATCTATAAAATAATTTTTTGCTGGTTTCATTGGTATGGCACTGAGAAAGTAAACTAATTTAGGTGGAATTGTCATTTATATTATGTTAGCTTGGCACACCCATGAGCAACTGATACTTTTCCAATTATTTAAATTTGACTTTTTTTGTGTGAAATGTGTTTTATAATTATGTTCATATGGTTCCTGGACTTATCTTGGCAGGTAGACTCCCAATTATTTTATATTGTCTATATTTATTTAAAATGGAATTTCTCTTTCTATCTCTTTCTGCTAGACTTTGCTAGCAATACACATACATACATACATATATATGTATGTATGTGTGTATGTATGTATATGGCAATGATTTATGTGGGTTTATTTTATACCCTATATTTTGCTTAAATTATTAATTACTTCAAGTATTATTTTTACTTGATTCTCTAAGATTCCCTAAGTATACCATCACATCATCTTCAAAGACTGATAGCTTTGTTTCTTCATTGCCTATTCTAATTCCCTTAATTTTTTTTTTCTTTTCTTATTGGTAAAACTAACATTTCTGGTACAATAATGACTAGCAATGGTAATAATGGACATCTTTGTTTCACCCCTGATCTTACTGGGAATGTTCCCAACTTATTCCTTTTACATTTAAAGCTTGCTAATGGTTTTAGGTGGATGCTACTTATCATTTTAAGGAAGATCCCATTGATTCCTACATTCTCAGATATTTTTAATAGGAATGGGTGCTGCATTTTGTCAAAAAACTTTTTCTGCATCTATGAAGATAATCATGTGGTTTCTGTTAGTTTTGATGTTGATATAGTCAATTATGTTGATGATTTTCCTAATATTAAACTAGCCCTGCATTCCTGGTATAAATCCCATCTGATCATAGCATATTATCCTTGTGATAAGTTGCTGTAAATTCTTGGCTAATGCTTTATTTAAATTTTCGCATCTATATTCCTTAGGGAAACTGGTCAAAATTTTATTTCTCTGTTTGAACTCTTCCTGGTTTAGATAGCATCATAATTGTATCATAAAGAGTATTTGCTACAACTTGTTCTTTACATATTTTCCTAAATAATTTATATATTATTGATTTAATTGTTCTTTGAATGTTTGGTTGTACTTACTTGTAAATCCATCTGATGCTGGACATTGTTTTCCTTCAGGAGTTTTTGATGGTTTGTTCAACTTTTTTTTTTTCTGAAATGAGGCTATTTAAGCATTTCATTTCCTCTTCTGTTAATCTGGGCAATTTATATTGTTGTAAATATTCATCCATTTCATTTAGATTGTGAGATTTATTAGGATACAGTTGGGCAAAAAGCTCCTAATTATTAATTTCCTCTTCATTGGTGGCAAATTTAACCTTTTCATTTTTTATTTTTTTTTTGCACTCACAATTCCCTATACTACAGTAGAACTTTCCCATCTCCTTTTTTTAAATTTTTTTTTCTTTTTTCTTTTTTTCTTTTTTTCTCTTATTTATTTTAGTTTAGTTTACATCATTCATTTCCATGAAATTTTGAGTTACAAATTTTCTCCCCATCTTTCCCCTACCCACTGCCCCAAAACAGCCATCCAAGTGTATCCCTCATCCCACAATCTATTCTCTCTTATGTCTTCCCCCCTCACCCCTCTGACTTTCTCGTAGGGCAGGATGGGTTTCCCAACCACAGTGCCTGTGTATCTCAAGTTCCAGTTGGATGTAGTTAATAATAATAATAATAATAATAATAATTGTATATATATATATGTATATGTGTATATATATACATATTTATACATATACATATATATACACATATATATATACATATGTACATATATACATATATATATATATATATACACATACATATTTTTAACATTTAATTATACAACTTTAAATTCTAGATCCTTTCTCAACCTCCCTTGTCACGCACCCCCACTGGAAGGAAAAGCAATCCAATGCAGGCTGAACATGTGTAATTACGCAGAACCTCTCCACAGTGAGCATATTGTGAGA
>CM053583.1:148249816-148270406 GCA_028627135.1 Pseudochirops cupreus
AGTGTGGCCCGGAGGGTCCTGCAGGCCCTGGAGGGGCTCAAAATGGTGGAAAAGGACCAGGACGGGGGCCGGAAGCTGACACCTCAGGGACAGAGAGACCTGGACAGAATTGCTGGACAGGTGGCAGCTGCCAACAAGAAACATTAGGACAAACCGCACCAGATTCATTAATAAATTGCCTTGTTCTTAAAAAAAAAAACAAAACAAAACAAAAAAAAAACATATGGATATGTTGAGATACATTAACACATCATGGTAGTTAATAAAGGTAAATTTGAAGTCTTGCATTTTGGTTTTTAAAAAAGTCACTTTTACAGGTACAGAATAACATTATCTCTTTGAAAGTTAAAAAAAAAGAGAGGGGGTGGAGCCAAGACGGTGGAGTAGAAGAAGGAAAATTCTCAAATACCCATAAAATATGACACTAAACAAATTTTAGGGCTCCAGAATTCAAAAAATTACAGAAAAACACATCTCCCACTGAAGGCAGCTCATCAGGTGGGACAGGAAGGGCTCCTCACAGTGTGCTGGGAACCAAAACTAGCCCACGCTGAAACTGCAGCTTGGCCCTGGGGCCACCAGGAAAAGCCACAGCTGGAGCCTTCAGGAGAGTGGATCAGCCGCAGCTGTGATGATTTCCAGAATTATCAACCCATAAGAAACAAGGACTAAGTGAAAGGTCAGTGGAACTCGGCTAAATTTGGGGGAGAAAAACAGGTCCAGCCAAACTGCCTCCAGGGCAAGGAAGCAGCAGAAGAAGCAGCCCTGCAGCCACTTCCATGTGGCTGCTTCAGAACCTCCCTAACCTGCAGATTGCAGGGGGGCCCAGTGATCATTCAGAGGCTAAGTGCTGTTGCCTTGAGCTGCCTGGATCCAGATATGGTCTTGGGTGGTGGTCCTGGGGTACGTTTTCAGTGAGCCAAAGCTGGTAGGGGCTGCAGTCTCCTCCTAATCATTCTGGCAGCTGCAAAAACCCCAACTATTTGGGACAGAGCTTTCCTCTCTGGAAGCAGGGTTCTGCTGAGCCAAAAAGTCAAGTAATTGACTGGCAACACAAGTAGGCAAAGGAAGCAAAGCAAACCCAGCAATGCGACTTTAGATCCCTTTTTGGGGGACAAAAAGGATCAAAGCATGGAATGGGAGGAAGAAAAGACAGTCAGAACTCCTGCACCAAAAGCTTCCAAGAAAAATGTAGACTGGTTACCAGACAGAGCAGCTTAAGAAGGATTTTGAAAACCAAATAAGAGAAGTGAAAGAAAAATTGGCAAGAGAAATGAGAATGATGTGAGAAAATCGTGGAAAGAGAGTCAACAACCTGACTGAAGAAAATAGCACCTTAAAAATAGATCAACTCAAATGGCAAAAGAGGTTCAAAAAGCCAATGAGGAGAAGAATGCCTTAAAAAGCTGAATTTTCCAGATGGGAAAAGAATGTCAAAAGCTTTCTGAAGAGAATAATTCCTTCAGAATTACAGTGGAGCAAATGAAAACAAATGACTTTATGAGAAATCGAGATACTATTAAACAGATCCATAGAAATGAAAAAATAAAAGGCAAAGTGAAATATCTCCTTGAAAAAACCACTGACCTGGAAAATAGATCCGGAAGAGACAATTTAAAAATTATTGGACTACCTGAAAGCCATTATCAAAAAAAGAACCTAGAAAGCATCCTTCAAGTAATTCTCAAGGAAAATTGCCCAGATATTTTAGAACCAAAGGGCAAAATAGAATTTGAAAGAATTCACTGATTACCTCTTGAAAAAAAATTCCAAAAAGAAAACTCCTAGGAATGTTATAGCCAGGTTCCAGAGCTCCCAGATCAAGGAGCAAATATTACAAGCTGCCAAGAAGAAACAATTTGAACACTATGGAAAAACAATCAGGATAACCCAGGATCTAGTAGCTTCTACATTAAGGGATTGAAGGGCCTGAAATATGATACTCTGGAGATCAAGGGAGCTAGGATTAAAACCAAGAATGACCTACCCAGCAAAACTGAGTATAATGTTCCAGGGTAAAATATGATCATTTAGTGAGGTGCAGGACTTTCAAGAATTTTTTCTTAAAAAACCGGAACTGAAGAGAAAATCTGACACTCAAATACAAGAAGCATGAGAAGGTAAACATGGAAAAGAAATCTTAAGGAACTTGAACTATTTACATGCAAACATGGAAAAATGATAGTTTGTATCTTGTAACTTGTAAGTTGTAACTTATGAAACTTTTCTAAGTATGAGGATAGTTGAGGGGAATTCAAATGTATATATACGTATATATGCACATGTGTCTATACAGGAGGCTATATATGTGTATGAATACATATCTGAGTATGTGTATATATGTGTACCTACAGGGCACATGATGAATTGAATAGGAAGTGATGATACTTTAAAAGGTGAAATTGTGAGGTGGGAGAGGAATAGAATGAGAGGAGACAGGGAGAGACAGAATGGAGTTACTCATCTCATATAGAAGTTACAGTAGAGGGAAAGAACAGGAAGGCAAAAGGGAAAGGGTCAACCTTACTCTCATTGAATTAGGCTTATGGAAGGAATGACATAAACTCTAACCTGGGTATCTTGCCACACAGGAGAGTAGGGTAGATGGGGATGAGAGGGGTGATGATGGAGGGGAGGGCAAGGTGGGGGGGAGGGTTGCTGGAAGCACACACTTTTGTAAAGGGATAGGGACAGGGTAGAGAATAGAACAAGGGGAGGGCAGGATAGGAAGGAGGGACATGTGATCAGTCTCTCACAATTTGTCCATTGTGGAGATGTTCTGCATAACTACACATGTACAGTCAGTATTGAATTGCTTGTCTTTCCAGTGGGGGTGGGTGATGAGGGAGGAAGGGAAAGAATCTAGAATTTAAAGATCTATAATCAAATGCTTAAAAAAATATGTATTATTGTTATTGTTATTATTATTATTATTATTATTAACTACATGCAACTGGGAATTAAGATATACAGGCACTGGGGTAGGGAGATCCATCTTTCCCTCCTGGAAATTCAGAGGGGCAATGGGGGAGGACATAGGAGAGAGCAGATTGGGGGAGGAGTTATACAGTAGGATGCCTGTTTTGGGGTGGTGGGTTGGGGAAAGATGGGGAGAAATTTTTTTACTCAAAATCACATGGAAATGAATGATACAAACAATAAAATAAATGAGGGGGGAAATTTTTTTTAATTTAAAAAGAAGAGAGAGAAAATAGATGTAAATTGCAACAGAGGTGATTGATTGATGATAAGGCAGGATAAAGGGTGCATTAATACATTGAGAAGCAAGAGCACTTCAGATGTATTGAAATTCCTAAATGGAGAGGAAATAGTACAACTTGTCTAGGTACCAGGCCATACATCATGAAAGGTTAGGAAATCTGACTAAGCAATGGAAGTAAATCAATTCCTGCAGGTTGGCAGTACATCAGATTTAAATCCCATTGAAACAATATGGACTCCTGTCAAGGCTAGACTTGGAATGAAATGGACAATTCATCAAAGGTATATTTAATTTCCAATGTGATAAAAATGTGATATCATTATGAATTATGTCAAAATTTTAGGTAATATGTCATAAAAAATAAGCAATTTCAACAAAAGTAGGGCATTATGTATTAAAGGGTTTTCTTTTTGTAACAATGTAAAACTTTATAAAGTTTGTTATCAAAGCCAAAAAAATTAATCATTTTACTTTGTCCCAATTAGTTTGCACACCACTGTATTATAATGGAAAGTCAGTTTATTCTATAGCACTACCACCACAACTACCTTCCCTCTCTCTAGTTCCAAACAGCTAGGGGGTAACTTGGCATCAGTTGTTAACTTAGGATGATTCAATTACTTTTTACATAAAAAATTTAATGGGAAGGTCTGGGACTGAAACAATTCACCCGGTTCAAGAAAGAAACCCTACTAGCAACAGATGAGTCATCAAAAGCAGCCTGTTATCCGATCTCATCATCAACCAATTCCATTCTGCTACAATTTACATCTATTTTCTCTGTCACTGTTGTTATTGTGGTTATTGTTTTAAATTTGTGGGAGATAGTATAGTTCTATACCTGTGAAGCTGAATTTTTTAAACCAAAGTATAAGACTTCAAGTCTATCTTCATTAGCTATCATTATTTTTTATTTATTCTGGAGTTCCCAGATGTTAAGATATTCATATATCCTGAATCTGTCACCTAAAATAACTAGCTCTCTCACCAACTTTGTTGGCCTCTTTATGCCTTACTTGTTAGAGCAAGGAATTCTCAAAAGTAAATGAGAACTATTAAGGAAGAAATTAACACTTTTATGCAATAAATAGCTGAACTTGGGCCACTACATACAATCCCTCTTTTCTTTGATTTCACTTCAACTATACCAATATAGACACTCATTACCATCTGTCTATTTCATTACAATATTCTCTTATTGACCTTCTTGTCTCTAATCTTTTGCTCTTTCTAATCAAGCCTTAATTCTGTTAGAAGAATGTTGTTTTGTTTGGGGGAGAAGATTTTTTTTAAGTATAGATCTAATCATGTCATTGTACTCCAAAATCTTCAGTGGTTTTCCATTATCTAGCAAATCAAATTCAAACTTTTTTGACTTTCAAAATTCATCAAAATCTGATGCCTCTATTCTGTTCCAGGATTAAGTCATATTATACCCCCCATAAATTTCATACTCCAGTTAAACTTTCCCTTACCTTCTACCTCATGTCACCACTCCATGAAACACCTGTGTTCTTCTTCCAAACCTTCCTTATGCTACTCCCTTTGCTCCCTCTCCCTCTTTGTTTGTTGAATTCTTATCTTTAACATCCAACTCAAATTCTATCTCACCCATGAAATGTTTCCTTAATATTCCTGATAGAAAATAACACCTTGACCTCAGTCATTCACAACTTTGTAAGGAATGATTAGGAGAATGGACATTACATCTGTAGTAAGGACAACCTGGGGTATAGGGGCCTATCTTTGTGTGTGTGATTTGAAGTGAGCCAGAACAGACATTTCTAGTCTCTTCCCTCACAAAACACTTCCCTAGGGAAAACTTTCATTCCTCCCATGAGAGGAAACAAGAGGTTGGGACCAGAAAACACTTTCCTCAAGGAAAGGGGGTACTGGGCTAGAAATATATCTATCTGCTTGTTATATACTGTTCATCTAAAATATATGATTGGGTCTCATATAACTTGTGTTCCCTTTGTCGTCTTGGTGGAAAGGAGGACCATAAGCTCTATATCCAAGATTTGACCCCTTTTCAACATAATAACAATCCTAGAATGAAAACTCAACAGCAAAGAAACCCATTTATCCCAACTGTAGCAAACCAGAAATCAGAGAATATACACACATGCACATATATATATATATATATACATACACATATACATATATGCATATGTATATATACATATACACACATATATACATATACATACGTACACACATACATATGTGTGTATATATGTGTGTGTATATATATGTGTGTATGTATATATATATGAATACATTATGAATATATTCCAGAAAATGCAGGGTGAAAGAGCTCTCTAATTGTAAGAGAGATGACTAAGCTTAATTGAGCAAGTATACTGCATCTCACCCAAGGGGAAATTCTCCCTAAAGTCTCTAGAGTACTAAGATGGGAAGAAGGACATTCTGGAGACTTGACAATTCCTCTCTTGTCTTCCCAGAATCTTTTCCTTCAGCATACTAAAGTGAGGTTGGCCTTCACTCTTGAAACTAGAAGCCAGAAGCACCAGAAGCAATTTGACATCATGAAGAATATGAAAAATTTGATGAATCCCCAAAGAGTTCTCAAAGTGGACTCTCGTTTTTTAGAGAATCCTGAAAAGTACTCAAAGAGGATAGTTGCTTGGAGAGTCCAATAGGACGACTCAAGGTGTATTTTAAAAAATGAGTCCTCTCACCTCTCACCAGCTCCACTCTACCCTTAATGCTCTTCATGCCCCTCATGTCCACCATTCAGGAGAGAGTCCCCAAACAAGGGACTTTGGAATAAGGGCTACAACTCTTCATTTCCAAAATTAATTATCAATATTCATGTCTTATTCTGCTAAAGAAAACAAAAAACATAGGCTCCATGAAGCCAGAAGCAATATGTTATCAAAGTTGTGTATATCTGCCATCAGATAGATACTGAAAAGCAATATTTCTTGGATGAATGAATTTCAGAGCTCAACTTCACAGGAGATGAATATCGATTTTTTGTGAGGATCCAGAAAGCAAGGAATCAAGAATAACACAGATTTGTGCCCTGGTAATTGAAATCATGATGATACATTTCTAAAGAAATAAGAAACTTAGTTTTTAATGCCGAATAAAATTAATTTGGTTTTAGAAATATAAAATTCAGGTACTAGAAGAGTAGGCAGATGGAAATGCTTTGAAAACAAATTGGAAAAAGTGTGCTGGAGCTCAGGACAGAGGTAAGGGTTGAGATGTAAATTTTGGAATAATTTGCATAAAATTGGCATTTAAAAACATAGGATTAAATAGATTGCTAAAGGAGAGAATTTAGAGAAAGAAGATTCCAGTTCTTTGTCTCTAGAAAAAGAGTCGCTGTAAATATATACATGCATGTGAGATAATCAAGAGAACACATTTTAGAACACGTTATAAATACAAACCCATCTGAAAGACTTAATAAGCCTGAGTAAGACAGTGATCAACCATAATTCCAAAAGACAACTGATGAAGCATACTACCAACCTGACAAAGATGGGGATTTAAGGTGCAGAATGATGCACATCTCTGCAATTGGACAATGTGGGAATTTGTTTTACTTAACTATGCAGATTTGTTACAAGGATTTAATGATTTCTTTTTTTAACGGTACTGTTGTGAAGAGAGAACAATAATGCTTAGCAATTGAAAAAATGTAAAATGCAATAAATTTATGTAGAAAAAAAGAAGAGCATGAAGTTTAAAAGAACCCTGGGGCATTTCAAAACTAAAGGATGGGGGGAAATGATCTAATAAAAGAACAAAAGAAGGCACCAGAATGATTAGAGTGCAGTGTCACAAAACCCAATGGGATCAAAGCAGTTTCAAAGATGAAGTGGTCAATATTGTAAAATTGAGTGGAGATAGAAATATGAAGAAATACGAAAAAAAGCATTGATGGATTTAGCAATTAAGAAGTCAAATTGAATTTTTACTGCAAATCTCAGAGTTGAAAGAAATTTTTAAAATTAAATTATTTATTTTTAGTTTTAAAGACTTACTTTTCTAACATTTTGAGTTCTAAATTTCCCCCTCCCTCCTACCCTTCTACTTCTCAATATAGCATGCAATCTGATATGGACTATACATGTACAATCATATTAAACATATTTCCACATTAGTCATGTTGTCACAGAAGAATCAGAACAAAAAGGAAAAACTAGGAAAAAGAAAAAGAAAAAATAGTATACTTGTAAAGCCATGAATGAGCAGCTTTCCAGAAGAATGCTGCTATGAACAGCTTTTCAAGGGTCTGATTACACAGTATAGTGAATACTCTATTTATTCAATAACAAATCAGAGCAAAAACATTCACAGGAAATCAAAGTATAGCTTTCACAATATTACAACTTATCACAGAAAATCAAAATACAGCATTCATTATGTTACAACTTATCACTAAAAATGGCCACATAGTTTTCACCACAGTGGTCACATAGTTTTCAACAAAGAACAATCATTTAGTAACTCAATCATTCAATCATGCTTAAGGAGGCAAGCCTCTTTAAGAGACACACAATACAAAAGTCAAAGTACTCCACCCCTGGGTAGTACATTCATTTAGTCAATCACAGAGTCCTTAATTCAATCACAAAGTACAATCACAAATAAATTACAAGTCCATCAGTTATTACTGAACAGAAAATAACACAGTTCAGCAGACAAGGATTCCAATTGCCTGACCATTACCTCTATTCCTAGTTAGTCACCAGAGAGGAAAGCATGAACATCTGGGTTTTCAAAGCCAGGGGGACTCAACAGCTGCCCAGAGTCACATCTGGCCTAATCACATAACTCTTCCCAAAGTGAGTCTCAAAGCAAAATCCCACACCAGCATCAGTGACTACTCAGAATTCACGGATAGGTCTTTTCATCTTGACCCAGGGCAAGTTCTCAGATTCCCTGGATCCCTTTCCATGGTCCTAGATACCACCTGGATTCACCAAACTGTCACCTGGGTTCAAAGGCAGACAGCTCTGAGGTCCTTGTCTAGTTCTCCATGCACTTCCTGTTCCTTGCTGAAGGTCACAGCATCCAGGCTACCATAAGTCCTTCACAGTCTCTGTTTCCAGGAAGTCAAGGCTTAACAAAGCCCCAAACACAGTATTGACACCACAGTCATGCCTCCTCTGGCAGCTCTGGTTTCTGCCTCCCAATGGCTTGCTCCAAGAAATTCTAACTCAATTCTCAGTTCTCAATTCTCTCCAGCAGCTGCTCTGCCTCCATGAAGCTTATCCCAAGAAATTCTGACTTTCCTAGCAAGGGTCTTTCTTTATGTACAATATTGTTCCTCCCTATTCAGCCCCTTCCTGTTCATCAGCAACCAGGGTTCATAATTTCTGCTTCTTTAACAAAGGTTTAATTTGAAACTAGATGCTAAATACTTCTCAGTTTAGCAATACAAGAGGAACTTCAAATTTCATTACTATTACAATGTTTTGCTCTGCATTCAGACCATAGTTCTTTCTCTGGTTGTGGATAACATTTTCCATTATGAGTCTTTCAGAAGTTAATGCTGAGAAGAGCCAAGTATATCAAGGTTTGTAATCACACAATGTTGCTGTTATTATGTAAAATGTTCTTTGGGTTCTGTTCAATTTATTCAGCATCAGTTCATATAAATCATTCCAGACTGTTTTTTTTTAATCCGCCTGTTCATCATTTCTTATGGAACAATAGTATCCCATTACATTCATATACCACAATTTGTTCAGTTATTCCCAAATTGATGGGTATCTCCTCCATTTGCAATTCTTGGCCAAAACAAAAGGAACCGCTATAAATATTTTTGTGCATGTGGGGTCTTTTTTCCTTTTTTATGATCGTTTGGGATTACAGACATAATAGTGGTATTACTGGATCAAAGGATATGTGCTATTTCATAGCCCTTTGGGCATAGCTCTAAATTGCTCTCTAGAATGCTTTTATTCATTTACAACTCCACCAACAATGCATTAGTGTTCCAATTTTCCTGCATCTTCTCCAACATTGATCAGTTTCCTGTTTTTTCATGTTAGCCAATTATAATAGTAGTTAATTTAAATTTGAAGACCCATTTTTGTTATGTCAAGTAAGCAGGTGCTTGGCCCTTAGTAACTGGTCAAGTATCTGTTGAAGAAACAGAAGGTGTGAACTCTCTGTCCTGTTGCTGACATAACAGGAAGGGGTTGGCTGAAATGGAAAGACAATGTGTGTGTGTGTGTGTGTGTAAGAAAAGCCCCAGAGAGGGACATTCAGAATTTTGTCCTGACAAGCTCTTGGTGGAAGAAGCAGAATTTTCTCCTGACAAGATCCTGGTGGAAGAAGCTGTTCTGCTGGTGAGAGAGAAAGAGAGAGTGAGAAAGAGAGAGAGAGAGAGAGAGAGAGAGACAGCAAGACAGAGAGACAGAGACAGAGACAGAGATAAGAGACACAGAGACACAGAGACAGAGAGGGAGAGAGAGAGAGAGAATGAGAGTTTCTCTCAGTGAACATCTGGAAGCTAACCAAGAACTTACAGAGGATTTTCTTGAGACCAGAATCCGGTGAAGGATAAAGCTGCTGCCAAGAAGCCTGCCTGGAAGGTCAAAGTGGCTGCTTACAGATTTCTTTTGGGTCCTAGGGCCAGCCAAACTGTGAAGGACTGTGGGAGCATGACCAGGATGCTATAACTTTGTTTGTTTGTGGCTTGGTTGATCTTTAAGTTCCCAGAAACAGAAGTGGTGAAGGTTTTGAGATGTACTGGACCCTGTAAACTTCAGTACATAGCAGAAACTTCCCAGAAGACTGGAAAAGGACCTTGTGGACCTGTCTGCCTCTGAATGCAGGTGACTGGTGAATTCAGGTAGGAGCTGGGACCATGGAAGGGCATCTAGGGAATCTAAGAGACCACCCTGAGTCAAGATGAAGAAAAGACCTCTCCTTGGATATTGAATGCTGTGATGAAATTGAAGTTTACTAGAGACCTGGGGTGAAGAGTTTTTGTATTTTCTAATGATTATATTAAGTGATTAGTTATATTCAGTAACTGATTTCTAAATAAGTGATTGATTAAGTTAACGTAGTTGCTCTATGAGTAGAAGACTGAGTTGTATTCTGAAATGATTGAATGACTGAGTAAGGTGGCAAACCTCCTTAGGGATATGAGATGATTGTTCTTTTGTTCTTTGTTCTAAATACTGTGACTACTTTGGTGAAAACTATGTGACCATTCTAATGATACGTTGTTGTGAACACTACATTGTGATTTTCAGTGATAAGATGTAATGTTGTGTATATCATATCTTGATTTGTTGTGAATGTTTTCCTTTGATTTGTTCTTGATAGAGTGTTCACTATACTGTGTAATCAGAACCTTAAAAGCTGTTCACAGTAGTATTCTTTTGGGAAGCTGCTCATGCTGGCATTATACAAATCTAATAGGTATGATGTGGTAGTACCCCAGAGTTGTTTTGATTTGCATTTCTCTAATCAATAGAGGTTTCAAGCATTTTTTTCATATGACTATAGATAGTGTTGTACCCAGACCCAAATCCCAGGTCACTGCACACCACCTGATTTGGGGTCCACCATTAAGCCCTCCTTTATATTTCTGTCCTATATCATGTCATAGCTTGAAAGTGCTTTAAGGTATGTCTGGGCATTGCTAAGGGCAAAGTTCCCTATTAGTATTATATATATATACATATATATATATATATATATATATATACATACATATATATATATATATATATATATATATATATATATATATATGTATGTATGTATGTATGTATTTCTTTCCTTGAATCAGTATGAGTGTACAAAGTGTAACTCAGGGTTATGGTGTAATATAGAGACCACCCCTTCCTGTTCCATTGACCAAACAGTGTCCCCACAACCTTTGCCCAGAACATGACCCTCACCTGTTCTGGGACTTTCCAGTTCCGCCTTACCCCATGACCTGCCACCCTGTTCTGGAAAGAGTTGACTGCCCCTGCTCTTCTGAGGAACACCTGAGTCACAGGAAGACTATACCCCTGTACTCTCACACCATATTCCAAAATTAGCCCTGATCTATAGATCTAACCAATGGCTGTCCTTTTCTTCTGTACATCATGGCTTCTGCTAGCTCCACTCCCTGATTGTATTTTTTGTGGTTTTGGCCTATATAATAAAGTTTGTACCCCACTGGATTACTGCCAATCTGAGTGAAAATATGCTAGAAGTTGTGCACTTAATTAATAAATCCACAACCTAAATTTATCTTGAACCCAGGTCTCGGCTCACTCTTATTCTCTGCACAACAATCACTTTAATTTCTTCATCTCAAAAGAGCCTGTTCATATCCTTTGATCATTTATCATTTGGGGAAAGACTTGTGTTCTTATAAATTGGACTCTGTTTCTATATATTTCAGAGATGAAGCAATAATCAAAGACACTGGTTGTAAAAATTATTTCCCAGTTTTCTGTTTTCTTTATAATCTTTGGTGCATTAATTTTGTTTATGTGAATTTTTAGAAATTTAATGTAATCAAAATTATCCATTTTGCATTTTGTAATGTTCTCTATCTCTTGTTTGAGCATAAATTCCAGCCTTCTCCATAGATCTGAAAGTTAAACTATTCCTTGCTCTCCTAATTTGCTTATATTATCATCCTTTATGTCTAAATCATGTATACATTTTGATCCTGTCTTGGTATATAGTTTATGTAATGGTCTATGCCTAGTTTCTGCCATACTATTTTCCTGTTTTCCTAGCAGTTTCAGTCAAATAGTGTGGCTCTTATCCTAGAAGCTGTTGTCTTTGGGTTTATCAGACAGTAGATCACTATAGTTATTGACTACTGTGTCTTGTGTACCTAACTTATTCCACTGATCCACCACTCTATTTTTCAGTCAGTACTAAATAGTCTTAATGGATGCTGATTTTTAATATAGTTTTAGGTCTGATACACTTAGGCCATCTTTATTTGCATGGGTTTTTTAAAATTAATTTCCTTGATATTCTGACCTTTTGGTTCTTCCAGATGTTTTTATTATATTTTTCTAGATCTATAAAATAATTTCTGGTAGTTTGATTGGTATGGCACTGGACAATTAAATTAATTTAGGTAAAATTGTCATTTTTATTATATCAGCTTGGCCTACCCATGAGCAACTAATGTTTTTCTAATTATTTAGATATGACTTTATTTGTGTAAAAATTGTTTTGTAATTGTGTTTGTATAGACCCTGGGTTTGTCTTGACAGGCTGAGCCACAAATATTTTAAATTGTCTACAGTTACTTAAAATGGAATATCTCTTTCTATCTCTTCCTGCTGGACTTTGTTAGTAATATATAGAAATGCCAATGATTCATGTGGGTTTATTATAAATTCTGCAACTGTGCTAAAGTTGTTAGTGATTTCAAGTAGTTGTTTGGTTGATTCTCTAGAATTCCCTATGTATATCATCATATCATCTGCAAAGAGTGATATTTTGTTTCCTCATTGCCTATTCTAATTCCTTCAATTTCTTTTTTTCTTCTCTTATTGCTAAAGCTAACATTTCTAGTACCATATTGAATAACAGTGGTAATAATAGACATCCTTGTTTCATCCCTGATCTTATTGGGAATCCTTCTACCTTAATCCCCATTACATATAATGCTTGTTAATGGTTTTAGATAGATCCTATTCATCATTTTAAGGAAGACTCCATTGATTTCAGTGTTCTTTAGTGTTTTTATTTGGAACAGGTGTTTAATTTTGTTAAATACAAAAAACCAAACCTTTTTTTTCTGCATCTATTGAAATAATCATATTATTTCTACTGGTTTTATTATTGATATGGTCAATTATGTTGAAAGTTTTCCCAATATTGAACCAGTCTGGTACAAATCCCAATTACCTTTTAATCTGTTTCAAGTCACACTCAGGATTTGTGGCCCCATAGGTGTATACTTCTGCATTTTTTTTTCATAACTCTTGCTTGTCAACCTTAATTTCCTTTCATGCTTGAAAAGTTTAGTTGAGTTTTTGCATGAGTGTGAGCATCAATAAGAAAGCCAGTTCCATCTGAGAGGGGTATGAATTTCATTAGGCTGGATATAGGTGAAGGACTCTAAATGTTAAACAGAGATGTTTAAATATGAATGTAATGGTAGTCAGAGTCACTAGAGTTTATTGGGTTGGGAGTCAGTGACATGGTCACTTGAAGAAATTTACTTCGGTATTGGTTTGGAAGATGAATCCTAGTGGAGAAAGAATTGAGTTGGGGAAACTAATTAGGAGATCCTTTCTTTAATCTAGGAGAGTAATAAGGGACTGATGAGAAAGTAAGACTGATGAGAGATACTAGGAAGCTAGCAAAAATAGGATATGATAACTGTTTGCATAGGTGTAGTGTGAAAGGATCAAGAATGACATCAAATGTGTGAATATGAGTGAGATCAGGAGTATTGACAGAAACAGGAAAACTCAAGAATGCAGTGAATTTTGGAGAAAGAAAATTTAATGAGATTTTCAATGTAGTTTCCCCACTCATGTGAATCTGCTCATTATATGTAACTTACCATGTTACGAAATCCATGAAAAGTGGTGGGAGCAGATAACTTATCCATTGATGACTTCCAGAGTCCGCTCTCTGAAAGGTCATCTGCCTCAGCCACTAAGGTTATTGGGATTTCATTGCCTGCATGAGGTTTGTTATTTTCCCAATAGCACTGACATAGCTACTCCTGTGGGTGACTCTTTTGAGTTAAATTATAAATGCACCAAAGGGCGAATCCCTGGCCCAGAAGCAGGAAGCTTGAAAATTTTGATTTTATAAGAGTGAGAGGATAAAGTGAGAATAATGTTGAGATAAAATGGGCAAAAGGTAGGTGTGATTGTGCCAAAAGTAAGTGTGACAATTGACTATTATAAGGAGGGTATGATGCAGTCCATCTTTCCACTCCCTATTGGTAGATTATATATCTCATGCCATTGATTCCTGAGGGTCCTGGCCATACCATTTTGAACATTAATTTGTTCTAATAGTTACTAATACCCAGTAGCAAACAAACCCTTCCCAAGAGTCCATCAACAACATTATTGTTCAGAGAATTCAATAAGAGTGTTTAATAATAACATGTTGCTTATAGAAGCTTTCACTGTTCTTTCTTTGCCTGTGTCAAACTCGACATGTTACCATGTACATTTTCAGCTCTGAAGAGAGCTGAATGTTTTTTTCCTACTTGTCCTGCTTTTTGAATGCCACCCTGATTTCTCTTGGTAAAATTCCAGTAGTCTTCACCTTCTTTTCTCCTTTTCCAGTGTTCTGATACAGTAATCCCAGCAATGGCTCTGTAAGACTCTTGGTCACTTGAACAAATACTGATATATGTATCAGGAACATACACTTTTCAGGTCCAGACTCCTTCAGGCTATATGATTCTTCATTCAAACTGCTGGGCTTCTTCTGTGATCTGTCAGGATAAGGGTACTACTGGTAGGAAAACTAGCTAATTCTCTCTCTTCCATGTTATCAGGAATAGAAGGATGGCAGAGGGATAAGTAGAGAAATTTTATGATTTTATTCAACTATTTCACCTTAAATAGAACATTTTTCAATACCCACTTAGTTTTAGGAATATGTTTAAGCAATTGTCACATATAATTAAAATAAACACTTTTTAAAAAGATCTGCTATTTAAATAAAATGAAATAAATATTCAAGTGTTCCAAAAAGTTAGAATCAATATACATACGAAAAATGATTATTTTAACTAGAATATAAATTTTAGGGTTGGAATTTAGTCCTTTAGTCTACAAATGGAAGAACTGAAGTCCTTTCAAAGAGATAAAATCAGTGGACCAAGGCCATTTTGCTTGTCAGCAGTCAAATGGTACCTAAACCCAGGTTCTTTCAACTACATCATGATGTCTTCCTTCCTTCTCTAAAGTAATGCAGTTGATATGTAAATAAAATTACTATTTCTAGAAAAATATGAATGTGTTTACATAGGTACATGTGTACATAGTTAAATATCATTTTCATTAGCAAATAAACTCTGCAGCAATGAAGATGGCATACTTTCTTATTTTTACTTTCTATGGATATCAAAGTATCACTCTCACTTCAAAATATATCATTCCTTCTTCTACCCAAAGAGTCATCTGTTGTAGTAAAGAATTAAAAGAGATTTATAAAAATAAAGCAGTTAACATGTCACAGTTACCCACATCTATAAAGAAGGGAAATAGGGAGGTTTCACAACTTGCAGTCTTAGGGAGTTAGGTGGGAGCAATTAGAAGTTAAATTGCTTGTCCAGACTCAAAGTCAATTATTTCACAGGTAAGACTCACATCTATGTCTAGCTGATTCCATGATTATCTCTCTATCTACTACTCCACAATACTTCTGGGGAGATACACATTAAAACTATGTAGGTACCATACTTGATTAAATGAGACTACAAGTGCTTGGTGAGAAGTGCTTGAATCTTCAAAGTACTGTAATTAATCTGAAAATAACAGAAGCACATCTTACTGATGAGTTTTAATATGTTGACGTCTAGGAAAACAAGTTGACTGACGTGTTTAATGAAGAAAACAAGACTACCATGTGGCAGAAGAAAATAATAAATACAGGAGGAAAGGATCAGTCTTATTGTAATTCATAATTGGTAGTTTCCTTCTGAGTGCTTATTATTAATATGTAGCTGTAATTCAAAATGGGCATCGTAGGCTTTGAAGGGACACAGGAATCTGTTGAGAAAAGTGTGTGGTAAATAAACCTCTTGCTCTGTATGAAGCAATTAAGCCTAATTTCTTTGAGTGCTGTTCCTCTTGAGTGTGCTTAGGGCCTATACAATCATCTTTCTCATCTGAAATCTTCAGTAAAAGATTACTTAAGATTAATTTTCCTATTTGCTCCCAATGGACAAGACAGTGTTGTTCACATCAGTGGAAATTAGTAAAAGAAATGAAATGTGAAAAGTGGCAGAACTGATGAAATTTTGCAAAGGAAGAGAATTAGTGACGTGAAAAGGCACTTTGAAACTTCAAAGAGTTATGGAAATACCAATTATTATTATTATTATTGTTTACCTTTGCTATCGGTATTCTTTCTTCTCATCTTTTTTGATGTAGTTCAGATAGAAATAGCCCTGACAAGTTGCTATCTATTATGATTTTTATATTTATTGTTCTGCATCATATTTAATACACTCTATTGAATACTTGGACAAACTATTTGCAACTGAGTGAAGTTGGGAAGTTACACTCATCTTCAATAGTCTCACTGAAATCTTCCTTCACATATCAACAGGAGTAGACAGAACAGTAGGTATAATATATACCTCGTTCTTCTCTCTCATGGTTCTAATTTCTTCTGCTAGTTCTCTGTGTCTTAAAAGCTTTGTTATTATTGCTGCTCTTATTCTTCTTTATCTTCTTTTCAGGATAGTCTTAAAACAAGTCATCAACCTACTATTATTTTATGTTTAATATGTGAAAGATTTTCATGGGTAGAAACAAGCTCTGAGGGTTATTAGATACTTAAATTATTTAAATATTAAGTAAAGCATTGGGTTATTGTTAATAGGAAAAAATATTATCAAATAAATGAAAAGGGACAGAATCTTATCTATTGAGAGGGGGTAATCCTAAGGATCTTGCTTTGAGAAAGGAGAAGTGCCTCATATCACAAAGCACCCATTTCATTAAATGGAAAATACATACAGCTCCAGGAACACTTTAATGCTTGAATTGGTTGAAAGGAATCATGAGTTCTGCTGAACACTAATTTATTACTGTTTTATTCAACACATTATTCTTATTCAACTGATATTACTGGTTTAATCAATTATGTTGAACTCAAAGGTATCAACAGAATTATTCTATTGCTGCAATGAAAAAAATTCAGCTCCTTGAAAAAGCTGAATTTTAGGGGAATGAGTTTAGGGATATTAATTAAAGCACATGTAGCATATACTCCAGACTTGTACAGTCTATTATCAGCACGTGATATAGACATTGCCACCAACCAACCCCATTAAAGTATTGTGCCTAGGAGATTGAAGAGAAATCCAGAATCTTCAATAACCTTTGCAATTCACAAAATTCTCTGGCCAGAGTACATAGTAGAATGATAGAGGGTATGGGTGAGGAATGGCTTAATCATGTTAGGACCCTAAGATGAGGAAGTCCAAACCAGGGCCAAAGTTAGGACTGGAACTCTCCTCCTCCCCACCCAAGTCAATATTTTTTTTTTTTGGTGACGACTGAAACTGATCTTCTCTATGCTGCTACTATTGTTGTTCAGTCATTTAAGTCATGTCCAACTCTTCAAGACACTATTTGGGGTTTTTATTGCCAAAATACTGCAGTGATTTGTCATTTCCTTTTCCAACACATTTTATAGGTGAGGAAATTGAGGCAAATAGAGTTAAGTGACTTGTCCAGGGTCAAACAGTAAGTATCTGAGGTCAGATTTGAATCCTGAAAGAGTTTTCTTAACTTTGGGCCCAGTATTCTATTCACTGCACCAAGGAGCCTCTTGTGGATGTTGAAATCCCACAGATTCTGTTTATAAACCATTCACAACACATGTAAATATACTCAACCAATATCAACACACTTCCAGTGCAATGTTAATCCAGTTCATATAATGACTTTCAAAAATATCTAAATTAATCCAGGACTTTTTACCAATTAGTCCAAAGTCAATGATTTTATTAAAAAAAAAAATCAGTTAATAGTAGCAGCATAGAGAAGGCCAGTTTCAGTGAAGTCATCAAAAAAAAAAATTGACTTGGGTGGGGAGGAGGAGAGTCCTAGTCCTACCTAGCCTTGGCCCTGGTTTTGAACTTCCTCATCTTATGGTGCTACCATAATTAACCCATTCCTCACCCACACCCTCCATCCTTCTACTATGTACTCTGGCCAGAGAACTTTGTGGATTGCAAAGATTGTGAAAGATTTGGGATTTCTATTCATTATCCTAGGTGCGATACTTGATTGAAGTTGCTTGGTGGCAGTGTCTATAATGCATGCTGATAATAGATTGTATAAATCTGGACTATATACTACATGTGTTTTAATTAATATCCCTAAACTCATTCCTCTAAAATTCAACTTTTCCAAGCAGCTGAATGTTTTTTTTGTTGCAGCAATAGAGTAATTCTGTTGATATCTTTGAGTTCAACATAATTGATTAAAACAGTAATATCTGTTAAGGTATCAGGGCATAGCATCTTATAATTTAGGTTGATAAAGTGATGTAATTAATCCTCATGCTTTCACTTAAATGTTCCCATTTTATAGCCTACAAGTCACTTTTATCACTTTTCTAATAACATTCAGGTGAGGTAGACCATTTCAAGACAAAATTATTGATGTTAAGTATTTTTAAGCATTTTCTCTGTGTGTGTGCGCAAATTTTTTTTTTTCTAGCAGAACCCATTTACAGAGAATCCTGCCTACAGTTCTAGGATCCCCCCTAATCAGTATCATCTGTATCATCAGTATCATCAGTATCATAGATACAGGAACTTCTACAGGGTGGAATATTGCTATATGAGTAGCAGCAGGAAGAGTGATTTTCCTGAATGAGGAGACTCTAATTAAGTCAACAAGGCAAGGTAAAATGAGAACCAGAGTCAGGAAGATCTGAGTTCAAGTGTCCCTGATACATATTGACAGTGTAACTCCTGGTCAGTCAACCAATAGGCATTAAGTATATGTGGTAGGCAAGGCATTTGGAATACAAAGACAAAAATGAAAGAGAATTTGCCTGCAATGAGTTTTTATTTCATGGATTATTCAAGGCCACAGGCCTTTCTGGGTCTGTAGAAGGGTGTCCTGAAAGGCAAAATGATTTTCATGCTAAAACTAAGATGCTATTTGCCTATTAGAATACCTCTCCCTTTCCAACTAGATAAATATATGAGAGATATTCTTCATAAACTTCAAGCAAACAATGTATTACAATGGATTGAATGAAGGAGCAGACTAGTTATATTCTATAAGCAATACATTAAAGAAATTTGCAAAAATATTAAATACAATGTCACTATTTTTGTTTTTGAAAATAGTTATTTTTATTAAAATGTGACACATGCAAAAATTTGTTATAATTTTAATGAATAAATAAATATGTTTAAAGTTATATTTTAATTTCTAATAATAACAAATACTGAATGATATAACATACATTAATCAAAACTCTTTGGATTACTCAATAATTTTAAGAATGTAAAGGACTGTGGCTATGGGAAGGGAGGAGTAGTGAGTGTGGTACTGCAGGGAATAAGAATATTTTGGGAATAACTGAAGCTTAGGGTAGGAGAGGAGTCTATGAGGTTGAGCCCCTTCACAAAATTCAGAAAAAAAGTAAAGATTAAACCTAATTATAATAAAAAGCTGTTAAAAAAATAAAAAATGGGTGAGCAAAGGAAAAAGAACCCAACCATAGATACCTACTCTGGTATAAAAGAAGCTCTGGGTTCATATTCAGAGGAAGATAATGAGGTTAAAAAAACTACTCCTACCCCAAAGAGTAACATCAAATGATCACAAGTCTGAAAAGAGTTCTAGGGAAAAATGAAAAAGGAATTTAAAAACCAGAGAGATGAAGGAAAAAATAAGAAAAAATGAGAGCAATCTAAGAAAATTATAAAAAGAAAGTTAACCAGTTGGAAAAATGGATAGAAAAACTTAAAGAAGAAAATAACTCCTTGAAAACCAGGATTGGGCAAGAGGAATTGTATGGCATTATATGATACCAAGAAATAATAAAAATAGAAAAGAATCTGAAACATTTCATTAGAAAAAAACTGATCTGGAGAACAGATCAAGGAGAAACAATAGAAAAATTGCCAGACTACCTGAAAGTTATGGGAGATAAAAAGAATCTAGATACAATAATACAAGATAATATTGAGGAAAAATTACCCTCAAGTTCTACAATGAGGGAAAAGTAGAAATTGAAAAAAAAATCAATCATTCAACATCTGAAAGAGATCCCAGGAGGAAAACTTACAGGACTGTCAAAGTGACATTTCAAAACTCCCAGATTAAGGAGAAAATATTGCAAGCAATGAGAAAAAAACCATTTTAATACCGTATAAATACAGTCAGGGTATCACAAGACCTAACAGCCTCTATTTAAAAGACAATAGGTGTTAAAACATCATATTTCAAAGAACAAAAGAGCTGAGGTTTTGTCCAAGAATAACTTACTCATCAAAGTTGAGTAGAATCCTGAATGGAAAAAGATGACATCTGACTAACTGAAAGATTTTCAGAAATTTGTGACAAAACAACTAGAACTTATTGTAAAATTCAATAAAAAGATCCCAAAGAAATATAAGAAAAACATAAAAGGTACTCATTAGGGTACATGTGTATATGCATG
>CM053583.1:148270906-148289586 GCA_028627135.1 Pseudochirops cupreus
ATATATATATATATATATATATATGCAATTATTATTATTATTGTTAACTACATCCAACTGGAACTTCAGATACACAGGCACTGTGGTTGGGAGATCCATCCTGCCCTACCGAAAAGTCAGAGGGGTGAGGGGGCAAGACATAGGAGAGAATAGATTGGGGGAGGGTGAATACACTGGGATGGCTGTTTTGGGGTGGTGGGTAGGGGAAAGATGGGGAGAAAATATGTAACTCAAACTCTCGTGGAAATGAATGATGGAAACTAAAATAAAATTTAAAAAAAAAAAGAAATTGTACCTAGTTTCTGCTAAAATTGTTTCCAGTTTTCCCAGTAGCTTTTGTTGAATCACGAGATACCGCTCCAATACTTAGTGCCTTGCTGTTTATCATGCATAAGTTATTGTGCTTGTTTGCTTCTCTATATTGTGTGTCTATTGTGTGGTAGCTAGCTTACACAGTGGATTATAATCTGGGCCTAAAGTTAGAAAGACCTGAGTTCAAATTGGACCTCAGACATTTACTAGCTGTGTGATTCTGGTCAAGTTCCTTAAGTTCTTTCTGCTTCCATTTCCTCACCTATGAAATGGGAATAACAAATAGTACCTAACTTATAGGTTTCTGCTGAGGATTAAATGAGATCATATTTTTAAAACATTAAAATATCTGGCTAGTAGTTAATTTAAAAAATGTTTCCTTCCTCATTAAACTATGCTACTGATCAATCTTAACTTTAATTAATCTTTCTTAAAATCAACTTATCTTGATGATAACCACTTTGTAGTATAATCTGAGATCTGGCACTGCTAGGTTCATTCTTTTCCACTATTTTCTTTAGGTCCCTTGAGGTTCTTGACGTTTAATTCCTCCAGATGAATTTTTTTTCTATTTTTTTTTCTAGTTCTATAAAGGATCTATAAAGTTCTTTGGCACCCTGACTGGTGTGATGGTGAATAAATAAAATCAAGTCATATTACTTTTGTTATATAAATTCATCCTCCCTACAACTAATTAATATTCCTTCCATTATTTAGGTCTGTATTCTTATAAAAAGTATTTTTGTTGTATTTATGTACTTTTATAACACATATGTGTGTGTCATGGCAAGTAGATTCCAAACTTCTTTTTCATACTGTAGTTATTTCAAATGAATTATTTTTTCCATTTTTTTTTATTTTACTGAGTTTTATTGATTTGTGTGGGATTTTTTACTTTGCAAATCTGCCCAACTTTTTAATTTTAAATTAATATTTAATTAAATTTCTAGGGCTCTCAAACCATCATATCATCCACAAAAAGCAATGATTTTATTTCTTCTTTACTTATGTTTGTTACTTCTACTGCATTTTCTTTTCTTATTGCTGTGGATAGCATTTTAAGCATCATAACAAATAGAATGTGATAAAGGACATTCTTTCTTCATGTCCAATATTATTGGAAAAGTCTCTATTTTGCTGCCATTATAGATAAGATACTGCTTATCATATTAAAGAAAAGTTTTTAAAAAATTTGTTGTTGCACACTTTTTTAATGAATTTATTCGAAACACTTGTATTTTCTGGTGTCTTTTTTTTTGTATAGTAATGCTAAGTAGCATATATTATTAAAAGCTTTGTGTCCGCTCAAGATGTCTAAAAATCCTAGAAAACCAGAAATTAAAACTCCACTTGTATATCAAAATAGAAACGCTGAAAATTAAAGAAGAGATTAACAAAATTAAAAGCAAAAAAATTAGCAAATAAGCTTAGGAGTTTATTTTTGAAAAAAAAAATAAACAAGTATCCAATTTTATTTTTAAAAGGATAAGTGAAACCAAAAAGGAAAATAAAGGTCAGTTTATGAAAAATGAATTATAAATGAAGGAATTCATTTTCAAAAGCTATCTTGGTCAATTATATGCCAATAAAACTGACCACCTGTATTGCCAACACAATATTCACAGCACTGATGGCAGCTATGAATATGCCAGTGTAATCCTGAATCTCAAAATATAACAAATCTCCATATAGAAAACAGAAGCACATTTATTCAGACACCAGAAAGTCAGATCTCAACACCAGGAAGCCAGATGCCAACAGAAGAAAACCAAATCCATCATGCCAACAAAGTAGTTAATAGTGCTTATCACTGCAGGAAGCAACACAATCCCAAAGCCTTCCCACAAACAAACACTCACAATTCTAGCTATTTGCTTGCCTGCATCCTCTCCTTCCTCCCTTCTAACTGCTCAGACTTCTAGCCTCCTCTCAGCTCTGCTTCACCTTTTCTGCTCCACCCATTTAGCAAACTTCTCCCACCACAGGCTCCATATGATTACATTTGGCTTATTAAGGGGCAGGGAAGTTCTTCAAAATCCCTTAGGTCTATTAAAGGGCAGGGAAGATCTTCAAATTCTCATTGCCATTGCACAACCTAAATGAAATGGATGGATATTTACAAACAATATAAAATGCCCATATTATTCAAAATAAAGGACTTAATCCAATATCAGAAGTAACTGAACAAGTCATACATGAGATGCCAAACGGAGAAAGAGCCATCCAATTTCATAGGTACTTATACAAACAAACACACATAGACATATAAACACGTAGATAGATATGTATGTATGCATATATGTACGTATATATGTGTGTATGTGTATGTATATGTTTATAAGCTGATTCTATCAAAAATTTAAGGAAAAATAAGTCCACCATCATATAAACTATTTTTTAACAAATAGGAAAAGAAGTGACCTTGTCAAATTGCTCTCATGACACAAACATGGTCTTAATACCAATATGAAAGAGAGGCAAAAGAGAGAAGGAAAACTATAGACCAATGTCACTAATGAGCATTGTTGCAAAAATAAATAAAAAGTACAAATAAATATTGTCAAGAAAACTTACAGAAACACATCACAAATATTATACATTATGCCAAGGCGAATTCATATCAGAAATTCTGAAATATAAGACAAGCTACTTTTATATTGCAGTTTCACAGAGGTCTACGTCCCTGAAATGGAGTTTGGTTATGGGATAGTTCTTCTTTTTTTTTTATGTAATGACTAGATATTTTGGTTTTTTCTCAAAACAAGAATTGTTAATTTTATTTTGAATATTTCAGAAACAAAATCACTAAATTTGACATTTTAATTGTATCAAATATTGCAAAAGTGTCATGACCACAATCAATCAGGGAGATTAAATGAATTTCAGCAGGAAGAAGGCGGGGCCTATCATCTGTAGTCCTAACAAGGACATCAGCCACTGTCCCATTCTTCAGTTACCTAATGGACGTATATAATTGAAGAAAGACCCAGAATCTCTGGGCTGTTACTCCATTTGTTTTGGATAATGAGTGATTGCCTTGACAATATTGTCTAATAAAACCTATTGGTAACACAGCAGCATGTCTCTGAGGGGTCTGAGGTCCCCGTCAGCTTTTACTTTCTCTCTGTTTACTCCTTTGGTATATGTGATTGTTAAGAAAGCTTTTATGTCACTTTGTATTTCATGGTTTCCAAAAGCTTGGGCATAGAAAAAAATGGAACAATGTGAGGAGTTATGGTAGTTTGTGTACATCCAAGGTCAGCAACCTGCATGTCCTTAGCAATATTCTCTGGGTCCTTTTATGTTCTGTCGGCTACACTGGTGTCAGAGATCGTAGGAAAGAACTGTGGCAAGAAAGAGGTGATTAAACTAAATATGTTGGGTCCACACAAGTTGAGGGACTTTTATGGATACAGAAAATTTTATGGAGTGTGGTGTGTTGAAGACAAATAAGCAGACTCTTTAGTCTAGGGAAAATGAACACAGATTTAACATGCCCCCATCTTCCTAAATTAGTCTTCTAATCCAAGCAGAAAATTGATTCGTTGATTTTCAGAGCACAGTCTCAAAATAGGCAAGATTCAATATCCTTCTTGTCAATCTGAAAGATGTCTATTGGAATTACGCTCTTTACTTTTTTTTTTTAACTACAGGGACACAGTCAAGGACAGAATGGCCATATGGTAGACAATAGGAGCAGTCAAATTAAAACTTCTGTCACACAGAGCTTCTCAGACGTTAACTCATATTCACAGAAAAAATTATTTGAAGTGCCCTGTAAATAAGTGATGAATGATTCACCTTTTCCATACCTCTGAATTGGCCATTTTAATAGTAATCAACTTTTCTTCCACAGACGTGAATCAAACCTATAGTTGTATATGGGATCCAATGATGAAAGAAGAAGGTGGGATTGCATGATATCCTTTCTATTAACTTACAGAGTCAGACAGACCTCTCAACACTTAAGAAAGTTAATACTCTCAACTCGAATACTCTCAACATTTAACAACATCTAGTAGTGTGTGCACATTTCATGATTGTTTTCTTTTATAGTATACATGGTTGGGAAAAAGTGACTTTATATAGGTGACACAGCCACTGGTATTTTTTCCCACACTCTAATTAATCAATAAGCATTTATTAAGAATTTACTTTGTGTCAGTCACTGTTCTAGGTACTGGCAATGCAGAGACAAATTGAAACATGTTCTTCAAAACATGAGTGGCTACACAAACTCATTAATGTCCCTTTTCCCTCCAACAATACAAACTAAAATGTATTTATGCCTTCCCATCCTACACAGGAAAAGTTATACTGATAAATCCAGTATGTGTGTGTGTGTGTGTGTGTGTGTGTGTGTGTGTGTGTGTGTGTGTGTGTGTGTGTATGGGGGGAACTCAATATGCTGAGAACCTTCCTCTACATCTTTTGGCATTTTATGGATACCTGTGGTGCATATGAGCTATCTACTACTTACCCCTCATTCTCAGTCCAGTGTGGGCTAACTCATCTTTATTCTTTCAGTAACATTTTTCTCTGATTAAATTATTCAAATCACCCCCTTTTGCTCAATTTCTCATTTGAAATGTGTTTTAGCATCCTCATGCTTGTCATATGCCTCTCCATTGTCCTTTGGGTGATCTTCAAGTTAAAGTTACAGTTCATTATTGTACAAATGTAGATATACCATATTGATATGGAACCCTAGATTGTCACTATGTGGCTTACAGTTTCTAAGTCTCAGTTTTCTCCCCCATTCTCTCCCTCCATTTTTCCTTCCCTCCTTCCTTCTTTTCTTCCTTCCTTCCTTCCTTTCTTCCCTCCTTCCCTCCTTCCTTTCCTCTTTCGTTCCCTCCTTCCTTCTTTTCTTCCTTCCTTTCTTCCTTCCTTCCTTCCCTCCTTCCCTCCTTCCTTCCCTCCTTCCTTCTTTTTTTCCTTCTTTACTTCCTTCCCTCCCTCCCTCCTTCCTTCCTTCCTTCCTTCCCCCCCTCCCTCCTTCCCTCCTTCCTTCCTTCCAGAAATGTTGATAAAATACCCATTATATGGAAATAATAATAAAATAGTCATTTTTCCTCTAAAATAGAGATTCATTTCTGTGCACTTCTAAAATTCCCAAAATCTAAGAAATTATGTCCCTGTTGTTGTTGGTGGTGATGGTGGTCTTTCATTTTTGAAGAGGACCAATACTATCATGAGGATGATGTCTTGACTTATGAGAGAATTGGGTTTAAATGAGACAGAGGTATGCAAAGTCATCAACCTTTCTCTTTCTTCAAGTCATTGAAGTCCAGTGGCAAGACAAAAGTCAAGGCAACTGGTATATAGAAAGAAAGAAAATTCTAGTTGAATGGATTGGGGAAAACTTCATGAAGGATGTGGTCATTTTGAAGGATTATATAATCATAGATTTAAGGATGGAAAAAAAAAAAATCTCAAAGGCCACCTGCTCCAATGCCTTCATTGTGGAAATAATTAACTGAGAGGTCTAGACAGGTTGTAATGAATTGGCAAAGGTAACACAAGAGACAGTGTTAGAATTCACACCCAAAACTTAAGACTCCAAATCCAGCTTTCTTTGGAACAAGTTTTCTCCAACTGCATCAAATAAATTTTTTTTCTGAAAACCTCTTTAGGTCATTCTACATTTTACATCTATGAATATGTAACACACCCCACCTGCATAAACACCTCCCTCTCCCCCCCTCCCCTCTCTGCCCCAGACCCAGCAGATCTCCATGTAGAATTCTGGAATCAATTTTCAAGGGAAATCCTCCTTTGGCCACTGATTTATTATTAAAAAAAAAAAAGCTTTGCTGTGGAAGGTACACAGAATTTGGCTCTGATAGAGACTGTACGTTTGAGTTTATTGGTAAATTAAACTGCATGATAAAACTACAAAGAATTGGGGCTTGATATAAGATGGTTAACACAGGAGGTAGGTTCTTTTCCTGTGCTCCATGATTAGCTTTAAGTATTTTTTTGTTTATTGAGCACAGATATGGAGAGACTTCATAGAATGTGCATATTTTTAAAATTTAGGCTACTTCAGGACTCATGATACTGCCCTAAAAGAAGGGGATCTGCAATAGAGAGTACCTCTCTTCCACAAAAACAAACAAAATAAAGAGAAAAGTCCCTGCTACATTAAGATTATAGTCTTCCTCCAAACAATTTTTTGAATTGCTGTAAAACCAGTTACTTCAATTTCTACAAGACTAGAAGGGTTATTCCAAAGGTATGAAGTTGATATTGAAATTTCTCTCAGACGGAGAGTTGATTAAATGTACATAAATTCCCACCCTGGCTTTCTTGATTATTTTTCATCCAGACATAAATACTCTCTTGAAACTTTCTTTGATCTACTGTCAGTTTTCCACCCTCACAGCATCAAATTAAATCAAAATTAAGCAATCATCATGCAAAAAATGCAGCACTAATTTGCTACATTCTATTTCAAATAGTGCCTTTTTGTCCATCATTGATTTTCTATGGTTTGATGGGATGCATTTCTATAGATATTAAACAGATGATACTGGACTTTTCTTTGTGGCTAGTACAATGTGACATTGATGAAAATGACATTAAAGGACAATTTCACCCCAAAAAGTAAACATTACAATTTAGAGAAGTAACCTCAATACTTATACTTGCTTCCTTTCAAGTGAATTGAAGGAATTGGAAAAGAAATCATACAACCACCTAAGGATATGCAAATAAGCCTTGAAAGTGAATCTTTAATCAGTTGTTGAACCAGGAAGTGGTGTTCCCACATGAATCAAATTTTCAATTAAGAAATATCATCTGAAATGGGGATGTAAATAAAAAGCGTAAAATGGGAGAATCATGCTTCAGTTTTAAAACACAAAAGGTACAATTCAATATCCTGAAAAAAGTAGCAAGAATTGCTAATGAATATATTTGGCTATGGACAGCATCTCTGCTGGACAGCAATTATGATGTTTACTGAAATAATTAGTACTTTATTTTATCTCAAGAGACTGAATCATTACAGTGAGAAGAGTGCTGGTCTAGGCATCAGGAAAGACTCAATTTCACATCCCACCTCTGATTCTGATGAGCCCTGGGACTCTGGGCAATCATTCAAGCAATCAACAAGCATTTATTTGTTAAGCATTCACTAAGTGTTAGGCACTATGACAGGAATTGAGAATTCAAAGAAAAACAAGATATAGTCCCTACCCTTAAGGGACTTACATTTTATCAGGAGAGACAATCTGTGCACATATATAAATATAGTTAGGGCTCCTCATATACAAGGGAGGCTCCTTATATTCAATCAGTCACTTCTGGTGGTTATATTCTATAAAGTCACTGCAAACACTGAATTAGTGAACGCCGAACCTCAGTTCCCAAGAATAATAGAACATTAAGTTTTTGTGACCCTCTGGTCACAGTAGTTTTATCAAGTGATCCAGACATAACCTTGTTGTAAAGTCATGCACGAGCAGCTTTCCAGAGGACTGCTGGGGTGAATAGCTTTCAAGGTTCTGATTACATAGTATAGTGAACTCTATTTATTCAGTAACAAAACAGAGCAAAACATTCACAGATAATCAAGGTACAACATTCACAGTGTTACAACTTGTCACAGAAAATCAAAATACTGCATTCACAACAACTTATCACTAAAACCACTACATAGTTTTCACCACAGTGGTCACATAGTTTTGAACAAAGTACTTTGAACAAAGTCATTTAGTCAATCAATCACTTAGTAACTCAGTCATTCAATCATCCTTAAGGAAGCTAGCCTCCTTAAGGGTCACAAAATATAAAAGTCAAAGTTCTCCACTCATGGAGCACACTAAGATACAAATCAGTCACTATTCAGTGATCATTCACTATTCAATCATAAGAAAATACATAGGCCATCCACCCCTCAGTCACAAGTAAATCACAATCTTCTCAGTCAGTACAGAGTATCCAAAAGTCTTGTTTTAGCTTCATTCAGAGTAGGCTCTCAGATTCCCTGTATCCCCTTCCATGGTCCCAGCTCCTACCTGGGTTCACCAAACTGTCACCTGAGTTCAAAGGCAGACAGTTCCTAGTCCCTTGTCCAGCTCTCTGTGCAGTTCCTTTTCCACACTGAAGCTCACAATGTCCACTCCACCTTAAATCCTTCACAGTCTCTTTTTGTGGGAAGTCAAGGCTTAACAAAGCCACAAACAGACAAAATACCAGTACTACTGTTATGCTTCCTTAGTCTTCTGTAGCTCTAGCTTGTCCTCAGAAATCCTCATCAGCTTGGCTGGTCCTCAGACTCAGCAGCTCCTCAGCAGCTTCTCAGCAGCTCTGCCTGGCCCTTGGACTCAGCAGAAGTTTCAGCTGGTTCCCAGAATCAAAATCACTTCATCCATATTCTCAAAGTAAAAATCATTTTCTCCATCATGGGCCTCTCTCTCTCAGCCTTTGGCTCCAAGAAGTTCTCAAATTCCAGCTAGGGCTTCTCTTTATATACCTATTAACTCCTCCCAGGTCTACCCCTTCCTGTTACATTAACAACTTCCTGTTACATCAGTAACAGTTTTTGTTTCTTAACAGAGGCTTGATCTAAATAATTTCAAACTAGGTACTAAGTACCTGTTTGCTTTACCAATACAAAGGAATCAAATTACATTACTATTACACTTGTTTTATGTGTGTTTCTGTTTAAAGACTCCTCATTAACATTGAACTCATGGTCAACAGCTCTATAACTCATGCCTGAATGAAGCTTATCTTATGTACGTATTTTTTCCATGAGTCACATCACAGACTTCTTGCACTTAGGAGGACTAGACAGCACTTCAGCACTATTCTTGCAGGCCATTTAAACATAAAAATAACCAACAAAAAGCACAAACGTGAAAAATCTGATGCTAAATGGAGTGCAAAATGGACACTTATTTACAATATGAGAGCTGAAACAAAAAGGCAGAGCATTGTCTTGTTCAACATAAGCTGAGACAACTAAAATTTTTTCAAGGCTCTGTTCATGTCTGTGAATGACCATTAACACATGACAAGTATTGCTTTCAGGGTTATAATATATTTGTTTTGCAAATAGATGATTTTACAAATACAGAATCTATTAATAAGGATTGACTATACCTAAATATATGAGTATATCTATCTACGTATCTATGTATCTATGTGTCTATGTATCTATATATCTGTGTATTGATCTATCGATCTATCGCTCTACACATACAACTACAAAAATGGATAAAAGGAGATTATGGTGGGTCAAGAGCAGGTGGGGGAGGAGGAATTATAAAAAGACTTGATATGGAAGGTGGTATTTGAGTTGATTTTTAAAAGAAACTAAGGCATCTCAGAGGCAGAGATGAGGAGGCAGTGCCTTCTAAGAACAAAGAACAGATATCCCTTCAAAGTATGAAAGCACAATGTAAAGTGTTGTTTACAAAGAAATCTGTAAGAGCTCTGATCAAAGCAATATCTACACTCAATTCCAGAAATGTACTTTCATCTCCTGAGAGGAAAGATTTTGTACAGAACAAAATACACACGTATACACAAATGCACACGCACATATATACTTGTAGATAGACAGAGAGATAGATAGATGATAGATAGATAGATAGATAGATCTGTTCAATGAGGGAATTTGTTTTGCTTGATTGGACATATTTTGTTACAAAGATATTATTATTCTTTCTTTTTTCAAATGCAGTGGGTTTTGGAGAGAAAAGGATTAAATTAACGCTAATTAATCAATTCAAAATAAATGGACTATAAAAATCTTAAGAAAAAAGATAGGAAGAGGGTAGTCTGGCTGGGCCATGGAGTTTACGAAGGAGAATAATGTGTAATAAGCACAGGAATGCAGATTAGAGCCAGGTGTCAAGGAAAAAATAGAGGATTCAGGTAAATGAACCTCTTTGAGCCTCAGATTCTTTATCTATAAAAGGGTAATAATAGTTCTAGAAAAGACATGCTGTGGTATAGAGGGAAGGGCTTGTCTTGAACCAGGAAGAGCCAGATTTCAATCCTGCTTCTGACACATTTTGGTTATGTGAGCTTTTCACTATTCCTATCTGATTCCATATTCCTTAGTAACCCTGCTAATCATATCCACTAATAATCTTCAGTTTAATTCTGAAAAAAAAATCAACCAAATTAAATCTTACGTATAAAGTACTTTGTGAGTATCAGCTATTAATTTTTCTGTAACTAGCTGTTATTAGGAAATACAGTCATTATCATCACTAGTTTTGTATAACATACCCCAAGTCAAATCTGGCATAGTGTGAGGGTAGAAAGTGAAATCTTGACTCATGGTCTCATGGAAGAGGAAGATGACTACAAAAAGACACATGAAAGATAGTTAGAGTCAATGAAAAAAAAGGATATATCCATCCTATCTATCTCTTTTCTGTAGGGGTATGACAAGATGGTGAAAGAATGTGATGATGTGTGTGACTCTGGGGATCACAAGTGATTAGGAGACAGCATATGCTGTACCCTGGATCTGGAGCTGGCTTTAAATCCCCTTTCTGTTATATCTTTCTTGTGCTACATTACTTCCATAGGCTTCAGCTTTCTCATATACAAAACAAAGTCATCTGACTTGATAGTATCTGGTTTCCTTTTTAGCTCTAGGACTGTGATCATATGGTCTTAGAAGAGATAGAAACTAATAGAAGGGATGTGACATTTGATGTGGAATATGGCCTTCACTGTAGAAGGCAACCTCTAATGCACATAAACTACTATGAGGACAGGTATATGCAATTCTTTCCTTCTTATTATTGACTGGAAGCATAGATTATTTTTAGAAGTATTTGGATCTCAGTGGAAGATTCTCTTGGAGATTCCTTGGCAAGTTTTTGTGTGGATTTGATGTCCATCCATTGTGATTTTAGAAGAGGAATATGATTCTGAGTTCAAAACCTATCTCTGATAAATTTTGATCTTGAGCACCCTGGAAGATCATTGATCAAAGAAAAGGTACTGACAAGCATTGGGAGAGGGAGTCATAATTTCAGTCCCTTTCCTAAAATAATCAAAATATCTCTTCGTTGTAGGAAACTTGAGGATGTGTGAACTTTTGAAACAGTTCTCTAGACTGCCTCATTTGTTTCGGCTCATGTTTTGCTAAAGCAATAAGTTAACCTTTCCTGTTGTCTCAAGTGTGGGGATTATGTTGCTTGTTTGCACGTAATGTTCTGTTTGTGAGTAATTTATTGGGGAAAAAAACTATTTAAATACCTTATTGTCAATGTCAATAATCCAGAAGTTTAGGCTACAGCAGTATTTGCAACAATTCAACAAGCATTTATTAAAGACCCTATATTTTTAGACACTGAGAATTCAACAACAACAACAACCACAAAATAATCTCTGCCTTCAAGAACTTATATTCTATTGGAGAGATATAATATGCAAAATGTGAGAGTTAACCTATAAGACTCTAACAAGTCATAATGGGCTGGGAGGTAAATATGTTATCTTTTACCTTTAGCAAAAAAAAAAAGTTTGTCTCTATCTAAAATGAAAGGTTTTTAAAGTCAGAATGATAGTATATCAACATTACAGTAAATTGTAATTCTATGGTAGATAATATATTTCAAAATTCAATTTATTTAACTGGCAATTAAATTATGACTTAATTTGTAATTTTATGATTGAGTTGCCTGGTTAAAAAAAAAGAAGACTTCCTTAACTAATGTAGGATTGGTAATATCTTTCCAGCCTATCAATGGTCTTAGAGAGTTGCCTAGGATACTTATAAGTTGAGTGACTTGACCATGGTCATATTATCAGTCTGTGTCAGAGGCAGAAGTAGAAAACTTGTCTTCTACATTTCAAGATCAGCTGTGTATTCTCTTAACCTCCAGAGAATCTCTATTCAGAAATTATAGGCAATTTTCTTGTATTACTTCTTTGCTTTATGGTGTTTATGACTTTTTGACTTCTAATGTTCTTGTGGCAGGTCCTTAAATTGTCTCTATTATTCTGTCTTTGAGATGAAAGAAATTTGGAATTCTGCACATAAAATTTAGGTGATGTTTATACTATTTGATCCAGAGACTTTACCACTTGAAAAAGTCAAGGAATTCATTGATAAAAAGAAAATCCCCATATAAAACAAAGCATACCAACATTTTGTGGCAACAAATAACAAGAAACTAAGAAGATGTTGATTTACTTGGGAATGACTAAACCAATTTGTGGCACATAAATATAATGGGATGTTGCTATACTGAAAGAATGGACAAATTTGATATATAGAAAGGTGAATGGAAAGAATTCTGTGAACTGAGGCAGAGTGAAGAAAGTAGAGACAAGAAAAAAAAACAACATACACAATAACTTCAATGAAGTAAATTGAAAGAGTAACCATCAAAAGCAATTGAAAGGCAACTTTGAAAAAATACAAGAAACAAGCAGGACCCTGAAGAAGAGATATGAGAAGGCACCCTCACTCTTTACACAGAAGTGAGAGGTCTATGGGTGTCAAACATTGCATTAATTTTCAAAAAAATTAATGGATTGATTAATTTTAATGATTTATTTTCTTTTTCTTCTATTTTCATTTAAAAATATATATTTTTTTGTTTTGTGAGAAGAATCTTTGGGAGCAGGGAGGGAAAGATTACTTGGAGGATTTAAGTGAAGACAAAAAATATCAATAAAATTTATTTTGAAAGAAATGAATAGTATAATTCAATTAAAAAAACATATAAGTCCCTGATATATATGCTGTACATATATACATATATATTATGACAGTAAAAACAAATTAACAACAACAAAAAATATCCTAGCTTTCATGTCAAGGAGTTACATTTACCTAGTAATACTTTTATAGGTATAGATTTAAAATATTTTCTTTTTTCTTTTGTCATTTTCCCCCAGTTACATGTAAAAACAATTTATAACATTAGTTTTTAAAACTTTGAGTTCCAAATTCTCTCCCTTCCTTCCTCCAGACCTCACCCCTATTGAGAAGACAAGCAAATCAATATAGGTTATACATGTGGAGTTACACAAAACATATCTAAAATAGTCAAGTTGCAAAAGAAAACATAGACAAAACTAAAGAAAAATGAAAGTAAAAAAGAGTATATTTCAATCTATATTTAGACAATGTCAGTCCTTTCTTTGGGAATGGATAGCATTTTCCAACATTATTCTTCTAGAGTTGTCTTGGACCATTGTATTTCTGAGAATAGCTAAGTCATTCACAACTGATCATCTTACAATATTGCTGTTAGTTTGTACACAGCACATTTCACTTTGCATCAACCCTTGCAAGTCTTTCTAGGTTATTCTGAGAGGATCTCATTCATCATTTCTTATAGTACAATAGTATTCTATATATATCACATACTACAACTTGTTCACCCATTCCCCTTAATTTATAATTCTCTACCCTCATAAAAGAACTGCTAGAATTATTTTTGTACACACAGGTCCTTTTTATCTCTTTTGAAATACAGACCTAGTAGTGGTATTGCTAGGTCAAAGAGTATGCATGGTTTTATAGCCCTCTGGGTACAGTTCCAAATTGCTCTGTAGAATGGTTGAATCTGTTTGCAATCCTATCATCAATGTATTAAATCTCATTTTTTCCATGTCCCCTCCAACATTTTTCATTTATCTTTTCTGACCTATTAATCACTCTAACAACTATGAAGCAGCACCTCAGAATTGTTTTAATGTGCATTCCTCCAATAAAAAGTGAGTTGGAATATTTTTTTGTATGTCTATAGATAGCTTTGCTTACTTAATCTGAAAACTGATTGTATCTTTTGATCTTTTATCAATTAGGGAATGGTTCTTATTGCTATGAATTTTACCCAGTTCTTTATATGTTTGAGAAGTGAGGCCTTTATCAGAAAAACTTGCTTCAATTTTTTTTTCACATTTACTCTTGCTAACTGTATTTCTTTCTGTCCTATTCCTACCTCCATTTATTCTATTCTCTCTCTCCTTTCACCCTGTCCCTCCTCAAAAGTGTTTTGATTTTGACTATCATCTCCATGAATCTGTCCTTGTTCTATCACCATCCCATCCTTCTCTTATCCCCTTTCCCTCTTACTTTCCTGTAGGGTAAGATAGATTATGAAGAGAGTAAGGTTCACTCACTCCCCCTCAGCTCCTGTCTCCTCCCCTCCATTGTAAAAGCTTTTTCTTGCCTCTTCTAGGTGAGATAATTTGCTCAATTTTACTCCTCCCTTTCTCTTTCTTCCAGCACATTCCTCTCTTAGCCCTTAATGTTATTTTATAGCTACCATCCCTTCATATTCAACTCACACCTATGCTCTCTGTCTATATATATTCCTTCTATCTGTCCTAATAATAAGAAAAGTCTTAAGAGTTACAATTATCATCTTCCCAAGTAGGAATATAAACAGTTTAACCTGATTAAGTGCCTTATGATTTTTCTTTCCTGTTTACCTTTTTATGTTTCTCTTGAGTCTCATGTGTGAAAATCAAATTTTCCATTCAAGTCTTTTCATGAAGGATGCTTGAAAGTAATCTATCTCATTGAATATCCATTTTCCCTTGAGGAATTATACTTAGTTTTGTTGGGTAAGTGATTTTTGGTTGTAATCCTAACTCTTCTGTCATCTGGAACGTCATATGCCAAATCCTCTGATCTTTTAATGTAGAAGCTGCTAAATCTTGTGTTATCCTGACTGTGGCTCCATGATACTTGAATTGTTTCTTTCTTACTGCTTGCAATATTTTCGTCTTGATCTGGGAGCTCTGGAATTTGGCAGTAGTACTCCTGGCAACTTCATTTTGGGATCTCTTCCAGGATATGATTGGTAGATTCTTTTAATTTCTGTTTCACCCTCTGGTTCTAGAATATCAGGGCAGTTTTCTTTGATAATTTTTTGTAAGATGACATCCAGGCTCTTTTTCTGATCATGGCTATCAGGTAGCCCAATAATTTTAAAATTCTCTTTCCTGGATCTATTTTCCTGGTCAGTTGTTTTTTCTAATGAGATATTTCACATTGTCTTCTATATTTTTCATTCTTTTTATATTGTTTTATTATTTCTTGATTTTTCAAGAAGTTATTAGCTTCCATTTGCTCCATACTAATTTTGAAGGAACTTTCTTCAGTGAGCTTTTGTACCTCCTTTTGCATTTGGCCAGCTCTGCTTTTTAAGACATTCTTCTCTTCATTGTCCTTTTGGACCTCTTTTACCATTTGTCCTCATCTGTTTTTTAAGGTGTTATTTTTTTATCACCTGTTGACTTTCTATGATTTTTTTTGCCTCACTTTCATTTTTCTTCCCATTTTTTCCTCTACCTCTTTTACTTTGTTTTCAAAATCCTTTGTGAGCTCTTCCAATTCACATTTTTTCTTGGAAGCTTTGGGTATATGAGCTTTGACTTTGTTGTCTTTTTCTGAAGGTATGTTTAGTCTTCCTTGTCACCATAGATACTTTCTAGGCCAGACAGTTTGCTCATTTTCCCAGTCTATTACTTCACTTTTAACTTTTTGCTAATGTAGGGTTCTGTTTCCAGGTGGATGGTTCACTTTTCCAAGCTTCAGGGGTTTTGTGAAGCTGTTTTAAGAGATACTTCTAGAGACCTGTAAATGCTCATTTCTTCTAAGATGGTATGAACTAAGGAGAGATGTTTACTCCTTTTCTGGACTGTGCTCTGGCCTTTGATTGATGATAGCACTCTTTTCTGCCCTGGAACTATGTGGAGGGTGGTCCCTCCACTGAAGTCACAAGCTCTACTATGCTAGTGCTCCTTCTGCCCTGGGACCATTGCCCGGGACAGGGACCTAGATCTGAGTATGAACAAAGAAAGAGTCCTACCTCAGTGCTAGCAAAAAGATCCCTTGTAATATTTTGACCAGGTGTTTGACCCCCTTACCATATGTGGGCTGAGAGCTCTAGAAGCAGCTGCTACTGCTGCCTCTGCTGATTCAGTCACTCAAAAGGCCTGCTCCTTGTTTGCTATGGTATGCTCTGGATTATACCCTACTCTCACCCAGGTGTGACAGATCATTCCTGGTGACCTTCTAAGTTGTCTTTGGTGTCTGTTGGGTGAAAGGTCTGGAAAATGCCAATGCTACTAGTGATTCAATCACCCTGAAGTAGACTCCAGGTATGCTGGGGAGTCTACATTGGAGTAGTCTGCATTTTAATATTCTACTTTCTCACCCTGGTGTAACAGTCCTTTTCTGCTGACCTTCCAAGTTTACTTGGACTGGAAATTTGTTTCACTCTGTCTTTTTGTGTGTTCATCTACTCTAGAATTTGGTTAAAATAAATTTTAAAGGTATTTGGAAAGATTTAGGGGAAAGTTCAGTTGAGACCCTGCCTTTATTCCCCCTTTTTTGTTCTGCTTCTCTCTAAGATTATATTTTTAGAGCTAAGGAGAATCATTGTCAAATGCTGAACATTTTACTGAAGATAAAACTGAGAGGAATGAAATTACTTGACCAAGGTTATTTATCTAGCTACACACTGACCTCTGCCTCCAAAATTCACAAGTCTCCACATATGATACTCTTCCCCTCCCCAATTTATTCATTTATTTTTAGTTTTCAACATTCATTTCCACAAGATTTTGGGTTATAAATTTTTCTCCCTGTCTTTCCCCTAACCCCACACCAAAATAGCTAGCGTACTGATTACCTCTTTCCCCGATCTGTTCTCTCATATATCCTCCCCCATTCCCCCACCCCAACTTTCTAATAAGGCAAGATGGATTTTTATATTCCAATGTCTATATATCTTATTTCCCAGTTGCATGAAAAAAAAAAATATATATATATGTATATTTGTTTCTAAAACTTTGAGTTCCAGATATTTTCCCTTCTTCCCTCCTCACCCACCCCCTACTGGGAAGATAAGCAATTCAATATAGGTTGTACATGTGTAGTTACACAAAATGTTTCCATAGTAGGTATATTGTGTAAGACTAACTTTATTTCCCTCCATCCTATCCCACCCCTCACTTATTCTATTTTTGCCTTTGACTCTGTCCCTTTTCAAAAGTGTTCACTTCTAATTACCTTATCCTCCAATCTGCCCTCCCTTCTATCATCTACATTCTTATTCCTATCCTACCTATTTTACTGTGGGGGTAAGATACCCAATTGAGTGTGTATGTTATTCCCTCCTTAAGCCAAATCCAATGAGAGTAAGATTATCCCATTCCTTTTTTACCTTCCTGCTCTTCCCCTCCATTGTAAAAATTTTCTCTTGCCTCTTTTATATGAGTTAATTTACCCTAATCTATCTCTCCCTTTCTCCTTCTCCCAATTTCTCTCTCACCTCTTAGTTTTATTGTTTAGATACTATCCCTTCATATCAAATTTGTCCTGTGCGCTCTGTCTATGTATACATGTGCATACATATGCACACCCTCACATGTATATTTGTACACACCTACACCCTCCTATACATACATAAATGCAAACACACGCACACACATTTATATATTCCCTTAAACTCTCCTCATACTGAGAAAAGTCATGAGTTACAATGATCAATTTTCCATGTAGGAATATAAATAGCTCAACCTTAATAAGTTCCTTATGATTTCTTTTCTCTGTTCACCATCTCATGCTTCTCTTGCTTCTTGTATTTGAATGTCAAATTTTCTGTTAATCTCTGGTTTTTTTCATCAAGGATGCTTGAAAATCCTCTATTTAACTGAATGGCCATATTTTCCCCTGAAGCACTGTACTCAGTATTGCTGGGTAGGTGATTCTTGGTTTTAATTCTAGATTCTTCGACCTCCACAGTGTCGTATTCCAAGTGCTTCAATCCCTTAGTGTAGCAGCTGCTAGGTCTTGTGTTATCCTGAATGTGTTTCCACAATACTCAAATTGTTTCTTCCTAACTGCTTGCAGTATTTTTTCCTTGAGCTGGGATCTCTAGAATTTGGCTGTAATATTTTCAGCATTTTTCTTTTTCATATCTTCTTCAAGAGACAATCAGTGAATTCTTTCAATTTCTATTTTGCCCTCTGGTTCTAGACTATCAAGGCAATTTTCCTTGAGAATTTCTTGAAATACAGTGTCTAAGCTCTTATTTTGATCGTGGCTTTCAATTAGTCCAATAATTTTAAAGTGATCTCTCCTGGTGTTTCCCAGGTCAGTGGTTTTTCCAATGAGATATTTCACATTGCCTTCTATTTTTTTTTAATGGTTTAGATCTCTTTTACAGGATCTTGACTTCTCAAAAAGTCATTAGCTTCCATTTGCTGCAATAATTTTGATGGAATTATTCTCTTCAGTGAGTTTTTGAAATTTCTTTTCCATCTGGCAAATTCAGCTTTTTGAGGCATTCTTCTCCTCATTGGCTTTTTGGGCCTCTTTTGCCATTTGAGTTAGTCTATTTTTTAAGGTGTTATTT
>CM053583.1:148290086-148308067 GCA_028627135.1 Pseudochirops cupreus
GTTTATTGGAAGCCCCTGGTGGGGGAGCTCTGGCTGTGCTGTCCTGCAGCTCTCTGCCTTGGTCCTTCTTTTCTTCAAAGAAGGAATCTAGGGTTTGGTTGCTGTTCTTACCCTGCTTCTTATGCTTATTCTTACTCATGGTTGGTCAGTCCATGTTTTTTTTTTAATCTCTGTGGGGTTCTGCTTCCAGAAGGGAAAGCTCTGTCTCAAATTGCTGGGATCCTCCCAGCTGCCGTAGCTCTCAGGAAGTGCTGGGTCCCTTTCCCACTTCCAGCTCACTGGATAAAGAAGACTCACAGGACCAAAGCCCAAGACCACGATCTGGATCCAGGCCGCTCAACGCAAGAACAGTTGGCCTCTGAATGATTGCTAAGTCCCTCTGCAGTCTGCAGGCCAAGGGCGCCGAATCTGTAATTTGGAGGCGGGTGCAAAACCTCTGCCTTTTGCTTTCCTGCCCTGGAGGCATTTTGGCTGGACTGCTTTTCTCCCAAGTCCTCACAATCTCCACTGATTTGGTTCTGAACACTGCTGCAGCTGCCACTAATCTGTTCACCCGAGGCTCCTCGGCTCCTCTCGTCCAGCCACCCCCAGGGCTCAGCCAGGGCTTCAGGCCAGACTGATTTCAGTTCACAGTGCTGATATGGTTCCTCGTAGCCAAGCTGACTTTAGTGGAAAGTATATTTGTGTGCGTTTTGGAGTTCTAGGATTAGTTTAGAGTCATATTTTATGGGTATTTTGGGGTGGCTATGTGAGAGCTGTGATATGTTGCTGCTCCTATGCCGCCATCATGGCTCCCCTCAACTAGGTACCATTTCTAATATTTTGTGCTTTATATTAAGAGAAGCTCCTAAAGGATACTTGATTTAGACATGAAAGGTGTTCATGCACATATTAGGAAAGCAAGGAAGAAATTGCATTTCAGATCTATTGATAAGGGAAGAGATTATGACCATACAAAGGGAAGAGAGGATTATTGAAGATATAATGGACAGTTTTATTGTATAAAATTTTAAGGGATTTTCATGAACAAAATTATTGCAACTAAAATTAGAAGAGGACATCTAGAGGTGCAATCAAGAAGGCAGAGTAGAGAAAGCAGCTAAATCTTCTCAACATTGTCTTCCAAGTGACTTTAAAACAATGCCTCAAACTGAATTCTGAAGCCACAAAGTTAACAAAAAGTTATCATGAAACATTTCTCCAACCCAAAACAACTTAGGAGGTCAGAAGGCAGAGACTGTAACACAGTAGTTAGTGTTGGCCTGGAATCCACATGACAGCAGCAGCATCAAGTAATCTTGGAGATGACAAAAGCAGCATCAGCATCAACTTCTGGAACTTTCAAACCAAAGAGAGTAAGAGAAACAGGCAACTGGTCAGAAAGAGACTACAGTGGAAACTACCACTAGCACTGGGCACAGGAAAAGGTGCTGTTTGACATTTTCGTTGCCTACATATACTTCTGGATCAGAATTTCATGGTGGAGAGGTGTGCTTGTTGCCTCACGTGAGTAGGGACTCTGAGAAATAATATTACTTCCAATCTCAAGGGAGGAGTGACCACATCTCTCCTCAGATGATTCCATCTTAGAAACAGTGAAGACTCCTAAAGTCCCAAATGACCTCTGAAAACAGAAAGGTGAAAATATCTGAAGTTTGGGACAGTCTCTCCTACCTGTTGCCACCTGGGGAACAGTGCCCTACTTTAACATAGAGTTCAAAGTCAAGAAGTAGGCTAGGAAAATAAGCAAATCACAAAGAACTTGATCACAAAAACCTACTATGGTACAGGGAAGATCAAAATACAAACTGAGAAGACAACAGCAAAAAACAGCTACAAGTAAAGCCTCAAAGAAAAATGCAAACTGGACAAAAACTCAAAAAAATTTCTGGAAAAGTTAAAGAAAGACATCAGAGTGGTAAAGGAAAACCAGGAAAAGAAATGAGTGATACAAGAAAATTTTGAAAAGAGAATTAACAGCTTGGTAAAAAAGAGGCACAAAAAATACTGTAGAAAAATAGCACCTTGAAAATTATTTAAATCTAAAGGGTAAGACCATAAGCAAATTAGGGGGGGGCATGGAAAATTTTCTCTGCCACATCTATGGGTAATGGAAGAGTTTATGACCAAGAAATAGAAAGGATCCCAAAAAAGTCAAAAGGAAAATTTTGATTACTTTAAATTAAAAAGGGTTTGCACAAACAAAACTAATGAAAACAAAATTAAAAGGAAAGCAAGAAACTGGGGGAAATTTTTTAAAGAAAGTTCCTCTGATAAAAGTCTAAAAACCTCCTGTCTCAACTATGTAGGAAAGTAAGGCAAATTTGTAAAAAAATAAAAATAAAAATAAAGCCAATGCATAATTGATAAATGGTCAAAGGATGTGAACAGGTAGTTTTCTGTAGAAAAAATCAAGATTATCAATAGTCACATAAAAATATGCTCTAAATATCTATTAATTAGAGAAATGCAGATTAAAACAACTCTAAAATATCACCTCACACCTATCAGATTCATTAACATTACAGAAAAGGAAAATGACAATTACTGGGGGGAATGTGAAAAAATAGGGCTACTAACACACTGTTGGTGAGATTGTAAACTGGTCCTACCATTCTGGGGAACAATTTGGAAATATACCTAAAGAACTATAAGGCTGTGCACATGCTTTGACCTAGGAATACTAGGTCTGCTTCCCAAAAAGAAGAGAAAAGGACTTAGGTTCAGAAATATGTATATCAGCTGTTTTTGTGGTGATATAAATTGAAAATTCAGGAACTGCCTGTTAATTGGGGAATGGCTGAACAAATTGTGGCATATAGTTGTGATGGAAAAGTAAATAATGAGTAGGGTGGTTACAGAAAAACTAGGGAAGATTTACTTGAATTGACACAAAATGAAGTGAACAGAATCAGGAGTGCATTATATAAAGTTACAGCAATAATGTAACAATGATCAAGTGTTTAACACTTAGCTACTTCAATCAATCCAAGATAATCCTAAAATTCCCAGATGGAAAATGCTAACCCCGTCCACACAGAAAACTGATGAATGCTCAATGCAGATTGAAGAATGCTTCCCCATCCCTATACAAATACTTTCTGTGTTTTTCTTGGGTTTTGCTGTTGTTGCTACTGTTTTGCAACATGGATAATCCAGAAATGATGTTTTGCATGACTTACCTTTGTATAATCAATATCATATTGCTTCCCTTCTCAATAGTTAGGAGAGCAGCTGTAGGGAGGGAGAGAATTCAAAATCCAATTAAAAGAAAGTGAATGTTGAAAATAAAATTAGCTAAGAAGTAAATTTCTCTGACAAAGGTCTTATATAAAAACAGGGGGTAAAGTGATCAAAATTTACAAAAAATAAAACCCATTCAATCCCAACTGAGAAATAATTGAAAAAAATTGATAAATGATTGTAAAGTCAAGCATGTGCAGCTTTCATTCACAGAAAACAAAGTACAGCATTCACAATGTTATAACATAACAAGTTATCACTAAAGTGGCCACATAATTTTCACCAAAGTGGCCACACAGTTTTAAGCAAAAGATATCATTCAGTAAGTCCTTAACTCAATCATCCTTAAGGAGCAAGCCTCCTTAAGGGACACACAGTGCAAAGGTCAAAGTTCTCCACCCATAGGTCATATCATCTTAATTTCTCAGTCAAAAAGTCTTCTTTCTTCTTAATTGGAAATTAGTTTCCAATAATCCTTAACTCAATCATCCTTAAGAGGTACACAGTACAGAGTACAAAGTCCTCCCCCCACCCCACCCCCACCATAGGTCACAGTAAATCATGATCTTCTCAGTCAGCACTAAGTACCCAAGAAGAGGTCTTTTCATCTTAACTCCAGGCTGGCTCCCAGATTCCATGGTTCCTCTTCCATGGTCCCAGCTCCTGCCTGAATCTACCCAACTTCTACCTGGATTCAAAGGTAGGCAGCTCTCAGCTCCTTGTCTAGCTTTTCATCCAGTCCCTTGTCCAGTTTCTTGTCCAGTTCCCACTCCATATTGAAGCTCACAATGTCCAGTCCACCTCAAGTCATTCACAGTTTCTGTTTCTGGGAAGACAAAGCTTAACAGAGCCAAAATAACATTCATTCACATTGCCAGCACCATCACCAATTCACTGCCTGTGCAATCAAAATAGACTCACAGATAAGGTCTGGGAATTCAACACAAGTCATCAGTACAGTCCCAGGACCTCTGAATCCCTCCTCTAGGATTTCTGTTAGCAGACAACAAGAAAATCTTCTTTCAGGGCTCCCAGTAAGATCCCAAGGTTTCTGTACAAAGTATCACAATCAAAAATCAACACAAACAGAACAAACAGATTCCTGGCCACCAAAAAGTTCCCCTTCTCAGTTCTGCCACCAACAAGTTCTGTTCTCAGTTTTGTTCTTTATCAGCTTGGGCTTGTCCTTATATATGGTCTTTAAGCTCCTCCCTGTTCTGCCCCTTCCTGTTGCATCAGCAACAGGAATTTACAAGCTCTGGGGTTTACAAGTTCTGTTTCTTAACAAAGACTTGATATAATCATGGGCAAGGTCCTGAGTACTTCATTGCTTGCCATTACAATGATCTAGGTATATGAACAGGGAATCCTCAGTGGGAGAAACCTAGACTATCTACTGGCATATAAAATTAGAGAAGTTAAAATTAAAGAACTTCTGCCATTCTACCTCATACCCATCAATTGGCAAAACTGACCCCAAAAATAGAAAATGACAAATGCTTGAAAAGCTATACAGAACCCAGGACATTAATACTCTATGTTAGAGCTATTCAACCATTCTGAAAAGTAATTTGAAACTATGCTCAGAAAGTAAATAAACTTTGCACACCCTTTGATCTAGCAATACCTCAACCAGGACTATACCCTGAAGAGAGCAAGGAAGGAGGAAAAGGACACATATGGACTCAACAGTAATTTGAACTGCATTGGGAATACTATTTTATCTTGATTTTATTAGTAAGGAAACAGAGCTTCAGAGAAGTCAAACGATTTGCCTTGAAGTCACATGGCTTTTAAGCAGAGGAACCAAGATTTACATTCAGATCTTTCCACTTCAGCTTCCTTTCTGCTACACTGAAGTGCTTCCTGCTTGGGGCCATTAAAAAGTAATAAGATGAAAAATAAAATTTTTAAAAGTAATGAAATAGAATTAGATGCTTAGCATTCTACTTGATTCTACTTCATCTCCCTAATTCTACCATTCCTTATCTTCTCTGCTAGTCTCTCTGACTGCCTGCCTCAAAGAGGGAGGCAAACAGCTGAGACTCAAGCCAATAGTGGAAGTAATAAAAACACATGTAAGATTTAAAAGTTTATATCCACCTTGCTTCACAACAGCCCTGTGCAAATGGATAGTGCAAGAATCATTATCCCCATTTAAAGAGGAATCTGAGGCTCCAAAATGTTGAATGCCTTTCCCAGAGTAGAATAAGTAGGGTACTGAATTAGAAACAGAAAGGTATGGGTTCAACTCCTAGCTCAGATGCTAATTGAGAGAGCCTGGGCAAATCATTTAACTTCTCTGTGCCTCAGTTTCCTCATCTGTGATGTAGGGGACGAAATTGATGGCCTCTCAGTTCTCTTCTAAATCTAAGACCCTTTTATCTAACTAATAAGTGGTAGTGTCAGGACTCAAATTCTAATGTCCTGATTTCAAGTTCAGTGTTGCTGTTTTCTTTCCCCATTACACTTCCCTGGACCATTATCATGGAAATTGTTACAGCTGCTCCGTCCAGTTCCAGCTGCTGAACTCAATTGCAGTGAGTGAGGCTATCTTTTCATTGAGCTCTTGGGAGTCCATAAGTTCTGCCTGATTGTCTTACTTGCACAATGCCTAGAATCCACAGAGCCTATAACAAAAGCTGTTTTTATCTAAGGCTCTCCAATCTCCCTTAAGAGCCAGAAAATAGGCATTCAAAACTCAGGTTAATTTGTACTTCTGAAAAGTAATATTTACAGCAGGAACATAATGTTCTGAAAAAAACTGTGATCCCTAGGCAACAAGGCAAGGTTCAATTATTAAGTAAATACCATCCCTTGTGATATCATATTAGGTATGTTGCATGTTGTGCTTGTCATTTTAAGTAATGAAAACAAACAACGGCAACTGCATGATTTTGGTCTATATAAGTCAAGTGAGCACAGTTTAATGGAATGTGCACTGTCTCTGGAGTCAGAAAGGTTCTGGCTTCAAATTTACTTCTTGTGTCGTATGTATGTCTATATACACATTATATACATATGTATGAAAAGTAACCTTATATGTATATAAGGTTACTTTTCATCTAGAAAATTATAGATTTGGCCTGGATTGTACAAACCAATGTTTTCTTTTCTTCTCTTTAAAAATATTTTGTCATCTAACAAAAACAAAATATATTATTTTTTCTCCTTCCCTCTTCCCTTCTCATCAGAAAACAAAACAAATTTTAAAACTTTTTAACAAATATGCAGAGTCAAGTAAAACATTTGGACATTAGCCATGTCCAAAAAGCATATTGTATCTCACCCTGAATCTGTCATCTCTGTACCCTAACTCTTTTTAGCAGGAATTAGGTAGCATATTTCATCTTTTGTCCTTTTGAATGACAGCTGATCATTGGGGTGATGAGAGTTCTTATGTATTTCAGAGTTGTTTGTCTTTACAATGCTGTTGCTTTTATAAAATAATTTCTCTGGTTCTATTCTCTTTGAGATGCAATGGCTCACACAAGGTTTCTCAGAAACCATTTCATATACTGAGATAGTAGCTGAGGTAAAGCAAAGCATTTGAGGATTCTGAGGAAGGTAGCAAATGTGAGGTCAGGGTGTTTGAAGGAAATGTATGGGTGTGTGTGGGGGGGGGGGGTTGGAGTACCTTAATGTTAAAGAGTTTGGATAGAAAGGAAGTCAATAAAGTATTATTTTACAGAAGAAAGAGGATGATATGGAGACCTATGGGTTTTTGAGAAAGAAATTTTTCCATAATTTTCTCTCTATTTTAGCTCTTCCTAGTTCAAGTATCGGCACTATATTTGTGTCATAGAACAAATTTTGTAGCTCTCCACCTATTTTTTTTCCAAATAGTTTATACAGTATTGGAATTATTTTTCTTCAAAAATTTGGTAGAATTCACTTGTGACCTTTTGGTGATTTTTTATTAGGGAAACTCATTAATGATTTGTTCAATTTCTTTTTCTTAGATTAGGCTATTTAGATATTCTATATTCTAATCTGTTAATCCGGGTAGTTTTTATTTTCATAAATATTCAGAAATTTCATTCAGGTTGTCAGATTTATTGCCATATGATAGGCAAAGTATTTCCTAACGATTGCTTTAATTTCTTCTTCATTGGTGGTGATTTCACCCTTTTCACTTTTCATACTGGATATTTGATTATCTTCTTCCTCTTCTTTTAATCAAATTAACCAATGGCTGATTGCTTTGCTTTTCATAAAACCAGCTCCTAGTTTTATTTATTAGCTCAATTGTTTTATTTTGTTTGGTTTCAATTTTATTAATGTCACATTTAGTTTTTAGGATTTCCAATTTAGTGCTTAACTGAGGATTTTTAATTTGTTCTTTTTTTCTAGTTTTTTTTTTTTTTTAGTTGCATGCCTAATTTATGTATATGGACTTTTTCTATTTTGTTGATGTACAAATTTAGAGAAATATATTTTCCTCTAAGTACTATTTTGACCGCATCTCATAAATTTTTTGATGTCTCATTGTTGTCTTTCTCTTTAATTAAATTGTGATTTATTCTTTGATCCATTTACTCTTTAGGATCTGATCATTTAATTTCCAATTAATTTTAGTCTATCTTTCCACTGCCCTTTGTGAATGTAATTTTTATTGCATTATAACCTGAAAAGAATATATATTTTTTAATATTTCCAAATTCCTACATTTGATTTTGAACTTTGCATCCACTATAACATGGTCAATTTTTGTATAGGTGCCATGCAGTGCTGAGTGAAAGGTATATTCCCTTCTGTTCCCATTCTGTTTTCTCCAAAGGTCTGTCATATCTAACTTTTCTAATGTTCAGTTTCTTTTTTTTATTTTTTTGTTGAATTTATCAAGTTCTGAGAGGGAACAGTTGAGATTTTCCACTGCTATAGTTTTGCTCTCTATTTCTTCCCGTAATTTATTTAACTTGTCCTTTAAGAAATTGGACTCTATACCATTTGGTGCATATGTGTTTAGTACTCATATTACTTTATTGTCTATGGTAACTTTTAACAAGATGTAGTTTTGCTCCTTATCTTTTTTAATTAGGTCTATTTTTGGTTTTGCTTTTTCTGAGATTAGCTGCTAATACCACTTTTTTTTTTAACTTTAGCTGAAGCATAATAGATTTTGTTCCAGGCCCTTACCTTTATTCTGTGTGTCTCTGAGCTTCAAGTGTAGTATTCTAGTTTTTGATCCACTCTACTATCCACTTCTGTTTTATGGCAGAATTCATCCCCCTCATATTCACAGTTATGATTACTGTTTCCCTCCATCTTATTTTTTTTCGTGTTTGTCCTTGCTCTCCTTTCATCTTTTCCCTCCTCATCAGTATTTTGCTTCTGTGTAGCACCTCCCTTCTGTCAGCCCTGCCCCACCTCCTTCACTTAATCTCCTCCCCTCCTACTTTCCTGTCAGGTAAAGTAAGTTTCTATATTCAACTGATAGTGTATATTGTTCCCTCCTTGAGCTGATTCTGATGAGAGTAAGTTTCAAGTGATGCCCATCACTCACCCACAACTCTTCCCTTCCTTTGTAATAGGTCCTTTGTGCCACTTCATGTGAAATAATTTACCCTCCCCTTTGTTTCTGCATTCAGTGTACTCCTCTTCCTTATCCTTTAATTAATTTTTTAATGTCATTCCCTCAAATTCACCTTATACCCTTATGCTCTGTCTACGTGTTTTTCTTCTAGTCGTGCTATTGATGGTACCATTTTTAAGAGTTACAAGTATCATCTTTCCACATAGGGCTATAAACAATTTAGTTCTATTGAATCTCTTGTGTTTTTCTTTTCTCATTTTAGTCTTCTTTTGGGTCTTAATGTTGGAAACCAATTTTTTTGTTCAGTTTTTATCTTCTCCTTATGAAAATTTGAAATTCTTTTATTTCATTTAATGATCTTTTTTTCTCTTGAAGTATTGTGCTTATTTTCACTGGGTAGGTGTTTCTTGGTTATAGTCCTAGCTCCTTTGCCTTCCAGAATATCATGGTCCATGACTCTGGTCCTTTAATGTTGCTGCTGCTAAGTCCTCTGTAATCCTGATTGTGGCTCCCTGATATTTTAATTGTTACTTTCTGGCCACTTGCAATACATTTTCCTTGATTTGATAGTTCTGAAATTTGGCTATAATGTTTCTTGGAATTTCTATTTTGATATCTCTTTTCTGAGGTGATTGGTGGATTCTTTCCATGCCTATTTTGCCCTGGTTCCAGGATATCAGGGCAGTTTTCCCAGATAATTTCTTGAAAGATGCTGCTCAGTTCTTGATGGAAAATGCCATCCACATCCAGAGAAAGAAATATGGAGTCTGAATGAAGATCAAAGCATACTATTTGCTCTTTGTTTGTTGTTTTGTTTTGTTCTGCTTTGTTTTGTTTGTTCTTTCTCATGGTTCCTCCCTTTCATTCTAATTTTTCTATACAACATGACTAATGTGAAAATATGTTTAATAAGAATGTATATGCAGAGCCTATATCAGATTACATTCCATCCTGGGGAGAGGGGAGGCAAGGGAGCCAGAGAAAATTTAAAACTCATCAAAGTGCATGTTGAAAACTAAAAATAAATAAATTTGTTCAAAAAAGAAAGAAAGAAAGATGCTGTCCAGTTTCTTCTTTTGATTATGGCTTTCAAGTAGTTCGATGATTCTGAGATTATCTCTCCTGGATATATTTTTCTTGTGAGTTATTTTACATTTTCTTCTATTTGTTCATTCTTTTGATTTTCTTTGATTAATTCTTTGTGTCTCATTAGTCATTAGTTTTCACTTGCCCAATTCTAAGTTTTTAAAACTCTTCTTTTTTGGCCCTTTTCCTTATAAATTTCAGCTCTGCTGGTGAGGTAAAAGAGGCATTGTCTCAGGTACTTCCTCTACTATTTTGTTAATTGTACTGTTTAAGGAGTTGTTTTCTTCAGTAGACTTTTGTATGTTCTTTTCCGCTGGCCAATTCTACTTTTTAAGCAATTGTTTTCTTTTTCCAATTGTTGACTCTTTTCTTCATAAAAGTCTTGTACAGCTCTTATTTCCTCCCCCCCCCTTTTCTTCTACTCCTCTTATTTTATTGTTAAACTCCTTTTTGAGCTCTTCCATGAGTTCTTTCTGGGCTTGAGATCATTTCTTGTTTTCCTTTGGGGCTTTGCCCATAGGTATTTTGACATTGCTGTCTTATTCTGAGTTTGTGTCTTCATATTCCCTGTCACCATAATAAGTTTCTGTAGTCAGATTCTTTCATTTATTTTGCTCATCTTTTTTGGTCTTTTTCCTTACCTTTAAAATTTCAGCTCTGCTCCTGAGATGGAAGTGGCATTGTCTCAGGTTTCTTGTTCCAGGAGTTGCACACACCGGCTGTTTGTTGAACTGGTGTTGCCCTGATATTGCCCTCAGGTTCACAGGAGACCCTTAGGTCTGGTGCTGCAGGAAGGATAGTTGTGAGGGATGGTTGGTGCTGCTAGAGGCCCTATGGATCTGGAAGCTTACCTCTGTTGAACCAGGATCCCACTGCTTTTGTATGGCATGTGCAGAGGCTGGTGGGGTGCTCCTGCCTTGGCATCTGCTTCTTTACCTAGTACTACACTGATACACATGGCAAAATTAGTGCAGTGCCAGTTAAACAGCCAGGATGTACAGCCCCTGGAACAAGAAACCTGAGACAATGCCTCTTCCACCTCAGCAGCAGAGCTGAAATTTAAAAGAAAAGGAAAAAGGCCAAAAAAGATGAGTTTTTAAAAAGAGAATCTGACTACAGAAACTTATGGTGAACATCAAGACACAAATTTTTCTGGCAGCTGCCTGTTCACTTGGTTATGCTGGGTTCTGTGAAGGTTCCTGGAATTGGTATCTACCCATCTGTTTAGGCACCTATGGGATCCTGTCTTTGGCATCTACCTGTTTGCCAGGGTCTACACCAAAGCAAATGGAGATTCTTGGAGCTGGCATCTACCTTTTCCCCTGGCTATGCTGAGGCACATTGAGTATCCTGGTGTTAGCATTTGCCTGCTCCACTGCACTGGGGCTCAGGATATACCACTGGTTTGGTGATATGGGATTTCTTGCTGCCTTCCTGGGTGTGCTTCCTGATGTAGACTGTATTCCCCTTTTACCTGAGTGAGACAGACCTTTCTTACCAACCTTCCAGGTTTCTTGGGCTTAAAGAGTGTCTCACCTCATCTTTGCTGGTTCTCCCATTCCAGGATTTGTTTGGGAGTGCTATTTTATGGTTTTTTGGAAGTGAGCGTGAGAGTTACAGCAACTTCCTGCTTACTCTGCCATCTTGGTTCCATTTCCACTTCTTCATTGGATCTCTCATCATTAGAAACTAGTGTTCAGCTCTATAGGATTCATAGAAAAAATCAAAGAGAATTCATTTTCCAACTTCTCTGACACAACACAGCCATATAGATTGATTCCACTATAAATTTGTGTTGCATAATATAGTGCATGTTTTACCAAAGGGAAGTAGGCTTTTCCTATCTATTGCTAGTTGCTAAGTTGCATTTGTTTAATGTCCTGAGTTTTCAGCTTCTACTTGAAGTTTCAAGGTGAAACATTTTTCCTCCTTTCCTTGAGTTACCAGATATATGGTCAAAGGAAAACAACTTTCATTATCTCTATAGCTGGAATTAAGCCAATAGCATAATCAGAGTTATTCCTTTTCAAACAATATTATCTAAGAAATTTTTGTTGCTGTTGTTATATTTCTAATTTTCTGATTAGTATTTTAAGAATAAAAATACTTTCATTATAAAACAAAATACACAAGTTCTCTTAATACATGAATATTATAATAAGATTTTATTTTAACCAATTAGTTATCTTGCCCTCCATTTTCCTTTTTTTGTCCTTTTAATATTCTAGAGTATGATAAAAAAAACACTCTTTATGAAAGAAAGAATTCTACTGAAACAGATGAGTAAAAAATCAGCCATCTTGATAAAATTGATTTTTATCTAAGTAGGAATCTAAAATTATTCTAAAATCACTATTACTAATCTATATCATTCTCAAAAATTACTATAGCATCTTTGGCAATAAAATATATTTCTAGCCACAGTAATTTTTACATTAATATATTTGTAAATACACTAACAGTGAAAGTTAATACATATTCATATGTTAGATACCAATTCATATTTAGAGATAGCAGTGTGGTACTGGAAAAGAGCAATGACTCACACACACATGACATGCATTCAAATCATAGCTCTGGTACTTACTATCTGTATGACCTTGAGTGAGTCTGTAAAAAGGAAAGTGTTAAAACTAGTCATGTGATCTTGGACAAGTCACTTAACCCCAATTGTCCTACCTTCCCCCCTCCACAAAAAAAGAAAAGGAAAGTGTTTGTTTAGAACATCTTTAAGATCTCTTTCCACTCTTGATTTATGGTCTTATATGTTACAATCAAGTGAATGATACAGGTTTCTAAGATAGGATTTTGTAAAACCAAATGTGCTGAAGTCCTACTTTAATGCCTTATCTTGGTAGATGTTCTTAATGGGATGCCATTATGCTTGAAAGCACTGGCATGTAATACGAACCTGCAAAGGCTTTGGAGATTAAAATATATCTGTTTCCTCATAATCAAGACTGATTCATGGAGGCTCACAAAGTTAACCATATAATGATGACTTTTTTTAAAGTCAGCAACTATTAAAGACCACCTATTATTATAGAAGGGTTATAATCTTGAGTCAGTAGAGGGGCATATCCACATACATGAAATAGAAAATATTTGAAGCATTGAAGAAAAAAAATGGACATCTGTACAGCTTCATTAATTTCACTTTGTTCAGTTTAACAAAAATGTTGACAATAAACATCCCCTCTATAACAACAAAGGGTTAAGTTCTCCTAAATTATTAATATGTAACTTTATAGTAATTTATTAGTTATTATGATATACACATTTTTAGGGGAGCAGCAATTTGGACTTATGATTTTGGTGTGTGAAGGGAATTCCTAGCATGAAAATTCTCACACTAATGCAACTCATCTGTAACTTGAAGAACAAGACAATGGCCTGAAGCATTGAGAGGTTAGCATATGCCCACAAACACAGCCAGTGTGAGAGATAATAGTTGACTCTTATTCTTCCTAACTCAGAATCCAGCCTTGCATTCACCATGTAATATTGCGTCTTAGCAAAAATATGGTATATATCTGAGAAAGGATGGGTTTTATCCTTGATAAATGACATATTTGGAATCAGGAAGACACGAATTCAAATCCTTCAAATTTACAAATTCAAATTCAAATCCAGTCATTGTGGCCAAGAGCAAGTGATTTAACTTTTCTCATCCTCAATTTCCTCATCTGTAAAATGGGTAACAATAGCAACTACCTCACTAGATTGTTATGAGACTCAAATGCAATAAAATATGGAAACCACTTTGTGAATCTTAATCTGCTAGCTATAAATGTTAGCTATGACGATGATGACGATGATGATGAAGGTGGTGATGGAGAAGATGACATAATCATTATATATTTTCTTATTAATCTTTTCACACCAAAATTCAACATGTAAACCCAAAACAAATTTAAATTCTCCTTGCTCCCCAAGGGAAATTCAAGAAAGATTTTTTTAAGATGTCACCCAGATTTTTCATTGATTATTTCCTATAAGCTTTTCCTAATATCCTATGCAATGCCTTTAATGGAACTATAAAGATTACTCTGGATTATTAAAGGCTATCCACATGAATTACAGACCGAAAAAGCTCCACCCAATAGCCCAAGAATTAATAAGAATTACTTTTCCAATTATTTCCTAGGTTAGTATTACCAAAAGTGAAGAACAGATTTTTACCCAAAATTGCAATATATTGCTAACATTCTGAATGTTAAAGTGATTGTACTATGCAAGTAGCTTTATTTACTATGTCTATTAGATTTCAGCAAGGATGCCACTTGGGATTATATTTTTGCCTCCTAAATCATTTAATACATAATTAAATATTGGATATTTATTTCTGAAATCAACATAAAATATAATTTCAGGAAATCTATTTTCTTTCCTTCTGCCTATTCTTCTTCTTGTTCCTTAGTCTTCCAAAGCAATTTTAAGTTATGTAATGAAAGTGCTATCCTGGGAAACAGATATGCACTTAACTATCATCTTAAATAGAGATTAAGAAATTTCTTAAAACTGTCTTAGATAATACTGCACAGAATCTTGAGGCAAATCAAATTTTTTAATGCCAAGATACTTCTGAAGTCTTGTCCCATAGGTGCTCATAAAAAATCCCTGGTATCATTGAAATGAGGTTAAGGCTTTGACATCAGGCTTTGGAGCTAAGACCATTAGAGAGCAAAAATTTGACAAATAGACTTACTGGCAATAGTTCAATTATGGTTAAGTTCTTAAAGTGTCTGTATTCTACATTAAAATGATTTGCTTTTCCTAATGCCAGTGTGCTGGAGCCATGCTAAACTGGCTCTCACAGACTGTTAAATATTCAGTGTGAGTATTTGTACCTCAGAAATCAGCAAACCCTGCATATTGGGCATAATTTATTTTTTGTCCACAATTTTTTTAAAAAGATGGAAGAAATGTTTATAATGCAAATTAACATTTTAAAATATGGAGGCAGAGCAAAGGCGGCAAAGTAAAGGCAGAAACTTGGCTGAACTTCCCTCTCAACCCCCAAAAAATCCTTAAAAATTATTCTAAACAATTATAGAGCAGCAGAACCCACAAAAAGATGGAGAGAAAAAAAATTCCAGCTAAAAGCAACTTGGAAGGTCAGCAGGAAAGGTCTATTGCAGTAGGATGAGAAAGGAGTATAGTCTAGTGCAGACTGCACAAGAAGAGACCTGGCTCCAATAAACCCAGAGCAGGCCTCTTGGTGACTGAACCATAAGCAGCAGTAGTTTCCAGACTTGTCAGCCTACAAAATCCAAAGACAACTTATAAGGTCAGCAGGAAGGATCTGTCATACCTGAATGAGAGCGAAACACAGCCCAGAGCAGGTCACATCAGCAAAGACCCAGTCACAGAAAACCAGCTGCAAGCCTTGGGAGTGACTGAATCAGCAGTGTCTGCTTTTGGACCTCTCACCCAACAAATGGCAAGGGGGTCAAGCAGCTGGTCAGAAGATTACAGGGGTCTTCTTGCTAGAACTAAGGCAGGTCTCTATTTCTTTGCCCATATTCAGATCTGGTTTGCAGTCCTGGGTGGCAGTCCCAGGGCAAGGAGAAGCATGAGCACAACAGAGCATGTAATCACAGCAGAGGGGGACCCTCCTCACAGTTCCAGAGCAGAAAAGAATACCTGTTGTTACTCATAGACCAGAGCACAGGACAGGACAGTAACAATTACATCCCCGTAAATTATGCCACCTTGAAAGAATTGAAAACTTGCAGTTCCCTAGAAGTGACAACTACACAAAACCTATGAAGCTTAGGACAGTGCACCCTCCACCCTAAAAGCAGAGTCCCATTTTAACAGATAAAAGTCATGTAATAAGCTGAGAAAATGAGCAAACAATAGGAAAAAAACCTCTGAGTACAAAAAGTTACTATGGTGACAAGGAGGACCAAAACACAAACTCAGAAGAAGACAACAAATCCAAAGCTCCTATATCTAAAACCTCTGAGAAGAATATGAATTGGTTTCAGGGCAGGGAAGAATTCAAAAATTGTTTTGAAAATCAAGTGAGATAGAGGAAAAATTGAAAAGAGAAAGAAGATTGATGCAGGACAATCATGAAAAATGAGTCAATAGTTTGGTAAAGGAGACACAAAAAAAGTACTGAAGAAAATAATATCTCTAAAAGCACACTAAGAAAAATAGGAAAAAGAAGCCTAAAAAGCAAAAAAAAAAAAAAAAAAAAGAATGGCTTAAAAAGGAGATTTGACCAAACAGAAAAGAAGGTCCAAAAGTTCCCTAAAGAAAATAAATTCCTTAAAAAATTAGAAGGGAGAAAATGGAAGCTAATCACCTTGTGAGAAATCAAGAAACAATAAAACAAAGCCAAAAAATGAAAAAATAGAAGATGCTATGAAATATCTCACCTGAAAAATAATTGGAAAATAGATCCAGGAGAGACAATTTAAAAATGATTGGACTACCTGAACACCATGATCAAAAAAAGAGCCTACACATCATCTTACAAGAAATTATCAAAGAAAATTGCCCCAATATGGCAGAAACAGAGGTTAAAATGGAAATTCAAAGAATCCACTGATCACCTCCTGAAAGAAAAGGCCAAAAGGAAAACTACCAGAAATATTGTATCCAAATTCCAGAGTCCCCAAGTCAAGGAGAAAATATTGCAAGCTTCCAGAAAGAAATACTTCAAATATCATGGAGTTACAGTCAGGATAACACAAGATTTAGCAGCTTCTATATTAAAAGATCAGAGGACTTGGAATATGATATTAGAGAGTGGGAAGGAGTTAGAATTACAACCAAGAATCATTTACCCAAGCAAAACTGAGTATAATTCCTCAGGGGAAATTTGGAAATTCAATGACATAGTTGACCTTCAAGTATTCTTGATGAAAAGACCAGAGCTGAATAGAAAATTTGACTTTCAAATACAACATTGAAAAGAAACAGGAAAGGAAAATCACAAGGGACTTAATAAGGTTAAACTGTTTACATTCCTACACGGGAAAATAATAATTATATCTCTTAACACCTTTTTCATTATTAGGACAGATAGGAGTATATATAGACAGAGGGCACAGGATAAGTTGAATATGAAGGGATAATATTAAAAAAAATAAAATTAAGGGGTGAGAGGAATGTATTAGGAGAAAGAGAAAGGGAGAGGTAGACTGGAGTAAGTTATCTCATGTAAAAGAGTCAAGAAAAAAAACTTTTAAAGGGGAGGGGAAGAGGCTGGAGCTGAGGGGGAGTGAATGGACCTTACTCTCATAAGAATTGGTTCAAAGAAGGAATAACATACACACTCAATCAAGTATAGAAATGTATCTTACCTCACAGGAAAGATGGAGTAGAAGAGGATAAGAGAAGTGGTTAGGCTGATAGAAGGGAGGATATAACATTAACGAGATTTGAAGTTCCTTTTATTTTGGCAAGTAAGCAGGTACTTAGCCTTTAGAAACTAATCAAGCCTCTGTGAAAGAAACAGAAAGTATGAACCCCTGTCCTTGATGTAACAGGAAGGGGTTGGCTGAAACAGGAAGTAACTAAGACTGTACGTTTATAAGAAAAGCTCCAGAGAAGCACAGTCAGAATTTCCTGAGAACTTGTGGTGGCAGAGCTTCTTCTGAACAGGAGCCTAGGAGGCCAAAAGGCCAGGAGACCCAGAGCCCAGGAGCCCAGGAACCCATGTGATGGAGGAGCCCAGGAGCCCAGGAGAAGACTGAGGAAGTAAGACCAGGATGCTGAGACTTTGTTTGTCTGTGGCTTGGTTGAGTCTTGAATTCTCAGAAACAGGAATTGTGAAGGATTTGAGTTGAACTGGAGCCTGTGAACTCCAGTGTGGAGCAGGACCAACCCCAAGAACTGGACAAGGAACTGGGAGCTGTCTGCCACTGAACCCAGGTTAATCTAGTTAAGTGAATCCAGGTAAATCTGGGACCATGGAAGGGGATCCAGGGAATGTGAGAACTGGCCCCAAGGCAAGATGAAGAAAAGACCTCTCCTTGGGTATTGAATGCTGTGATGATAATGTGGTTTACTAGTGACCTAGGGGTGGGGGGTTTATGTAGTTTCTAATGATTATACTTAGTGATTAATGATACTTAGTAACTGATTGCTAAATAAGTGA
>CM053583.1:148308567-148337274 GCA_028627135.1 Pseudochirops cupreus
TGTCACTCTCTGTCTCCCAATGGGTTCTGTCACTCTTAAATCCGCTCAAATTTACTTTTTAGTTCCCAAGGACGAAATTCTTGGGGAGCTTGGAGAAGTCACTGCTTACTCTCTGCCATCTTAGCTCCGCCCCCCAGATTACTTTCTAGTTTTCCCATTATTGATTAGCAATTCCTTATCCCAGTAGCTGGAGCTTTTGTGTTTGTCAAACACGATGCTCCTGGGTTTGTTTGCTGTATGTTGTATAATTTTGTTGTTACACTGATCAGTTCTTCTATTTTTAAAAAGAAACTAGTAGCAACTAATTTTGATGATTATTACTTTTTAGTATAGTTTGAGATCTGGTATTTCTAGGTCTCTTCCTTTCCACATCTTTATTCCTAAAGTTGTTTTTGGATGAACTGATGTCTAGCCATGCTTCTTCCAGCCTGTAATTATTGTCAATTACTTAAATTCAAGAGTAGATTTACTGCTATTAAGTTCTACTTTTATGATATTGGATGTGATCTTTTAGTTTTTTGAGATCTTTTTGGAACATGAAGGTGTCACTTATTCTCTAAGCTCTCTTCTGATTTTTTTTTTGGTCACTTGAAAATTTGATATGAAAGCTATCTAATCCCCCAAGTGACCTGCCATCTACTCCCTGTACATGACAGTCCATCTCCTGTCCTTTATGTCTAACACGAGTAGTCCCAATGACTGTAATGCATTTTTCCCTTCATCTCCTCCATGTAGAAGCCCTAGGCTTCCATCAGATAGTAGCTCAGGGTGCACTTACTCCATGAAACTGCTAATTACCATGCTCCCTTCCGAATTACTTTTTATATAGCTCAGGGATTCATAACCTTTCATGTGGACTATAGCTTTAGCTTGCTAATTGGGCTTCCTGCTTCCAATCTTTCCACACTCCAATTTATCTTCCACACAGCAATCAAATCAAAGTGTTTTATACGCAGTATCTTTGTAATGGACTCCATCAGTACACATTGTTATTTCCTCCAGCAGTTTTAAGTCACTCAGTAGTAGGAGCTGAGAAGATACAGTTAGTGATGAAGGTTAGCAGGGATGGAATAGTAAAAGGCCAAAGGATAAACATTTCAAGGAAAGAGAGTTTTACTTTTTCCATTCATAGCGTGGTTCTGAGTCCTGATTCTGCCATTTGCTAGCCGTGTGCTCATAGACAAATGAGTTCAACTCAGTGATGTGAAAGTGAAATGATGGGAATGAAATCGTTAGTAAATGATCAAAACTTCTAAGTCCTGACTTCAATTACAGACTTCTTGCTGCTATATTGTACAGCCTATAACAATACACATTGCTATAGAGCATTTTTACTGTGTTTGCATATCTCACAGTTTCTATAATAAAGAACTGTTAACATTGTGCGTATATTTCTCAAAATATTTTGAATATATACTTAATTTCAGTTTGACACAACTTCATATTTTTAGAAATATATGAAGTTGGGTAGAAAAAATACACCTTAATTTTCACTAATCTTTAACTAAAATTTAGCATTTCTTCAAACTATGAATTTAGCCAGCACAAGATTATGCTAAGAAAGGGTTCACAGGCTGTACCAGACTGTCAAAGGTATCTGGGATGCCCCCCCACAAACCCCAAAAGATAAAAACCCCTATACTAGAGACAGATTGAGCCTTTTATTTTAATTTTTCTATTCAAGTTCTTAATTACAATGAAGAATAACATTTGACTTAATAATTTTTAGCTTTCATCCCTCTTCCTCCTTTTACATGCCATTTATAAGCTAAAGACAACCATAGGAAGGTGCACTTCATATTATTCTCTTCATAAGCAATATGTCATCAAGAAAATGGTGATTTTTCAGCTTATATACAATCAAAATAGACAGATATTTAGTCATTTTTAAACATACCCATACCATTAAGATGGAAACAAATGAAAGATGTCATCATTGAAACTCATCTTCTTCTTCTGTTTAGACACATCCAGATGTTAAGTGTTGTATACATCTGATGAGAGGCCAGAAATGTTGAGGGAGAAACCCCCAGGGATACAAGGATCCTTAGACAAGAGTTTCCAGGGCAAAGTTGCCTACAATGAATTCATGAACTCAAATATTCTTTAAGTCAAGGTGGCAAAGACTTATTGTTACACTATACAGCTGGCAAGAGTTCTTAGACACCCCGCAACCTTAGAGAAGTGCAAAGTTTATATAGGATACACTATACTAAAACATGTGCCAAACATACTAACTGGGTGAGTCAGGACAGGATTAGGGAGTGGTTAAGGAGTGGTCAGTTCTTAAAGGAACATGCACTTTTAATATCTACTGCAAGATTATTTTATCCAGAGATCACTGGGAAATAGCCCAAGAAGGTCTATAAGGAAGTGTGGTTTTAGGCCTGAAACATTACTAAGTCAACTAACAGTCAGGGCAGACTGAGATATATCCAAGCTACCTCCATCAATGTCTTGTCAGACAAGATAAATTTAAGGGAGTATACATATGACTAACTCTAGGATACATAGGATAGGTCAGTGAGTAGTGAATATCTTTATGACCCAGTACCCAATCAGTTCAGCCAGTATGCTGATGATTAAAACTACTAAATTCTATACGTACAGCTGGCTACTACTGCATCAGGAAGAGAGATAAGTATTTTGCTAGGGCATGTTGCCCTTGAACTGGAGAGAAACTGCCTGAGACAGTGTTTTGAGACTAGAGAGATATGTGCTTTTGGAACTGGATGTGATTTTGGAACCGGGTTTAAGCACAGGCACCAAGCACCCCATCGCATTTACTTGGTGAATTAAATTTTACACTTTATGAAATGTGGAGGAATTTCTAATGTACCAGGAATGTGCTTACGTATTACAGAATGGGTAACATTCTCAATCAAATGATTAAAAAGATTGTCTATTCTTAAATCAAAGCAAGATGTTGCAGTCTATTTTGGAATATAGTAATTGTTAAAGTTTTTCAAACTTCTTCAGCAATGTAATTAAATTTAAAATTCTTTCCCTATTTCCTTTAATTCACCACACAGGACTAAAAGGGGAAAAAATGAAATGAAATCAAATGGGTGTTAATTGAATTTCAGTGCACACAAAAGGTAAAAGTTTTGTTTTAATTTGAACTTAAAGTGATTTTATTGATATAATTTGCTTGTTCATGCACAATAATTTCCGAACGTATTATGGACAATGAGAAAGATAGGTTAGTTACTTTCTAAAAACCCAGTGATTGAGACACAGAGAATATGACTATAAATAGGATCACCAATTGGATGAAACAACTGGAGATGAGGTGAAGAGGTTGAGAATGAACAACTATTACTTCTCAGAGATATCTTCCCAGGAGACATGTTGGGAAAGGATAATGTTTCTCAGTCCACTTTCAGAGAAACTTGGGGCCAAAAGAGATGCCCTCAACACTTGCCTTCAGGAACATTTGAAGGAAAATAAAAATGTATCCTAGAAAACATACTATTTTAAGAGACTCATTAATTGCCTGAATGGAGGTGGAATTTGCCTGGCCAAACTCATTTGTCATCACATTATAATGTTAAGTGGCAGTCTTTGGGGTTCTTAATGGAATTGATGCTTATCTCTTGAACTGGAAGGCAAAAGTTACTGACTAATTATCAGCCTTTTGTTGCTTATTTTAATTCCTGACATGAATGTTATAAACCAGGTGACAATATTCATTTCCCCATTAAAATTTTTATGACTCTCAAATATGTCGGTCACAGGAACTCACTCCAATTTATTTCTAAACAAGAATCACCTTCGCAATTTATCTGAAAAGTAGTTATTCTATATTTGCTTGAAGGTATCCAATGAGAATAAATTAGTCAACTAAAAATTATTAGGAACTAACTGTATTCCACAAATGATACTTAAAGGTGTAAAATGGTTCTTACCATCAAGGAAGACATGATGTAATGGGGGAGCAGAAAACTAGCAAAAAACTATGTATGAACAAGATATAGGTAGGATAAATTGGAGATAATCCTAGAAGAAAAAATAACAATGTTAATGAGGCCTTGGAAAAGCTTCTTGCAAAAGGTGGAATTTTACTGAGACTCTAAGGAAATAAAAAATGCCAAGAGGTAGAGGTGATGAGGGAGAATTCCAGGAATGAGAGACAGTCAGTGAAAATTCTTGGAGTCAACAGATGGATTATCTGGTATAAGAAATTGTCTTCCAGAATCATAAAGCAGCCTGTTGTAATTTGGGGATATCTCTGTTAAGAAGTTTTTCTTGCATCATGCTTTAATCAACATCTCTAATTCCAATCATTATTTCTAGTTCTGCCCCTAGAATTAAGGTGTACAAGCTCATTCTTGAACTTTTTGAAGTGCCATATGACAGCTTCTCAAACATATGAAGTCTGCTACCATGTTTTCCCTATAAATCTCTTCCTCAGGTCTAACATTTTCAGTTCCTTAACAATCAGTCCTTGTAAAGCGTGCTTTCTAGTCCTTTTATGATCTTTTTTTTTGAGCCTATTCTGATTGCACTTCATATCTTCTCTCCATTTTCTATGCTGTGGTAACTTGTTTTGGTGCCAAACACAGTCTTTCAGATGTGGTTTGATTCATTCAGACTCAACCTCTTTTGTTTTACTTCTCTTAACACAGGCTAAGGTAGAATATGTTCATTTTGATCAGGTGCTAACTGTTCTTTCTCTTTTATCCCAGTCCTTACTTCTCTACTCTTCCTTAAAATTGCTTTCCTGCCCCCACCTTGGCATGAATTTTTCAGGATCAGTTGCTTGAATTGAAATGGAAATTATATAGTCAAGCTCATTTGTTGTGCAATGTCCAATGGGAATTTTGTGCGTTTCTCACCAAGAGGTTAATTTTAACATTAGAAAGACCAGAATTAAAGAACGTCTCAAAGGACCAAGTTGCATAAATTGTTGCAGTATATTTCCCCATAAGACAAAGAGAATAGGGAGTAGGGTAAATTTTTATTTCAAAATAAAATTATATTATTTTTGCATAATGTTTGGCACCTCTAGTGTTAATCTGGAGGACACTAACCATCAAAGGGTCCTTTGATAGATTTCAGTGTGACTATGAAAATTCCTATGGGACAAATTGTTTACTTTGTAATTCTATATGTTTTATTTTACTTATTTAAAAACATTTTCCCGAAAAGTGACCCATAGATTTTACTAGACTGCTAAAGATATCCATAACAGACACACACTAAATTAAGAACTTTTGGTTTAGTGAAAAAGCCAGTCACGGGATATTTCATAATTGGTCATTTATTTCTCGTCATTATTCTTTAAAGGAGAGGTGAAAAGTAATAAATGAAAAGTATCCTGATTCTTAATATCACTGGCTCTCTTTCTTCTGATATATTTTACTTGAATTATGACATCATGGTGTTAAAAGTAAAGATGAAGCAACTCGTCATCTAATGCTTAACTTCCTGGGGAGTCTTGTGCATTAAAATTAACTTCTCTGTTTGGTGAGATGGATTTGCTCAAGGCTTTTCTTAAACAATTGGACTGTGAATTCCTTAAAAGCAGAGATTGATTTTTTGTTTTTGTTATTGCCTTTATTTGAATCTCCAGTGGTTAGCATAGTACTTGACATACAGTAAGCACTTAATAAATGTTTGTTGACTTTATTTGACTTGGAAAAAAAAAGAATTTGAATATAACAGATCACAATAGAAGTTGGGGGCTTCAGTCATCAGGGACAAAAATGAACACACATATATACAAATATGTGTATGGATACATATATATATGTATATACGCACATCTATATGTGTATGTATGTGTATATATGTTTGTGTGTGTGTGTGTGTGTATGTGTGTGTGTGTGTGTATCTCCCTTGTTGTTTATGGCTGCCATAAGAGTGTGAGAGATGACTCACAGTGAAGTTTCCTCATTTTTTAAACTCCATGTTACATTCCTATCTCTTTTCCATACTTTGTAAGCCAGTTCAGTCTCCAGAGTAACTCATGATTTCCCCAAAATGAGGTAATTTGAAAGAAAATCATATGAGTCCACTTCTGATTGGGCACTTCCAAATTCAGTGAAAGGAAATGCATAATGAAAGATTGAAATTGCTTTGCAGCAATTAGTTAGCACTAGTAAAAGATTGTGAGCTTGCCTCACCAGCCTATGGTGAGGTAGGACAGGTGTTAGAGGTGGAGTTAGGATCAGGACAAGAGTAGCCTGAGAGCTTCCACGTTTTGCACTCCTTGGCAGATGTTATTTGAGCTACAGGCGTAGTGCCCTTTATCATGAGAAAGAATAAAGGCCTTTTCTGATCTCAGACTCAGACTCTAAACTTTTTCATCTCACACAAGAAAAATCAGAAAAGAATAAACTGTTTAGAAAATTATAAAAGTTATTTCACTAATTTATTCAGTCTAATGAATGTTCTCTTTCAAACTACTATAGTTTTCATTAAAAAAGTTTTTCAAACTTCTAGGACTTGATGCAATCACTGGTATTCTGTCTACAAATAGGAACATTTGGAGAGCATTGCCATCAGTAGGGAATACATCTATCAAAACTTCATTTATACATATTCCATGACAGTGGAAAACACTTTATGTAAGTATATATCTTCAAATTTTGTCACATTATACTATATCCATAGTTGCATCTGTCAGAATTGTGTGTGATTTTTTACATTCATGAGAAACACTTCAATGAAAGAAAAAATAATTTTTTTCTCTTTTAAGTCCATTTGAGACAAAGCTCTCTCCATTCTGGAAACAGAGTTCTACCATGGCAAAGAGCTCAAAAGTCAAGTAATTGGCAAGAAGAGAAAGTAGAGGAAGCACAATCAGACCTCACAATCTTTTTTCGGGAACAAAAAGGATCAAATCATGGAACAAGAGGAGGACAACAAAGTCAGAACTCCTACATCAAAAGGTTCCAGGAAAAATATGAATTGGTCACAGGCCATGGAGGAGCTCAAGAAGGGTTTTGAAAATCAAGTAGGAGAAGTGGAGGAAAAATTGGAAAAAAATGAGAATGATGCAAGAAAATAATGAAAAGTGAGGCAACAGCCTGCTAAAGGAGATCCCCCAAAATACTGAAGAAAATAACACCTCAAAAAGTAGACTAACTCAAATGGCAAAAGTGGCCCAAAAGCCCAATGAGGAGAAGAATGCCTTAAGCCTAATTTGCCAGATGGAAAAGGATTTTCAAAAGCTCACTGAAGAGGATAATTCCTTCAGAATTATATTGGAGCAAATGGAAGCCAATGACTTTATGAGAAATCAAGATAGTATAAAACAGAGCCAAACAAATGAAAGAATAGAAGGCAATGTGAAATATCTTATTTGAAAAAACACTGACCTGGAAAATAGATCCAGGAGAGATATTTTAAAAATTATTGGAATACTTGAAAGCCATGATCGAAAAAAGAACCTAGACACAATCTTTCAATAAATTATCAAGCAAAATTGCCCTGATATTCTAGAACCAAGGGGCAAAATAGAAATTGAAAGAATTCATCAATTGGCTCTTGAAAAAGATCCCCAAAAGAAAACTACTAGGAATTTTATAGCCAAATTCCAGAATCCCCAGGTCAAGGAGAAAATACTGCAAGCACTCAGGAGGAAACAATTTTAGTATTGTGGGAACACAATCAAGATAACATAAGACTTAGCAGCTTCTACATTAAGGGATCAAAGGGCTTAGAGCATGATATTCTGGAGATCAAAGGAGCTAGGATTAAAACCAAGAATCACCTACCCAGCAAAACTGAGTACAATACTTCAGGGGGGAACATGGTCATTCAATGAAATAGAGCATTTTCAGCATTCTTGATGAAAAAACCAGAGCTGAACAGAAAAATTGACTTTCAAATACAAGAAACAAGGGAAACATGAGAATGTAAACAGGAAAAAGAAATCATAAGGGACATATTAAAGCTGAATGATTTACATTCCTATATGGAAAAATGATAAGCATAACTCATGAAACATTTCTCAATATGAGGATAGTTGAAGGGAATATATATGTATGTATATATGTATACACACATACAAACATACAAGTATATATGCATAGGAGAGTGTATTTTTGTGTGTGTATATATATATACATATATATACATATATATATATACATATATGTATATATATATATATGTGAGTGTATGCATATGTGTCTACATGTATACATAAACAGAGGGCACAGGATGAGTTGAACATGAAGGGATGATATCTAAAAAATAAAATTAAGAGGTGAGAGAGGAATATATTGGGAGAAGGAGAAATTGAGAGACAGATTAGGGTAAATTATCTCATATAAAAGGAGCAAGAGGACACTGTTACAATGGAGGGGAAGAGCAGGAAGGTGAAAGGGAATGGGTCAACCTTATTCTCATTGAATTTGGCTTAAGGAGGGAATAACATATCCAGTCAATTGGGTATCTTACCCTACAGGAAAGCAGGAAGGAAAGGGATAAGAGAGGGATGATGGAAGGGAGGGCAGATTGGAGGATACGGTAGTTAGAAGCAAACACTTTTGAAAAGGGACAGGATCAAAGTAGAAAATAGAATAAGTGGGGGGCAGGATATGATGGAGAGAAATATAGTTAGCTTTTCACAATATAACTACTATGGAAATGTTTTGCATATCTACACATGTACAACCTATGTTGAATTGTTTGTCTTCTCAGTGGGGGTGGCTGAGGAGGGAAGAAGGAAAGCATCTGGGACTCAAAGTTTCAAAAATAAATTAAAAAAAATTTTTTTACATACAACTGGGAAATAAAATATTCAGGCACTGGAGTATAGAAATCCATCTTGCCCTACTAGAAAGTTAGGGGGTGATAGGGGAGGATGTAAGAGAGAACAGATTGGGAGATGGGTTATTTAGTAGGCTTGCTATTTTGGGGTGGGGGGTAGGGGAAAGACAGGAAGAAAAATTTGTAACTCAAAATCTTGTGGAAATAAACGTTGAAAATTAAAAATAAATAAATAAATTGAAAAAAAAAACCAAAACCTCAAAACCCAACAACTTCTTAATGGAAATATTCTCCTGATAATGTTGTATAACTTCAACTTAGAGAACACCACAGTCTCTAATAAGTAAATAAGTAAAAGTTTATATGTCCCAAGTAGCAATAGAAAGATAAATGATGGGTGTAAGAAGGCTATTGGAGAACTTTCTTGCATACAAGAAGTGGCAAAAAAAAAAAGCCACTATTGAGGACATATGTAGTATAACTGGTAAAGGAGATGGACCAATTTCATGCATAGAATGTTCTGTCTTATCATCTCTGCTTCCTACCCTCCATCAAATTCCAGCTAAAATTCCACCATTTACAGGAAGGTGTTCCCAATCCCCCTTAATTCTAGTACCTTTCCTCTGTTGATTATTTTTTCTATACATAATTTGCACATAATTATTTGCCAATTGTTTTCATTGTTGGATTGGGAACTACCTGTGGCAGAACTCTCTTTTGCCTTTCATTATGTCCTTAGCATTTAGAATAGTGTCTGGCACATTGTCAGTGCTAAGTAAACTTTATTGACTGACCCAGAGTGAAGAATGAATAGTATAATTTTATTTTGCTATCCAAAAATGTTACAACAAACAAATAAACAAACTAAAAAGAAGTTATTCATAGGGGGCAGCTAAGTGGTACAGTGAATAGAGCACCGGCCCTGGAGTCAGGAGGACCTGAGTTCAAATCCAGCCTGTCACTTAACACAAAAACTAGCCATGTGACTTTGGGCAAGTCACTTAACCCCAGTTGCCCTCCAAAAAGAAAAAAAAAAGTTATTCATTATATTGAGTGGATTTTCTGGAAAAATCTTCAAAAAGACATCTCTCCAAAATTTTAGTCTCATGTGTCTTCTAGTATTCCTTTTCAAATACTTGATTTCCTTCTCAACAAGTGGCAGGGTTAAGTCTCTCTATTATCTTTTATGAAGAGCTGATGTGATTATTCCACTTCTGATTACTGTAATACAATTTTTCATTGTCAAGAAAATTGTAGGGAACATGAGATTTATCATCGTACTCGTCACTCTCATAAGGCTTTGGCTACAAAATCTTTGAAATATCCGTGCAACACACAGTCTTTAACCTTCATACAAATTTGAGGATTAATGTTTCTTCAAAGGTTATATCATAGGGGAGGTTAGGTGTTGCAGTGAATAGAGCACTGGCCCTGGAGGCAGAAGGACCTGAGTTCAAATCCAGCCTCAGACAATTAACACTAGCCATGTGACCTTGGTCAAGTCACAACCCTAATTGCCCTGCCCTCCCCCCTCCAAAAACAAAACAAAACAAAATTTCCTTTGGGGCAGGTAGGTGTCACAGTTAATAGAGCACCCGCCCTGGAGTCAGGAAGACCTGAGTTCAAATGCCCCCTGTGACCAGACACTTAACACTTCCTAGCTGTGTGACCTTGGACAAGTCACTTAACCCCAATTGTCCTGCCCTCCCCCTCCAAAAAAAAAAGTGCCTAACATTGTGCTACAGTGGAGAGAGGATGCATTTCTGTATTCATTCTTTTATATCAGTGGTACTTTTTTTGGCATTCAGAAGGTCTATAAACATGGATCATTTCATCAATTAAAAAAAAAAACCTATTTTCATGAGTTTCAAACATTATTCTGAGAAGAGGTTCATTGATTTTACCAGACTACCAAAGCAGTCCATGACACACAAAAACACTACTTTTGCCTTAGTCTGTCTTCACTCCGTGCAGATGCTATTTAGACCATCACCTCCAACTCTGTTCCACTGGTAATCGGGGCTGGACTCTACCCTGGGTTCCTTGACTCTGATGGATCAGATTTTGCTTTTTTTGCCAGAGCTAAGGTCTCTAGAACATGTTACCTGGTTGAAGATCACCCCTTCTGCCAATAAATTAGACTCTACCCTTGAGTTTCTTTAATCTCTTGTTTCAATTTGTCTTTTCAGGGCCCAGGCCTTCCCGTCTTCTTACTCTTCACCATGGGGCCTAGTGCCCTTCTTCCCTTTCCAGCTCTCCCTTACGGCTTTTCTTCCTTCATTACCGTATAAGCACATTGAGAAGAAGGACTGTCTTGCTTGTTTGCATTTGTGCCCTCGCTGCATCGCACGGTACACAGGATACAGCCAATTTCTCAGCCAGTGCCACCTAGTTTGGATGACTGCCGCTCTGTAATATATTTATAGAACTGGTACAGCTAGGCTGCATTTCTTTTCATTAATTCCCTTGCTGTTCTTGACCTTTTGTTCTTCCAGATGAACTGTGTTGTTATTTTTTCTAACTCTGTAAAATACTCTTTGTAGTAGTTTGATTGGCATGGCAGAAAATAAGTAAATTAATTTAGGTACAATTGTCATTATATGAGCTTGGCCTACTCATGGGCAATTGATGTTTTTCCAGTTATTTAGATCTGACTTTATTTGTGTGAAAAGCGTTTTGTAATTTTGTTCCTATGGTTCCTGGGTTTGTCTTGGCAGGTAGACTTCCAAATATCTTATATTGTTTTTATCATTATTATTATTATTGTTTTTATTTTGCTTTTGGGAGAGCAATTGGGGTTAAATCACTTGTCCAAAGTTACATGGCTAGTAAGTGTTAAGTGTCTGAGGTCAAATTTGAACTTAGGTCCTCCTGACTCCAGGGCCAGTGCTCTATGCACTGTGCCACCTAGCTGCCCCTTTTTACTATTTTAAATGGAATTTCTTTGTATCTCTTGGTGCTCTTGGTTGATTCTCTATCATTTTCTAAGTACACCAAGAGTGATGCCAAGAGGGATAACTTTGTTTGTTCATTAACTGTTCTTATTCTTTCAATTTCTTTTTCTTTTCTTATTGCTAAAACTAGCATTTCCAGTACAACACTGAATGAGTGGTGATAATGGACTTCCTTGATTCATTACAGTCTTATTGGGAAAGCGTCTAGTTTATTGCTATTCCATACACTGCCTGCTGATGGTTTTAGATAGATGCGTCTTTTCCTCCCCTAGACATACTTTCGTTTACCGATTTTCATGGTAAATATGATTCCCAGATGGGAGCTCAATTATTCAAGTGTGGAGGCCAGTATGCTAGAGTACCAACACCTCCCTAATTCTAGATGCTAGGTACTCACTTCATTCAATCTAAGGCAATGATTTTTAACCTTTTTTTGTGTCATAGATCCATTTGACAGTTTAGTGAAACCTATCAGTGCCATCTCAGAATAATGTAAATAAATAAATAATAAATACATAATATAAAATAAATAGAATTACAAAGAAAACCAATTATATTTTAAATATATATGTATGTGTGTATATTTTTTAACAAATGTATGTATTTCTTTTAACAAAAAGTTTACGGACCTCAGGTTAAAAACCCTGATTGAAGATCATGTTACTTTTTGTGACTATCATGTCACATTGTTGACTTATATTGAGTTTTTCACTAAAACCTCTCTCTTCTTGAATATGTGATATTAATTTTTTTTTTTTGCTTTTTGGAGGGGGGAAAGTAGGGTAATTGGGGTTACGTGACTTGCCCAAGGTCACTTGGCTAGTTTTTGTGTTAAGTATCTGAGGCTGGATTTGAACTCAGGTCCTCCTGACTCCAAGGCTGGTGCTCTATTTACTATGCCACCTAGCCACCCCTGTGATATTAATATTTTTGACCCAAGCAAAAGACTCTTTTCCCCAAAAATTGATTTTTTTTAAAATTTGGCTCAGTGTTTTACCTTACCAAGATCTTTTTGCATCCCAGCTCTTTCAGTCTGTGCTAGCTATCTTTCTTAGCTTTGTATCATCTCTTATACTAAGGTAGGTGATGTAGTGGATAAGATACTAGTCTTAGAGTCAGTATTTAAATCTTTCCAGAGCTACTCAGCAGCTATGTGACCATGAGAAATTTATTTGTCTTTCCCTAGTCTCCTCATCTGTAAAGTAGGAATAATAATAGCACTTAATTTGTCAGAATGCTGTGAGATATAAATGAGAAAATTTATGTAGGAAACTTTGCAAATTTTAAAGTACTCTCTAAATGTTAACTATTATTGTTCGAGTTAATGATAAAATATATAGGAGTATCAGATCCTTTGAGTTATAACTTTAAGACTTCATTCCAAGTTGAAGTTATAACTTTAAGACTTCATTCCATCTTTGGAATTCCATCCATAAATTCTCTTTGGGTTTAGTCATTCAATCAGTTGCATAACTGTTTAATTGCAATGGCATCTATCACAATTCAAGTATCTTTTCTACAAAACTAGCTTGATATATCTTGTTATATGTTTTGTTAAAATTTAAATAAATTAACCAACACCTCATACCATATGAAAAGTTAAGGTCAAAATGGGTACATGATTTTAGACATAAAAAGGGATACCTTAAGCAGATAAGGGGATTGCAGAATAGTTTACTTATCAGATCAATGGATAAAGGAAGAACTTATTACCAAAATGAAACTAAGAACATTATTGGATGTTCAATGGATAATTTTGATTACATGAAATTTAAAAGTTTTTGTACAAGCAAAACCAATTCAGGCAAGATTAGAAAGAGAGCAGAAAACTGAGGGAAATTTTTTATACTGTTTCTCTGACCCAAACATAAAAAAGGCCTCATCTCTCAAATATATAGAGAACTGATTCATATTTATAAGAATACATGTAATTCTTCAATTGATAAATGGTCAAAGGATATAAATAGGCTTTAAAACTGTTCATATCCCTTGTTGAGCAATACGCCAACTAGATCTATAACCCAAATAGATGAAATAAAAAGAAATAGGACCAATATGTATATAAATATTTATAGCTGCTCTTTTTGTTGCAAAGAACTGGAAATTGAGAATGTGCCCATCAAGTGGTAAATGACTGAACAGGTTGTGGTACATGATTGTGATGGAATACTATTGTGCTATAAGATAATGAGTAGTATGCTTTAGAAAAAGTTGGAAAGATATATATGAGTTGATGCAATGTGAAATAGGCAGAACCAAGAGAATATTGTGCAAAGTAATGGCAATATTATATGATGATCAACTGCAAGTGACTCAGCTATTCACAGAAATACAAAGATCTAAGACAATTCAGAAAGGCTTATGATGAAAAACGGTATCTACCTCCAGAGAAAGAACTGATAGAACCTGAATGCAGGTCAAAGAATACTGTCATTTTATTTTCTTTATCTTTCTTGGGGTTTTTTAACCTGTGTTTTCTTTTACAACATGACTAATGTGGAAATATGTTTTGCATGACTGAACATGTATAACCTTTATCAAATTGCTTAACTTCTCAGTGATGGGGGAGGGGAGAAATAGTGGAAGAGAATTGGAGCTCAAAATTACAAAAGAAAAAGGTTAAAATAGTTTTACACATAATTGCGAAAATATCAAAAAAAATTAAGGAAACCATATGGAACAAATATGGAAAGCAAGTGTGATGCCAGATTTATTAGGGCCTTGATGGTGAAGCTCAGGAATTTAATTTATGCTCAGGAGGCAACAGAAACCACTGAAGTTTTATGAACATGGAGATGATGTGAAAGATTGTTCCTATAGTTATAAGAAAGATGAGTTGGGAAGAGAAGAAAACAGAGGCAGGAAGTATTATTAGGAAGCTATTGCATTTGGACAAGCATGTGGTAACAAGAGCCTGTAAGTACTGTGTCAGTGTAGATGGGAAGAAGAGATAAATACAAAATAATTGAAGAGGTAAAATTTGTAGTCCTTGGTAACCATTTGTTTATCAGGGTTGAGGTCTAGGAAAGAGTGAAAAAGGAACCCAACATTTTGAACATCATTTAACAGTTAAATCACAGGGCCATGAACAGAAATAGTCTTTGGAAGGCAGAGGAAGTGCAAGGAAAAAGATTAAATTCTATTTTTTAACATATTGCACTGAAAGTCCTCATGGTTCAGCCAGGTGGTGGTGATGTCCAGTAGCTGGTAATGCAAGTCTGTGGGTAGAAAAGTAGGTAAGATCTAAGGTAGAGATCAGGGAGACAGAGCTATATAGAGATGATAGTTCAAGTTACGTGGGAGAATGAAATCTCCAAAGAGGGAGAAACAAGTGGTGAACAATTAAAGAAAAAGCAATTTATGTGCTTTTTATATGAGGCATTTGAAAATCTTGCTGAGGATTATTTGTGAAAAACACTTTCCTCATAGACCTTTCAGAAGAGGAAAGATATCTAACTTCATAGACTGGTTTGGGCAAAATGTTCCTGGAGACAAAAGGATGAACTTCAATTAGTTCTGGTGGTATGGTACTCTAAGCCCCTGTGTTTTGTGACTCTACTCACACCAATTTCCTTAAAGATCCTGCCAGTTCTTAACTATATTCCCAAAAGATATTCAGTGTGAGAAAAGATGTGAATAAAACTGAGCAAAGGAAATAGATGTTGCAGCATTAGTTTTTAAGAAATAATAAAAGCAATACTTTCATTTAGACTGAAGGCTAAGAAGCTCATTAAATCAGTCCTTCTGCTTCTGATCTCAGTTTGTGGATAATGAAAAGAAATCTTTCCAAGGACTGTTAATATGCTGTAAGAATTCTTATTTATTACAGAAAGGGAATAAATTTAGAATACATATATACACATACATAAATACGCACATGTACATCCACATATATAATATCATTTGCAAATGCATACATATGTACATACACACACATATATGTGTATTGATTTAACTGCCTATATGTTAACATGTTATCTTTTTTAAAATTTTAGACTTGAATACTAAAACTTAAATACATAATAAGAAAAGAAAAAGAAACATATTATAAACTTAAACATCAAATAAGTAAAGGAAAAAAATGTGCTCAGCAAAACACAGGAGAGGATTCAAAATATATAGTGATAAATTTCCATTTCAAGAAAGCCTATTTATTAAATACTATCCATTGTGTTAAAAGCTGTCCATTTTTTCTTTGCTTCCTTGTAAGCTTTCTTTTGTTCTCTGCTGTACATTTTTTACTTTGTTCCCTCCCCCCCCCACACCTTTCTTCCCCTTTCCAACAGGCTAAAATTAAGTGTGGATGTATTTATATATAGATACTGATATATACACACATGTATATATCATATATCATACATCATATATCATACATATATATATACACACATATACTTTCCCTTAGAGATTCTACTCCTAATCTTTGTTTTTTTATGTTTGTGTATAACTTTTATTTCCTATCCTTCCTGACTCCTCTACTTTACTTCTACCTGCTACCTTGCCCTCCTGATTACTTAACCTACCTCTCCCTCAAGGATTTCTCCCCTATCTTTCCATTCCCATAAAACTAAACACCCTTTTGTACACCCCTTTGACTTAGTCCCTCACCTTCCCCTCTATAGATGCCTCCCTTATTCTCCCAAGGATCCCTCCCTTATCTTCTCATTCCCAGTAATCTAAACACCTTTTTATATCCCCTTTTAACTTATTCCCCAACCTCCTCTTTAAAAAATTCCCCCTCCTTTCTCCCCTCCCTATCCTTTCCCATTTTTTCTTTGTAAATTTAGAAGATTTTTATACTATTCTAAATGTGTGTATACACACATACAGAGTTCCCTTTTGAACCCATTCCCATGGATGAAATTAGGTTTCCGGAACTACCGTCCCCCTCCCCTATCTAATTAATTCCTCTGTATCAGTTCTTCCTCTCACATCTCATTTGGGTTATTTGTTAAAATTTTTTCCCCCATTTTTAATGAGGAAGGGAATAAAAGAGAGAGAAAATAAATTTCTGTTTATTTAAAAATATAAAGGTGGGAGGGTGACATATATAATCTTGTACATAATCTCAGATGAGGTCATTGTATTATTCATTTTAGGTGGCACAGTATATAAAGTACCTGGCCTGAAATCAGGGAGATTCATCTTCCTGTGTTCAAACCTGGCCTCAGACACTTATGAGCTGTGTGACCCTGAGCAAGTCACTTACTCCATTTTTGGCTCAATTCCTCATCTATAAAAAGAGTTGGAGAAGAAAATGGCAAACCACTCCTATCTTAGCCAAGAAAACTTCAAACGGCATCATGAAAGGTCAGACACAATTCAAACAACTGAACAACAATAACACCAACTTCTTTTGTCTTGTTACAAGAGACCTCTCATGAAGTAAGCATAATATGTAAATGTATATAATGGAAAAAACAAAACATCAATAAAATTGATAGTGAATAAAATAAAATAATAATTATTAGCATTTATGTAGCACTTCAGTATTTACAAAGTTCGTCATGGTTATTTCCTCATTCAATCATCACAAAACCCGGGAGGCAGGTCCTATTATTACTCTCATTTCACAGATGTGGAAACTGAGGCAGAAATAGGTTAAATGAGTTGCTTATGATCACAAAGCTAATAAGTATATGAGATCAGATTTGACCTTGTCTTCCTGAATCCATATCTAGCACTCCACTATTCTACCTAATTGCCTACATAGCATATTTCATAACTCCTTTTGATAAATGTCTAAGAGAAATAAGAAGAGAGGACTTCCAGGAGTATAGCCAAGATTGCAGAGTTGAGAAAGCCTTTGCCTGAGCTCTCCCAATATTCTCCTCTAAAGAACTTAAAAATAATATCTCAAGTTAAATTCTGAAGTGGCAGAGACAAGAAAAGGTCACATGAGATGTCCTTTCAGTCCACAACAACATAACAGGTCAGAAAGAGAGCTATGACATAGGGGAGGAGACTGAGCTAGAGTTTATGTGGGTGAAACACCAGTGGTGTAACTAGGTAGTAGCAACAGAAACAGTGGCAGCGTCCAGAGTTCTCAAGCTCAAGATAGTAAATGGAACAGATAACCATTTAGAAAGAGATTACAGGGGACCCCTGTGACAGGACTCAACACAGGACCAGATGCCATTTGTCAACTCCAGTGATTACAGTCATTTCTGGGTCATAGCTGAAGGGCAGAGAGAAGCACTTTCTCTTAAGAGGGAGTGGAAGTCCTGAGGAAGAGTATTTTTGTAGATTATATGATGGTATTATTGTAGAATCCTCGAGAATCAGCTAAAAACTAGTGTAAACAATCAACAACTTTAGCAAAGTTGCAAGATACAAAATAAACCAATAGAAATCATCAGCACTTCCGTATGCTATCAACAAATCCCAGCAGAAAGAAAGGGAAATGGGAATTCCATTTAAAATAACTACAGATTATACAAAATACTAGGGAGACTAGCACCAAGAAAAACCGACGGATAATATTAACACAATCACAAAATGCTTTTCCCTGAAATAAAGATCTAAAGAAATAAGAACCTAAGCAATTGGCTTCTGGGTCAGGTGAGTCATTATAATAAAAATGACAATTCTACCTAAGTTAATTACTTTTTCAGTGCCATGGAAATCAAAGTACCTAAGGATTATTTTAATAGAACTAGAAAAAAAATAGTAAAAAAAAAATTCACCTGGAGCAACAAAGTTAAGAATGTCAAGGGAACAAAACAAAATAAAACAGAGGAAGGCGGCCTCGCAGTTCCAGATTTGACACTGTATCGCCAAGCAGTAGTCATCAAAACAATCTGCGACTGGGTAAGAGAGAGTGGTGGATTGACAGAACAGATTAGGTACATAGTATACAGCAGTAAATGATCATAGCTGTGTTTGACAGACCTAAAGATTCAAGCTTTTGGGTGAAGAACTCAACATTTGCCAATTGCTGGGAAAGCTGGAAAGCAGTATGGCAGAAACTAGGCATAGGACCAATATCTCATACCAAATATCAACATAAGGTTAAAATAGATAAATGATTAAGACATAAAGCGTGACATAAGAAAATCAGAGGAGGTTGGGAAAATGTGCCAATGAGATCTGTGGATAAAGGAAGAAATTTATGACCAACAAGGGATAGATAGCATCATAGATGTAAAATGTATAATTTTGATTAAATGAAATTTAAAAAAACCATTTGCATAAATAAAACTAATGTAATCAAAATTAGAAGGAAAACAGGAAGCTGGGGAAAAAATTAGAGCACATTTCTCTAGTAAGAGCTTCATTTCTCAAATATATAGGCAACTTTGCCAAATTAAAAAAAAAAAACCCAGGCAGTTGATAGGTGATTAAAGGATATAAATTGGAAACATTTAGAAGAAGCAATCTAAACTCTTAATAGTCATGTGAAAAATTGCTCAAAATCACTACTAATTAGAGAAATGCAAATTAAAACCACTCTGAGAAACCAACTGGCATTTATTGGATTGGCTAACATGACATAAAAAATAAATGACAAATGCTGGTGGGGATGTGGAAAAACTGGGACACATGAAATGTTGCTGGAATTGGAAACTAGTCCAAACATTCTGGAGAAAATTTGGAACAATGCCAAATGGGCCATAAAACTGTGCATGCCTTTTTTTTTTTTTGGACATAGCAATACCACTACTAGGTCTGCATTCCAAACAAATCAAAAAAAAAGGGGGAAATGACTTATTTGTATAATGTGTATGTGTGTGTATGTGTATGTATGTATTTGAACACATACATTCATATACATACATACATACATACATACATACATACATACGCTTTTAGTTATGGTAAAAACAAACAAACTGGAAATCAAAGGATTGATCATCAATTGGGGAATGACTGAACAAGTTATGTTATATGATTGTGATGTAATCCTATTGTGCAATAAGAAGTGATGAGCAAGATGCTTTCAGAAAAGCCTGGAAGAGTTATATGAACTCATACAAAGTGAGAATATTGAACATATTGACAGCTATACTGTAATGATGATCAACCTGGAGGGACTTAGCTACTCTGATAAAGACAATAACCCAAGACAATTCCAAATGACCCATGATGAAAAATACCATTCATTTCCAGAGAATGCTGATGACCTTTGAGTGCAGATTTAAGCATACATATTTAAATGAGTTGACTTATACTAGAGGATTATAGGAACATAAAGTTCTAAACTCTTCTCATTTTTAAAGTGGTTTTTCACTTATCCACCAGAGTAATTACCCCTTAAATTTCATTCCATCATGTAACACAAAAATCACCTCATTTTATAGATTAGATAATTGAGGAGTTCAATGATTTGCTTGTGGCAATAAATGTAATAAGTGTGTGTGTGTGGGGGGGGGGGGGTTAGATTTCAACACAGGTGCTTGAACTCTAATTCCAATACTCTTCTACTGAATCTCACTTTTGTTGCAGTTGATAACATTTGCTACTTCACTTGAATGTATTAAATTTATATTTCCAAAGTGACTATAATTAATCTTTTATCCCAAACTCAAAATAATATGGCTTTTAACACTTTTTTTCTAAAAATCAGCACCTTTGTATAGCTGAACCATTAAATGTTAAGATATTAATGTAGTATAGAAAAATATCATTCCTCTAAAGTCTCACAATAAATTGGTGAGCTAATAAAATTGAAATGAAATTAACCTGGGAAATAATACAAAAGAACCTTCTATTTAAAATTCCAGCCTTGAAAGATATATTAAACTATAACCTTTCTTAATATGACTCATGGAGTGATTTCTATTTTCCAAAATTAATGAAGATTTAAGAAAAAGAAAATTTAATGTGTTATCCACTAAGCATGTTACCCACTGCATTGGAGTTTTAAATTCTTACAGTATAAAATAAGACATTCAAGTATAGAAAAAGAAAACAATTCCATTGACTTATTCTCAAAGATAGACAAAAATAGCATCATTTATCATAAAGTTAATATCAAATCGTGCAGAATTTCTACGAAAAAATACACCCTTCAACATTGCTTTCCAGTGAAATCCTAGAGGACCCTAGTTCTATGTATGCTGTAATGGAATTGTGTTGTTATCAGGTATGGTTCCTGGAAAAGGCCGTCATCTTTGAATCAACATTTTGGTTTTGTTGGGTTTTTGTTATCATAGGTCTTGGTTTGTAGGCATGCGGTACATGACTTCTCTTTTGAGAATCCCTACGTCAGTACGTTTAATATTCTTAGCATTGTTCTTTTTGTTGACTTTGGATAGGAGAGCTCTGGCTAGAGCTCTGTGGCTGACTATGGCTATAGTTAAAGCACACACTTTGAGGGTATGGACTCCTTTTGTTTTATTTTGTTTTACCTTCATATCCACAATATCTAGCTCAGGGTCTTTTACATACCAGGAGATTAATAAATAGATGTTGAGCTGAAAAAACAGAAATCAATTCTGAACTAAGTTCCTTGATGGTAGTAGGGGCTGAATAAGTACATATTGAATAATATTGAATTGAAAAATTAGAAATGAATATGTGCCTCCCTTGAAGACAGACCACAGAAAAGGAGATGAAGGTGGGAACCTGATCTGTAGGAATTCCAGCTTTCCAATATTCTAAACAGAACTTCAAAGCTGATGAACCCGGTGTGGTTCTCATGCCTACTTGATCCTTTTGTTGTTATTCTCTAACTATTGGCCCATCCGACTCACCTCTAGTTATATTTTTTCCCTAATTTTTGTCATCCAGGTATACTGTCCTAAGGACAAATCTAAGCTTATAGCCCACTCCTCCAATAACGTTTATCATTATTAATTCTGACCTACTCTCCCTGGGTTCCTGCCACCACTTTCTCTTCTCTTCCACTGGGCTTTTAGCATCCCTCTGCCAACCTTAATACTCACGCCTTCACCTTGGGGACCTCCTCCATGTGTACTCGTTGTATCTTTTCAATTACCTGCAACTTGGCACCGAGCCCTTCCTAACTTTAGCTGGCTGCTTCAACATGCGCCAGTCTTATTACCAATGGCTTGCCTATATCACGAGGACTGACGATAGATTTACTGCTAGGCCTCTTCTTACTTTATCGAGTGGTAATGATAGTAATTGCTAGCATCTATACAGTACTTTAAAGTGTGCAATGTGCTTTAAGTATATTACCTCACCGGATCCTCCCAATAAGTCCTGAGAAGCAGGTACTATTTTTATCCCCATTTTATAGGGGAATAAACTGAGGCTGAGATAAGTTACATGGTTTTCCTAGCATCTCACGTCTAGCATTTGAATTAGTGCCTCCCTGACTCAAAGTTTAACGCTCTAGCAATTACCTTGACCTTGATCTTGAAAGAACACTTGGAAGTCCATGGCAAGCTTGGCCATAATCTCACTTGTTCTTTAAAATAACTTATGATCTAAGTGCTTTCTGAATTTTAACCTCCTTTTTTTCCAGGTAAATAAAATGGGTTTGGGAGAGTTTGTGTGACTTGTTCAGGGTCACACAGCCAGTAATTTTTTGAGGCATCTTCTAAGTCAAGTCTTCCTGACTCCAAGTTCAATTCTAAGTCCATCGTGACTCTTTGCTTCTCCTCTTTCATGTTGTTATGTTCAGATCTGGCATGATCAGAATGACTGGACAAGGTCTCCTTTGGAGTTCATGATATACGAAGGATTGAATTATATAGTGGAAAGAACCCTTGCTGTTGGTGTCAGAGTAGTTGGTTTCAGAATCTCATTTCTGATACTTACTATCTGACTTTGGGTAAGTCATCTAATCTCTTTGGGCCTTGATTTTCTTGAGGGGTCTGGACTGCATTGCATGTGAAGTCTCATATCTGGACCTAATCTTTGATTTCTGTTTGATTAATCTCTTACTTTTCACCATGATTCTGGGATCTGATTCAGTCTTCCTCAATGCCAGTTACAGAATTACAGATATTTCTAGGTTTCATCAAGGTAGGGATGTAGGATTAATTGTTGTCTTTCTTCCTTGAAGAGGATTAACATGACATCACTATGTTGGCACTAAGGTACAGTGTATCTGATTGTGGATGATCAAATCAATATGAGTTAGGAAGGTTCTACCACAGGTCTGGTACAAATAGTTCACATCAACATTTGGATTAGAAATGTCTCTAAATTTGCACATTTCACTTTTCTTTTGAGCTACTGCAATTTCTGTTTTGCTCAAAGAGCACAATGTCTTCTTTGAAGTAGACACACCATGCTGGATGGCCCTTTACCAGTGTCTCCCACGCCACACAATTTGTTCCAAAGCTCTTCAGAGAAACCTTGAGAGTGTCCTTGTATCACTTTTTCTAATCTCACTGTGAGCACTTGCCCTATGTGAGTTCTCTGTAAAATAGATTTTTGGGCAACTGTATGTTTGGAATTCAAACATGTCCAGCCCATCAAAGCTGAACTCTTTGCGGTAGAGTTTGAATGCTTGACAATTTAACTCAAGAAAGGAACAAAGTGTCTGCTACCTTATCTTGCCAGGTGATTTTCAGAATCATCCTCAGACAATTCAAATGGAACTGATTCAGTTTCCTGGCATGTTACTGGTACACCATCCAGGTTTCACAAGCATACAACAATGAGGTCAAAACAGCTCTGTGAACCTTCAGTTTGATAGTCAATCTAATACCTCTTCCTTTGGAGACTCCCAAACACCAAGCTAGTTCTGGCAATGTGTACATCAAACTCAGCTGTGTATAAATCCCTGGAAAGTATACTGCCAAGGTAAGTGAACAACATTCAAAATTTCTCCATTTGTTGTAATCAATGGTTCTACGTATGGATGGTGTACTGCTGATTGTGTTTTCCTGGGGGTAATTGCTAGGCCAAAGTTAGCACAAGCAGTAAAAATCAATTGTACTTTGTTGCATCTCAGCCTCATATGCCGCATCGAGTGCACAATAATCTGTGAGCAAAAAAAATCACATACCATCTCTCCTTCCACTTTAGTCTGAACTTGTAGCCTTTTCAAGTTAAGCAATTTACTGTTTGTATGGTGGCTGACCTTGGTGCCATTTTTGTCCTTGTTGAAAGTCTTTGACAATAGCTGAAAACATCATGCTAAAAACGATGGGAACAAGCACACATGCCTGCTTTACAGCATTGGTGACTGCGGAAGCACAAATCCATTTTCCAGAACCCTAATAAACATGCCACCATGAAATTAAAAAAACAATATTGATAACCATTTGCAATAAAGGTTATATGTAGTGTTTTATGGGCCTGTGATTATTGATTTGAACTGAAAGGGAAATCAGAGGGCATTTCATTTGATACTATTTTACACATGAAACAATTGACTCCCAAAGAGGTTAATTAATTATTCCAATGTCACAATGATTTTTCATGTCAAGGTTAGATTTGAACCTAGCTCCCCTGACTCCAGAACCAGTGCTCCCCCCCCCCATAACAGTCATGATGTGAAAAAAAATATAGATTAAAATAACCTCAAGAAAAATAAAGAAAGTAAAAATAAAAAGTTGCTTCAATCTATATTCAGACACTAGCAGTTCTTTCTCTGGGGATGATTAGCTTTTTTCATATTAAATTCTTCACAGTTATCATAGATCATTGTATTGCTGAGAATAGCTAAGTCATTCATAGCTGATCATCTTAGAATATTGCTATTTCTTTATACCCAGTATATTTCACTTTGCATCAACCCATGTAAGTCTTTCTAGGTTTTTCTGAGAGCATCCTATTCATAATTTCTTATAGTATAAGAATATTCTATCATAATTACATACCACAACTTATTCAGTCATTCCCCAATTGATCTGTATCCCCTCAATTTTTAGTTCTTTACCCCCAGAAAAAAAAACTGGCCATAAATATTTTTGTACATATAGGTCCTTTTCCTTTTTTCTCCCCTTTGGGATATTGACCTAGTAGTGGTACTTCTGCGTCAAAGGGTATGCATGATTTTATAGCATTTTGGGCATAGTTCCAAATTGCTCTACAGAATGGTTTAATCAATTCACAACTCAGACAACAGGACATAAAGATCTTATTTTCCCCACTTCTCCTTCAACATTTGTCATTCACCTTTTCTGTCCTATTACCTAATCTAACAGGTAAAAGGTTGTACTTCAGAATTGTTTAAACTTGCATTTCTCTAATCAATAGTGAGTTAGAATATTTTTTCATATGGCTTATAGATAGTTTTAATTACTTTATCAGAAAACTTATATTATCTTTTAATCATTTATCAATTGGGAAATGATTCTCATTTTTATATATTTGACATAATTCTCTATATGTTTGAGAAATGAAGTCTTTATCAGAGAAACTTGCTTTAAATTTTCTTCATAGTTACCATTACATGTATTTCCCTCCATCCTATTCCCACTACCCCCATTTATTTTATTCTCGCTCTCCTTTCTCACTGTCCCTCCTCAAAAGTGTTTTGCTTCTGATCACATTTTCCCCCAATCTGCCCTCCTTTATATTACTTCCCCACCCCCATTTTCTTATTCCCTTCCCCTTTCTTTTTTCCTGTAGGGTAAGATACATTTCTATACCCCATTACCTATGTATCTTATTTCAAAGTTACTTTTAAAAACAATTTTTAAACCTTGTTTTTAAAACTTTGAGTTCCACATTTTCTCCCTTCATCACTCCTCCTCCATCCTCACTGAGAAGGCAAGCAATTCAATATAGCTTATACATGTGTAGTCATGCAAAACACTTCCATAATAGTCATGTTGTGAAAGACTAACTTTATTTCCCTCCATTCTATCCCATTCCCATTTATTTTATTCTCTCTTTCCACCCTGTGTCTCCTCAAAAGTATTTGCTTCTGATTACCCCCTCCCCCAATATGCCTTCCCTTATATCACCCCTTCAACCTCTTATTCCCTCCCCACCTACTTTCCTGTAGGGTAAGATAGATTTTCATAAAGAAATGAGTGTGTATGTCATTCCCTCATAAGCCAATTCTGGTGAGAATAAGGTTCATTCATTGCTTCTCCCCTCTTCCCTCTTTACCTTCACTGTAAAAACTTTTTTCTTGTCTTTTTTGTGATATAATTTAACCCATTCTACCTCTCCCTTCCTACTTCTCCAAGTACATTCCTCTTTCTCACTCCATAATTTCATTTTTTAAGGATCATCCCTTCATATTCAACTCACTCTAACTTCCCTCCAACTACCTTAATAATGTGAAAGGTCTCATGAGTTACCAATATCATCTTTCCATGTAGGAATAGAAACAATTCAACTTAAATAAGTCCCTTATTATTTCTCTTTCCTGTTCACTTTTTTTATGCTTCCCTTATGTATTGCATTTGAAAGTCAAATTTTCTATTTAATTCTTTTTTTCTGAAAAAATGCGTTAAATTCCTCTATGTCATTGAATGTAATTTTCCTGCCTCATTAATTACACTCAGTTTTGCTGGGTAAGTGATTCTTGGTTTTAATCCTTGTTCCTTTGACCTCTGTAATATCATATTCCAAGCCCTGTGATCCCTTATGTAGAAGCTGCTAAATCTTCTGTTATCCTTAATGCATTTCCAACAATATGTGAATTGTTTCTTTCTAGCTGCTTGCAATATTTTCTCCTTGACCAGGGAACTCTGGAATTTGGCTATAATATTCCTGGAGTTTTTGTTTTGGGATCTCTTTCAGGAGGTGATCAGTGAGTGAATATCTCAATTTCTATTTTATCCTTTGCTTTTAGAGTATCAGTGAAGTTTACCTTGATTATTTCTTAAGAGATGATGTCTACACTTTTTTTTTTATCATGGCTTTCAGGTAGTCCAATAATCCTAAAATTCTCTCTCCTGGATCTATTTTCAAGGTCAGGTGTTTTTCCAGTGAGATATTTCACATTGTCTTCTATTTTTTCATTCTTTTGGTTTTGTTTGATAATTTCTTAATTTCTCCAAAAGTCATTTGCTTCCATTTGCTCCATTCTATTTTTGAAGGAATTATTTTCCTCAGCAAGCTTTTGGACCCACTTAGCAAATTCTGCTTTTTAAAACATTCTTCTCCTTGTTGGTTTTTTGAACCTCTTTTTCCATTTAGGTTAGCCTATTTTTTAAGGTGTTATTTTCTGTAGTATTTCTGGTGTCTCCTTTACCAAGCTGTTGATTCTTTTTTCATGGTTTTCTTACATTGCTCTGATTTCTCTTCCAAATTTTTCCTCTACTTCTCTTACTTGATTTTCAAAGTTTTTTTTGAGCTCTTCCATGGTCTGAGACAAATTCATATTTTTCCTGGAGGCTTTGCATGTAGGGGGTTTGACTTTGTTGTCTTCTTCTTAGTGTATATTTCTTTATCATCACCAAAGTACATTTTAATAGTCTGACTTTTTTCCTGCTATTTGCTCATTTTCCCAGCCAATTACTTGACTTTTATAACTCTTTGTTAAGGTTGAACTCTGCTTCTAGTGTGAATGGCATACTGTCCCAAGCTTCAGGGGTTTTGTGCAGTTGTTTTTAGAGATACTTCAGTGAACCTATAAATTTTCATTTCTTCCAAGGTGGTATGATCAAATTAGTGGTGTTTACTCCCATCTTGGCCTATGCTCTGGTCTGTGACCACAAGCACTGTTTTCTGCCCTGAAACTGTGAGGAAGGTTCCCTCTCCACTGTTGCCACAAGCTCTGTTATACTAGTGCCAGTAACCAGGGAAAGCTAGGTGGCACAGTGGATACAGTACTGCTCTTGGAATCAGGAAGACTCATCTTCATGAGTTCAAATCTGACCTCAGACACTTAATTAGCTGTGTGACCCTGGGCAAGACACTTAACCCTGATTTCCTCCATTCCTCAACTATAAAATCAATTGGAGAATGAAATGGCAAACTGCTCTAGAATGTCTTCCAAGAAAACCCCAAATGGAGTCATGGAGAGTTGGACATGACTAAAAAAATGACTTAACCTCTAGTTACTTCTAAGAGATACACACATAGAATGTTTCTTGAATTTAATTGAATCCAGTCTATGATGACATTCATCTTTTTTTTTACTTCTTTGTCAAACATTGACTCCTTCTTTGTGCACTACAGAGTCAGATTCTCATTTTCATATAAACCATGCACTTTCCTTTACTTTTATGCTTGAATTCTGGACCCAAATTTAGTGTTATATTATACCTAATTTAATTTTATCTTATTTATCTGGTCCATTCTTTTAGTCTGTAAAGCTATCTTTCAGAATTTAATCTTACCTCCATTATCTTAACTATCCTCCTCAACTTTACATAATATGCAAATTTGTAAAGCTTTCTATCAATATTTCCATTGCTACCAATACCAAGTTATTGCTAAAAAAATGTCGCACAGTGAAAGTTAAAGGGGCTTTTGTGGCTCCACTAGAAACATGTTGACACAGATGATATAAATATGATATAAATAATTTTTGGGTTACAAAAGTAAAAAAAAACAGTCCTTTTTCTCAAAGAGCTTCTATTTCCCTTCAGGATACATATAACAAGTTTTAAAAAGAAATAGGGTGACATGCATGATAACAGTGAGAAGAGCATTGGTGGACAGAACTAAGGTGTTACCCACTACAAAATCCAATTTGTCAAAATAGGATATTTCATGCCTACATATTAGAATTCAGAATGTATGTACAATTACTTTAGTTTCCTGGAGAAATGAATCACTAGAATAGCATCCATGAATAATTAATATACATATATAGATATTTTTTCCCTACAAGCTTTCTCTCAAACAGGTGCTTCTGAGGTATTTCAATTTTAAGTAATGATCTCAGCTTTGTTTTTTACTGCTTCTTTGAATTATTCTGCCATTCAAGAATGATTCAGAGGGCAACTAAAGGGAGACAGTTCTGAGATTCTGTGCAAGAAATGAGTTAACTTCTAATGAGTGTGTGTGTGTGTGTGTGTGTGAGAGAGAGAGAGAGAGAGAGACAGACAGACAGACAGAGAGAGACAGAGACAGAGAGAAAGAGAGAGAGACACACAGAGATAGAGACAGAGACAAAGACAGAAGAGACAGAGAAAGAGACAGAGAGACAGAGACAGAGAGAGACAGAGAAGACAGAGCACATAGAATTCCTTGAGGT
>CM053583.1:148356642-148378191 GCA_028627135.1 Pseudochirops cupreus
AAAAAAAAATAGGGGCTTGGAAAACAGAGATGAGATCTGATTTTCAAGTTTAGAAAGATTTCACTTCATATCATGCTAACTCTTTTTATGGGTACAGGAAGAAACTATTATCTATCAATCTATTTCATTTATTATCTGGAGTAGTAACTGAGGGAGTGAAAATGAAAGGAAAATAATTTTGTTTTCTGATCAAATGAAAGGAAAAAAAATATTGTACTTTTATCTCTGTGAAACAAGGAATAGGACTTGGTGGTCCAGTTTCTTGACCTTAACTGCTTTTCAGATTCCATTAGCAGTCAGAGTTGAAGGAAAGCAAAATTGGGGTTGAAATTAAAATCACAGGAAATAAGGGTGGAAAATAAGAGGTTATCATGATGTTGCCTTGCCATGTTGGAAGCCACACTGCAATACAACTAGCTTTGGGGGTCTCCATTTCTATTAGTAATGTGAGAAGGAAGCAATAGCACTGGAAGTGGGTTGCCTATTAACAAGTTGGATTGATTCATACATTAGGTTAGGACAGGCAGTAGATCAGAAATCCAAGGCAAACCATGTACACAAGATAGACATAACTGTCATAGGAAGTATCAATCATCAAGAATAATGGCAAAAATTTGCATATACCCAGACCTTTATGGCTTACATAAAGGGGCTGAACTCTAACCCAGATGCTGAAAAATATAGAGGTAGAAACTTCACAAAGAAATCTGAAAACCTTTATATGGAGATATACAAAATGGGGACAAAATTTAAAGCAGAAAACTATAGTACATAGTTTGCCTTATGAAAGAGCAAAAGTGATTAAAACCAGTTTTACAATCCAAAGGACAGATTAAGTCATACATACCTCTTCTGAGTGCCAAATATTCTGGGCTTTGAAATCTTTCCATATATACATGAAGTTATATAGACTATTTTAATGTCACATTTTTAACTCTAGACATAGAAAATCACTTCTACACATTTAAAACTATGAATTAGCATATGAACTGTTGATGCCTTTTAGAAATACCAGCCCATATATAATTCTGATAATTTATAAAACGCAATAGGAAATTAATTTCAAAACACTAAAATTAATTAGGTTGACAAAAAAAGACAAATGTTAAACATTTCCTTTTGATCAGTGGGTGGGAAATAAGATGATATTCTTAATATTTGCTCACATACAATACTGGTTTTTACTGCAATGGAAACACACAAAGACATACAAACACATACATGTACATGCACATACAAGTATACACATATTCATTATTAATCAGATAATATTGATGAAGATTTAGGGGGAAAGACTAAAAATTGCTATGATTATTTGTGTACTGATGTTAATTTATTTAAATAAAAATAGTTATTAAGAAAATTTAGCTTCATGTTTTTATTTTCCATGTTAATCTTTTAATTGTGTCCAAAAAATAATATGTACATATGTAATACATGAAAAAAAAACCTCCCTGTGATGTATGAGGAGTTGAAGGTCGTTTTAACTGGAACAATCAAGAATGTGTAACAGTTAGACTTCAAAGCCAAATAGAAATTGAGCAGGTAAAATGAGGAGAGGAGAGCATTTCAGAGAGAGGAAATAGTTTGTGAAATGGTATGAGCATATTTAAGGGTAAAATGTGTTCTGGTGGAATGTGGTCAGAGTTCTTTTGCCATTTTCTACCCCAACTCAGATTTCCATGGATTCAGATGTGGTTTCCCTGTGAGACAAATGAAAACCCAAAGAGATAGAGTTTCTGTGTAATTAGTGATTAATTTATTAATTAAGCTAGCTGATAATAAATTGATGATAAATGGTTTTTCTCAGTAAGCAAAGAAAGACAAAACCATTGAGATCCCTGAATGCTTAAATATTGCTAGAAAAGGGGCACTGAGGAGAAGGAGCCAAAATGGCAGAATGAAAGCAGAGACTTGCCTGATCTCTCCCAAACTCCTTCAAATATCTCTAAAAAGTGACTCAGAAAAAAAATTCTAGAGGGGCAGAACCACAAAGAGACAGAGTGAGGTAGATTTCCAGCCCAATAAAACCTGGAAGGTCAACAGGAAGGGTCTGTTGCACCAGAGTAGGAGAGGAGTGTAGTCTAGCACTCAGGCTGCAGCACCACAGCATGGCAATCCAAAAATAAGTCAAGAGATATGTTGAATGGAAAAACTGCTAAGGTGAAGATAATAGAAATAATGTCATGCAAGAAGGTTCAAAGTATCAACTGCAATGTATAGGATGGGAAAGACAGAAACAGCAATTCATATGAAAAAGAATTGATAGTTACAGTAAGTTCAATATAAATTATTGTTGGTTGCTTGTCCTTCATTTTCAAAGAGCACCAGTGACATCAGGATGGTGATGTCTTGACTTGCAAGTGAATTGGATTTAAGTGAGGCAGAGCTGTGAAAAATCATCAGTCTTATTCTCTCCTCCAAAGTCATCATCAGGGTCCAGTGGTAAGTCTTAAGTCAAGTGGTGCCCCTCCTGAGTTAAGAGTATGACATAGTGACCAAAAAATATATGAAAAATTAATGCATTCCTATCAATCGAGCAGTATAATGTTTCATATGAGGGAGGCGATAGTCCCACCATACTCTACCCTGTTTAAGTATCTCGTATACTAGTTCTTACTGACAGATATATCTAAGAAAAATCAATGGTAATCTAGAATATATCCAGAGAGCAACCAAGAGCATCAAAACAAGATAGAGAAAAGAATACTTAATGTGGGAAGAGAAGAGGGGTTGGACTATAATTTCAAATATTTTAAGCATTAGAATTTTTTTTTGAGGGGGGAAGGCAGGGCAATTAGGGTTAAGTGACTTGCCCAAGATCATGTGGCTAGTAAGTGTTAAGTGTCTGAGGCTGGATTTGAACTCAGGTCCTTCTGACTTTAGGGCTAGTGCTCTATTCACTGCACTACCTAGCCACCCCAAGTATTAGAATTTGAAGAAGAATTTCTGTTTAGTTACATAGAACAAAGAAGGACTATTAGGTGACAGCTAGAGGAAAACAGATTTATGTTACCTATAAAGAGAAATGAACATTTTAGAAATTAGTTCTATCCAAAACTAAATGAGTTGTCCTGAAGGCTAATGAATTCCCCCTCTTTTTAAGCTATTACAGTGGAAATGGGAAACTCATGTCATAGATATTGTAGAGAGGATTCTTAGATCAGGTATGGGTTCAACAAGGTGAGTTTTTAGCTCAATAATTCTATGATTTAAACCTCAACCTTCTCCTTTCTTAAAAAAATTAAGGAAACAGATACAAAGAACTTGAACATCTTCCTCTGGAACATACAAATAACTAGTGACAGGTCTGGGACCAGAAATTTATTTCCAGAATGGTGTTTCTACTTTACCAGTAACTCTAATCAAATGTTTTCTGTGATTAAAGCTTTTCTCTGAGAGCTGTATAATGTCTAGAAAACAAGTGATTTGCCATTGATACATTCCTTTTTGGAATCATTTTATTGATGACTTGTGTTCTCTGTGCAATTGTAATGCCATGCACAAGCAGATTCCCAAAAGAATGCTACTGTGAACAGCTTTTAAGGTTTGGATTACACAGTATAGTGAACACTCCATTTATTCCATTACAAATCAAGGCAAACATTCACATTCAATTCACAATACAATAATCAATCTTCCACTCATGGGACAATTGTAGATCAACTTAATCAGTCACTTATCTAGCAAACAGTCACTAAATAAAATCATTAGAAAAATACACAAATCTTCCACCCCTCAGTGTCCAGCAAACTTCAGTTTCATCAGGCATTCTATATCTGAGGAGAAGCCTTTTATTTATCTTGACTTGGGGTGATCTCTCTGATTCCCTGGATCTACTTTCATGGTCCAGCTCTGACCTGAAACCACCAAACAGTCACCTGGATTCAGAGGCAGACAGCTCCCAGGTTCTCATTCAGTTCTCCCAGAAGTTCTTGTAACACACTGAAGTTCACAGGGTACAGCACATCTCAGACCCTCTACAATTTCTGTGGCTGGGAACTCAAGGATCAACCAAGCCACAAACAAACAAAGGCACCCTGGTCATGCTTCTGCAGTCCTCCAGCAGTTCAGCTGGCCCTAGGACCCAGAAGGAATCTCAGACTTCCAGGTGGCAGCAACTTTAGCCTTCACCAGATTCTGTTCTAAAGAAAAATTCCAACTCGGTTCTCAGTCAGCTTCCAGATGCTGGGAGAGAAACTCTACCTCTCTTTTTAAGAAAACTCCAACTCAGTTCTTCAGTCCAGCAGTCCAGCAGCCCAGCTCCCAGATACTGGAACAATTCTTCTTCCGCCACCAGGTACCACCAGGAGGAAGATTCCTGATTTTGATTCTCTGTCTCTGGAATTCTTCTTATATACACACTGGCCTCTTGTCTCAGCCAACCCCCTCCTGCCACATCAGCAACAGAAGACAGAGTTAGTGCCATATGTTCACACAGAGGACCGAGTTCATACCTTCTGCTTCACACAGGAGACAGAGTTCACACCTTCTACCTCTCTCAAGAGGTACTTATCCCTAAATTACCAAGGGCTAAGTATATGCTAAATTAATTACTGTTAATAGCAATCGTTTCAGGAAGGCAGTAATTGTGGGAAAATATACCCACAAGAACCCAAATTGCTAGCCAAAAAGTTGACATTGGGAAAGTTAATCAATCAACCAAGACCAATTGGTCCCTTACTACTTCACTAGAACTGTGCTAGGCATCATGAAGGATGTGGAAAAAGTGTGATTTGTCCACCTCCACCAGAAGCTTATACTCTAGGTATATAGGACATATGAACATGAAAATATACCTAATAATTCAGGGGTATAACTACAAATATTTTTTCCACCAGAGGCAAAAACATGTGTGGTTATGGGCAAAGGCACAGAAAAAAAAAGACCATTTGTGGGCCAATCATATCAAGTAAAGGAAGTGATCTGGCACTTGCCCTTAGAACTTGGTTTTGATATGTTGCTTCACATGTTGTCTCCCTATTAGATTGTAAGTTCCTTGAGGGCAAGGGCTGTCTTGCCTCTTTTTTGTATCCCCAGCACTTATTCAGTACCTTGTATATAATAAGAAGTTAATAAATGTTGATTGGTTGATTATATGAGCTTATGTGGTAGGATACACAGAGGATTGGAAGGCAAGGAAGTATACTTCTTACTCTTAGGGTAGAAGTACATCTATCCAATGATGATTTCCTGGGACAAAATGCAATTTACCCTATGCTAGTTACACCCCTGCTAATAATTAAAGGAACTAAGAGGAAAGTGCCAAATGAGTAAGACAGTAAGAATTATCAGTATTAGAGTAGAGCTTCTCTTACTAAGTAATCAAGTAATCCTTAAAAAAAAAAAAAAAGCTATGGTAGGGTACATTCAGATCAGTTTACATACAGCATTATAGCCCAAGTCAAAGGCTTTAAAGTGCATGAGATTTTTTCTACTTCACAATAAAAGACAATCCAATATGACTTGTATTTTGTACCATCCTCCCAATTTACCTATAAGTGCCCAGGCATTCAAGAGAAGAGTTATGGTGATTTGGCGGAATTTTCAAGAAAATCAAGTGGCTGAGCCCTGGCTTGAATTTCTTTAAAAAAGCTATATCAAGTGGAGGCCAACAAAATAGAGTTAAAGTACATTCATATTTTCCTCACGTTCCCTGCCCAGAATGATATCAGGTAAGGATAACAGGCCATGATGAGTCTACTGCTCAGGAATTACTTAAAGCTCCATGAAAATGGGGGATTCCTAGTGTATAAGGCCAGATCATGTCTAAGAGTAGATATGAAAGTGGGCATTGACTTCAACATTTAAATTAAAAACATTATAGCCATAATTTGTGTTGTTAGAAAATATTTCAAAACGTAATGATAATAACACTTTCTCGTATTTTATATGAAATAATATATATTATCTCATATATTATATCTTAATATTTATAAGAAAATTTCCCTCACAAAGAACCAATGATACTGTTAAAAATATTATTATTCCCATTTTGTAGATGTGGAAGCTGAGAGGTTTAATAACTATCCAATCTTCATATATAAGTGACAGTAAAAGTCATGATGTGAATCCTTCTTTTTTAAATTTGGCAAGTACAAAAGAAAGAACATTTTTTCTGAACATCTGCAAAAATCATATTTTTGGAAATCACATCTCTCTGGTCAAATAGACTCATTAAACATATGCCAATCCAGTCATCTTCAAGCTTATGCACATTTTGTGTAGGACATAATCATAAATATTTCCAGTAGAGCACTAGAGTAGAAGTCAACAAATCTCATTCATTATCCATTTCTGAAAGTGTGAATTAGAAATGTGTGGTAGGACAATGCTCTCCAGGTTTTCTTTATGGGAAATGATTGTAATTTTGGCTAAACAAAGTATATATCACTTAGGAATTCTCAAATGAAAGGTGTAATGCCCAAGGCAAAGTATATCAGCAATGCAAAGGACTATGCAACACAAACACACACACACACACACACACACACACACACACACACACACACACACACACACACAGTTTTACTCCATAAAAGGCAAAAGAAGTGAAATGGAAAGTAGTTGTTGCTCCAGAGAAAGGCCTAATGAAAGATGGAGCTACCTAAAGACCCTCAAGGGTTGTTTCATCACGTCTTCTGCTCTCTTTATTATTAATGTTTTATGTACTACTTTGTGCTTCTCTCTAAGGATTCGGAGATGAGTGTCAATAGTTCATGATTAAAACGTTAATGCCTCCACTAATATTCTTTTCAGATTCTTAATTATGGCATGAGAGTAACTTCAGACATATAACTCTTAATTTTGGAAGTTGAATAAGCATAAAGTATAAGCCCAAGGATTGCCTGTATGTCCCTCCTCTGAGGATCAACCTAGCTGAGGCTCAATTAAACCATTTGCCTTACCTCTTAGATTCACTAAGACTACTGATAGGTTAAGTGACTTGCCTTCCCAGGGTCACAGACATTATGCTTCAGAAATGGGCCTTTAAACCTAGGTCATCCTGACTCAAAGACAGACTTTCTATCCACTATACTATGCTGTATCTCATAGCAAAATCCTTGAGAAATTTCAGTCATGAATGTATGATTGACTTATTTAAAGGTGGTGAGGAATCCGGCACCTTAGAAATAGACACTGAAAATACTTAGTGACAAATTCAATGATACTCTCCATCCTCATTTCTCTTCTGATATTATATTTTAGACATTTATTTATTATGATTACTTACTGGAAACTCATCCTTCTCTCTCCAAACACAGTAATAAACATTCTACATTGTCTTCAATCAAAAGAGAAATTACCAAAGAGCTTGTGCACATACTTCTATGAAACATCTTATTTTTAAGTGGCATTGGTAAAAAACAAAAGAAAAATGTACCAATAAGAGAAGATTTTTGAGTGTCAAGAAAACATGCATTAATTGGCTTTATGTAGCATATGTCTCTGACTTTAGCCTTTCTTAGGAAATTGACTTGGGATATGTTAACATGAAATTAAATGAGAAAATGCTCACATAATTTCTGATGATAGCACAGAAATATTTCAAAGATAAATGAATTCATTGGTGCAAATCTCCCTCTGCACATAAGTGTGTCCTTTTATAGCTCTGAACAACTACTGAATGATTTATTACTTTCAAATAAAGCATTAATTCGACCACAAAATCATAATGAATCTCCTTAGAGGAAATAAAACATCATGGCAATGAAAATGAATTGGTATATAAATGTTTTCAACTTAAAATGCAAAAATATACTATATACTATAACCAGTAATCCAACAAGCATTCATTAAACACCTACTATGTGTCAAGCACCATGCTGAATGATAAGAAGTCAAAGAAAACAAGAGTCAGTCCCTGCTCTCAATGAGCTCATAGTCTAATAGGGAAGGCAACATGCAAACAACTATATACAAATGAGCTATATGTAGAATAAATTAGTAATGAGCAGGGGGAAATCACTGACATTGAGAGAGATTAGGCAAAAATTCTTGCAGAAGGAGGGATTTTACCTGAGACTGGATGGAATATAGGAGACAGAGATACTAACTGCTAATATACGGGCAGTCTAAAAAAGATTAGCATTAGAGCATACAATCTATCCAAGAAGAGGATAAAAGTACTGCCTAGGCCTTATACCTATCCCTCTGTTGATTAACTCCAATTTGATACATAGATGTCAATACACATATACATACACATATGTATGATGATATAGATAAACAAGATAAATAGAGATAGCTGGAGATGGAGAGGGATAGAAACTGGGACAGGGACAAGTGGAGAGTGGAAGAGAAAAAAATTGTGTTTGTACATAGTTGTTTGCAAATAGTTTCATCCATTAGACTGTGCTCCCTGAGAGCAAGAACTATCCTTTACCTTTCTTTGCATCCCCACTGATTGGTATGATACCTATAACACATAGTAAGTGATTAATAAATGTTTATTGATTGATGGAAAAGGCGTTGGACAGGATATTTGGTATTCATTATCTAAATTGTAGAGCCTGGAGTTATTGAGGCTAAGGGTATGGGTTTGATTCTTATGAGAGCGTGGAATTTGCAAGACCATAAGTTATCCATCCCAAGCCAGTCACCTCTGAAGTGTTTTGGTAAAGATCAAAATAGGGAATTTAGCGAGAGATTTTTATTGACCCAAAAAATCTATCTCCCCTCCTGAGGCAAAAAAAAAAAATCCAAACACATGCCCTACCAAACACAGAATGTAAACTCCTTAATGAACACATATCCAAGTAGATTATAAACTCACTAAAGTGAAGGACTTTGCATCTCCAGTAATTAACTCAGTATTTGGCACAGAGTAAGCACTTAAATTTTTATTAAACTGGATTTCCATTTTAACAATGAACTGGTTGAAGCCTCTCTCCATTCTGACAGACAGATTTTAAAAGTAATAACAACGATAACTCATTTATATAGTACTTTAAGGTTTGAGAAGCACTTTCCCTCCACTATCTCATTCTTAGAGGGTATGACTGACAACCATTATTTATTTGACAATTGGTAACTAATCTATATTGTCAAGGATAAAGTTTTTATAAATCCCTTAATATATCTTATTTCTTACAAATGTGTCCTACTTTTTCCTCTTCCAACCACTTAGAAATCTGACCTTGTTATATTATCAACAACCATCTGGGGTTGAAATATGAAAGACAACTTAGAAAGCTTGATGAATCATAGGGAAGAGCCAAGAGTATTAATTAATCCAGATTGGACTAGATATCCATAACTCAGTTAGGGTACATGTATCTTACTTGGCTATAGAAGCCTTACAGAAAAATTAGGCTTACTTGACATTTATACATAAGTTGATAGCTCCAGAGATAATAATCATTACTGATTCCTTACCATTACTAATTTAGGAACCAGGCATAGACTGAGATTTGAAGGGGGGTGGTGCTTCTAAAAGGCTGTATGAAATATCCCTCTTGCCAAAATTGCCCTTACTCTCTTCTATGTTCATTGTTAGGAACAGAAAAAATAGTGATGTCTTGGATTTGGCTGTTTTTGCTCACTTTTCCTGCATAGAATTACTGAATGTCTGCAACAGAAGGGACCTTAGAGCTCATTTAGTACACTTTATATATCAACAGAAACCCCTTCTCCCATATAGCCAACATGTGGTTAACGATCCTGTGCTTGAATGCTCTAGTGAGGAAGAACTCATTACCTCCAAAGATAATGGAGGAACTCATTACCTCCAAAGATAATACACTGTGGTTTTTGGACAGCTTTAATTGTTCATTTTTTTCCCCTTCTATTGAGCCAGTAGCTGCCATTCCGCAACTTCTTCCTGTTGCTTCCAGCTACAGTATATCAAATTTTTAAAAATAGCCCCACAGGTATTCTTTAGGCACTTAATGGGGGAAGAACATTGTACTAGGTACTAGAAGAGATAAGTTTAGATGAGCAAAGACAAATGGTTTAGTTTAGTTTACTTTTGTTATGCAAAATGAAGTTAATCAAAGAGGCATCCAAGATGGTAGAAAAAGAGGAAGCAGTACAACCCAACTCCCACTCCCAACTATCAGGTCAGATCTTGAAAATAGAAGAGACTGTCTTAATCAAGAAATATAAAGGGAGGGGGTAGTCAGAAGCAAAGACTTGAAAATGGACAGAGTCAAAGAAGAAAATAGAATAAATGAGGAGGATAGGATAGAAGGAAATATAGTTAGTCTTTCACAATATGACTACTATGAAAATGTTTTCCATAACTACACATGTATAACCTATATTGAATTTTTGTCTTCCCAGTGGGGATTGGATGAGGAGGGAGGAAGGGAGAGAATATGGAACTCAAAGTTTTAAAAACAAATGTTAAAAAATTGTTATTACATGTAACCAGAAAATAAGATATACAGGCAATAGAAATCCAATTTGCCTTACAATAAAATAAGGGGGAAGGAGGAAAAGGGAAAGATAGAGGGGTATATGAGAGAGCAGACTGGGGGAAGGAATAATTAGTATGCTTGCCATCTTAAGGTGAGATTTGGTGGAGAGATAGGGAGAAAATTTGGAACTCAAAATCTTGTGGAAATAAATGTTGAAAACTAAAAATAATTAAATAAATTCTAGGGAAAAAGAAATCCAAAGAAAAAAAATTATTGTGAGTTATTTTTTTTTCCTAGCCCAGGTTGGTAAAGAGAAAAAGAGAAATAATTCTGAGAATAGAATCTAGCTAGAAGTATACAGCTCAGAGTTTTCAATCACAGATAGTCAGGACCTGTAGCTGTGCACTATGGCAAAAAGAGGTGCCAAGTCTATCAAAGGGATCTAACACCAAGCAGGGAGCAGGAAAAAGTGCCAACTAGCTGCTTTTTCTTTGATATTCCAGAACTGGGTCACAGATCTGAGGAAGATCAAGGAAAGAATGTATGTGTGAGGAGGCAGACAAAAGCAAAGAATGGTAATTGAGAACAATATCAATGGGTAAAAGTAAAAGGAGTGGTCTTAAGCTCCAGGCTGTGTCCTGGGCAAGGAACAACAACAGAAGTGAGAACAAGGTAACTCTAAAGCTGGCAGAAGAGCAAGGACTCAGATCCAGACTCCAGCCCAGGACGAAGCTTCTCAAAATAACCAGGGTGATGAGCTTAGACAAAAGCAACATTATCATTGTCACTTCGAACCTGCAGATTTCTGCAGATGGAAGATTTACTGATTGACTGACCAATAGTGGTTGAGTCCAGTAGTAATCTACCGGATAACCCATTGAGGGGTAAGTTAATAGTTTTATTGCTCAGAACCAAACCAAGGTCAGAAACTTGCAAAACATAGACCAAGAGGGCAAACATTAGACTTTGCACAGAATCAGATAGTTTTCATTTCCCTTAAAGTGTGCAACTCTTCAATATAAGCTGTTCCTCAGATTCTTGAATGACACAACACCCAATACCTATAAGTAGCAAGATGTGAGAGAGAAAAAAAAAAAGATAGGACCAAAAAAATGACCATTCTCTCCAGAAGCATGCAGATCTTGCCTCTAAGGCAAAGTCTGAATTAGGAACTAAGGGTAGAAGAACAAGCAAACTAAAACAGAATACCATCATAAGGAGCTATTATGCTGCTGAGGACATGCAAGACATAAACCACTAGGAAGAGAATGACTATAGAATATCTAGACAAAGTATGAGTTTTATTTTATTTAAAAAGTTTTAAATAATTTTATAAATGAAATTAGAGCACCAGAAAAGGAATAGATAAAGAAATCAGACAGAACAATTAGAAAAAGAACATCTTGGCACAAGAGGCAAAAATCCGTGCCTAAGCAAAACTATTTGAAAATCAGAATGGATAAAACAGAAGTTAAAGTCTTAATTAGCCAACAAGAAATATTAAAACAAAGTCAAAGACACTATAAAAAATATGAAGTATCTAATATAAAAAGAAACAAGTTTAGAAAACAGATTGAGGAGATATCATTTAAGAATAATTGGATTACCTGAAAGCCATACGGCAACAACAAGAACTTAATCATCATATGTGAAAAACCATAAAATTAAACTGTCCACACCTCTTAGAATAAAAGAGTACTAATAGCAAAACACAGATGAAAAAGATAGAAAGGGAAAGTCTCTTTAAAATAGCTGCAGACAGTTTAATATGCTTGGGAGTCTACCAGCCAAGATAGATACAGGAAATATATGAATAAAATTACAAAATGTGTTTCACAAAAATATAAATAAATGAAGGCAAATCTAAACAATTGAGTAAAATTAATTGCTCAGTGGATAAACCAAGTCAATATAATAAAAAATATGACTCTCCCTAAATTAATTTACTTTTGTAGTGCCATACCAATCTAGTGCCCAGAGAATTCTTTTATAAGGCTAGAAAAATAGTAACAAAATTCGTATGGAAGAACAAAAGTTCAAAAACTTAAAGGAATCAGTGACAAAAAAGTAAAGGAAAGCAGTCTAATAGTTCCAGATTTCAAACCACATTACAAAGTGGTAATCATCAAAACAATCTGGTAAAAGAAAGAAGGAAAGAAAGAAAGAAAGAAAGAAAGAAAGAAAGAAGAGTGATCATTGGAATATATAAGGTATACAAAATACAAAAGTAAATAGTACTTTAGTAATCATAATGATCTAATGCTTGAGAAACCTAAATATCCAAGCTTTTCAATCAAGAGCTCACTATCCAATAAAAAGCTTCTGGGAAAACTGGAAAGCAATCTGGTAGAAACTAGGCATAGAGAGAACATCATCTCAAACTATATACCAAGATAAGATCAAAACAGTCAGATGATTTTGACAGAAAGAGTGATATCATAAGCAAATTGATGGAACATGGAAAAAATTATCTGTCAAATAAGAGACAAAGAGGATCATGGGAGGGAAAATGGATAATTTTGATTACACATTTTTTTAAATTTATACAACAAAATCTATGCAGGCAGTTTTTATACTGCTACTAGGCAAGTAACTTAAAGAGATGAAAGAAAAAGGAAAATGATTTATATGTACAAAAATATTTATAACTACTCTTTTAGTAGTGCCAAAGAATTAGAAATTGATAAAATTTCCATTGGTTGAAGAATGGCTGAACAAGTTGTGGCATATGAATTTGATGGAATAGTGGGGGTAAAGGAGCATGGGGCATTCAAGAAGGACTACCACCTCTAGTGTGAGGATGGCAAGCCCTTTTCAAAGTTGCTCATCCATCTTCAGGTCCACCTTCACCTAACTCTCACCTGTGGCTCCAAGAAACTGTAGCATGTGCAGCAGCCACATTGAGGTAAATCATCTCAGCAGACAGGCTAAGCCAAGTTGAGGGTAATCAACAAAGTCCAAAACCATAGGCAGTTAGGAGGATGTCTGCCCCCCACCATGTGAATATTTCCTCTGGTGGAATGGCCAGATGAGAACAACTTGTTTCAACGTCCACAAAGGTGGTTGAAGCAGGTACTGTGGAGTGCTTAGAGCTTGGTCAGACTTCAAAGACACCAAGGTCATCCATTGCATCTTGGGTCATGGCTGCACATCACGAGTCATCCTGACTTTTTTCTTACCATTGGACTTTGATAACTCTGAAAGGGAGAGTGAGACTGAAGACTCTGTCCAAATCAATTTATCCACAAATCAAGACTGTGTGATGTCTTGGTCCTCTTTCAAAATAAAGGGCAAACAACAACTCTATTGTCCTATGAGAAAGGATGAACAGTATGGTTTCAGAAAATCCTGCGCAAAATTATATGAACTTATGTAAAGTGAAGTGTGCAGAACCAAGAGAACATTGTGCACAGCAACAGCAATATTGTAATAATAATCAACTGTGAAAAATGTAGCTACTGTGATCAAGACAGTGATACAAGATAATTACAAATGACTTGAGATGAAAAATGCTATCCACTTCCAGGGAGAAAACTGACAAACACAGAGTGCAGATTAAAGCACGCTTCTTTCACTTCATTTTACTTGCTTTTTATTTTTGAAACATAACTAATGTGGAAATTTTTTGCCTGATTTCACATGTATAAAATAACAAGCAAAATAACAAACAATTCTAATGAATGGATGTGTCAAAGAACAAATTTTAAAAATAGATAATTTCATTAAATCCAATGACAACAATGGGACAATATATCAAAAAAAAAATTTGTATGTGGTCAAAGTAGCCCTTAGGGGAAATGTTATATCTCTAAAAACTTTAATCAACAAAAGACAGAAGAAATTGACAGATTGTACATGCAATAAAAAACTAGGAAATTAACATATTAAAAACAAAAATTAGAAACAAAAAAGAAATCCTTAAACTCAGAAAAAGAAAAAAAATCAATAAATAATATTAAATATATCTTTGAAAATACAATAAAATAGATAAACCATTAGCTATTTTTTTAAGAAAGAGGAAAAACAAAATTGCTATATTTGCCCATGTTTACACATAGATAATTAATTCACGTTTATAAGAATAAGAACCACTTCTGAATTGATAAACTCTAAAAGAAAATGAATAGGGAGTTTTTAGAGAAAGAAATCCAATATTTAAGTAGCCATATTTAAAAATTCTCCAAATCATTAATAATTTAAAAAATGAACATTAAAATAACTCTGATGTTTCACCTCACAACTGTCAGTTTGGTAAATTTCAAAATAAAAGAAAATTACAAGTTCTGATGTGACTATGGAAATTCAGGATTAGTAATACAGTGATGGTAGATCTAGTCTACCCATTCTAGAAAGAAATTTGGATATGCCCAAAAAGTTACTAAACTATTGACCCAATGATACTACTTCTAGGTCTACATTCCAAAAAGAACAAAGACAGATGTCATAGGTACAAATTATTTATAGGAACTCTTTTTTGTGTTGGTAAATAATTGGAAGCTAAGCCCATCAGTTGGAAAAATGTAGAACAAATTATAGTAAGTGAATATACTGTCATATTACTGAATCTTAAGAAATTATGAGGGATAAGTTTCAGAGAAACTTGGGAAGACTTTATATAAACTGATGCAGAGAAAAGTGATCAGAATTAGGAAACAATTTATTCATTAACAATTTTAAAGGTAAACAATTTTGAAAAATAAAAGAACCCTGAGCAAGGCAATGTTCACACACAATTCATTGGAATCACTGACAAAATATGCACCCACCAACTCACAGAGAGATGATAGACTCTGTGTATATATTGAGACATATTCTTCTGGCCATGTTATGCATATTTGTTATAAGGTTTTTGTAATCCTTTTCTATGAGTAGGGGTGATATGGGAGGGAGAGAATGTGATTGTTTGATAACTTAAAACATTAAATTCATTTTTAAAAATTAAACACAACAAAAAGGAAATGATTGAGTTTCACAAACAATAAGTTTTATATACGATAGCCCACCAAAGACTCAGACAGCCTTCATGTTATTTATGACCACATAAATGAAACTGTTTTAAATGTTTTAAATGTTTTAAAATGAAACCATGACTTTCCAAAGTTAACAGGTACCTCAACTAAACTTCAAAAATAAAACATTTGGAATGCTTTTGAAGCTAGATAATTTATTCACAATGATGAAAATAGTAAATCTAATATGCCATTTATTTTTTTAATGCACAAGGAACAAGTAAATGCAGCTTGAATAGACACACAGTCATTTTCATAGAAGGGCCCTAAATTAAGTTCTGCCTGATGACTGAGTAGGGGGCTATGAAAACCATTTTTTTAAACGCTAAATTTACATACATTCCTAAAGTAGAGAATTTCACCCAGAATTGCATGAATTGCCCTTTAACTTGTCTCCAGCTTTTTAAAAATGTGATTTTTATTTCATGCTGGACAAATTAGGCCCTTAACTGGTGCTTTTTTTCTTCTCTTTTTTTTAAGTGGACATTTGATTAGGATAAATAGCAACAATAAGAGCATGGAGAAACATCAGAAACTTTTTAAAAATCTCTTCAAATACCCAGACAGTACATTTTCCCTTTTCCTTCTTTAGAAAATAACACTTTTCTCCTTTCCTTTCGTTCTGCTCTTTAGGTCATTCAGTCTCATGTTCCCTGTCCATGTCTTTATCATTCTAGTGGTTAAAATCTCAATTTCAAATTATTATGCCCTTCATCTCCCAGGAAATTCAAGGCCACAACATTAATCTAAGACAATACTCACAGAAAAGTATCATTGATCTTTTAAATTGCCTTTCTTATTTCAAATCCTATCAACTGTTTCTGAAGGTCAAATGAGTTAGTTGATTTACTAATCTATTTCTGAATCATTCTGGAGATTTCTGAGTAACTTGGTAACTAAGTTCTTGACAGTACTCCTTTCCTAAGAATATTTTTTTTTCTTATAATATAGTCACTATTTGATTTTCACATACATCATGTCAAAGGCAATTACATAGTGTATGTGCTAACACATCATGGAGAACTCATTATCATTGACCTTTCCCCTTCCCACCAGGACAAGTGGTGATTCTTGCCCTGGGGTGAGCCAGCACATCAGGTTCATTCTCTATGACCACCAATTTCTTATGTTTCAATACTTATATGGTATATCACTTGAATTAACATAGTTCAATTCAGATCATCAATTCAATAAACATTTGTTGTGCATCTACAGAAAAAAAATAAGTGCAGGTGAATTAAGCCTGGTTTCTGACCACAAGTTTAGGGTCTAATTGACAAGACAGGAGCAGAACAGAAAATAATAAAGATGAAACAGAATATGTTTAATACCAAATTTATATGACATTCATTTCAGTTCAATAAGCATTACTAAGCCCTTGTTCTGTGCAGAGCAATGTGTTCAGCAACAGGAGATACACAGTTTAAATAAAACGTACCAGACCTCATGTAATTTAAAGCTACTAAATAGCACAAATGTAAGTATTATGAAAGCAGAGAGAAATATGTACTCATTAAGGGTGTAATCCATTTTGTTAAGGTAATAGGGAATGAGAGGCTTCTTGGGGAAAAAAAAAATGAACTTCTCAAGTCAAATGATGCATATATTGAGCTGAAGGACTAATCCATGGAGCCAGTTAATTTGAATCTAACCATCTACACTAGAGGTTCTTAGCTTGAATGTAAACAATGTAAACTTGTTTTTGATAACTGTATTTCAACATAATTGGATTTCTGTATAATTCCACATATTTTGTTTTATACATTAAAACATGATTTTTAGAAAGTCTTGAGTCAAGTTCCAAAAGGGTCTATAGGAAAAAAAAAGTTAAGAATCCCTTGTCTTTTTATATAGATATAGATATATCTCCACACATCTGTAGACAGATAGGAAACTGTAAAGCTGCTATGTGCAACTTGCTATTCCTTTCAAATATACAGCAAAATAATCATATACATTTCTTTTTTTCTTTCCTCACCTCAACATCACCCTATAAATGGTGGCCATTAGACACAAATATGTATATATACATATATATATGTACATATGTGTATATACACACATAAATATATACACACATACATATATGTATGTATAGATAGTTATTCTATACATACTTCTATTTATAAGTTCTTTCTCTACATGTAGATAGCATATTTCTTTGTATGTCCTTTATAGTTATTTTGGGTATTTATTGTGGTCAAAATAACATTTGGTCAAAGTTGTTCTTAAAACGATATTGCTGTTACTGTAGACAATATTCTCTTGGTTCTGTTCATTTCACTCTTCATTACTTCATACTAGTCTTTCCATGTTTTTCTAAGATCATTGAGCTCATCATTTCTTATAATAATCTTCCATCACAAGGCTATAAACATTTTAGAATGTAAAAATTCTTTTCCTTTTTCCCTAATTATCTTGCAAGTATCACTGGGTTGAAGGGTTTAGGTAGTTTAATAACTCTTTTGGCATACTTCTTCATTCTTCATCCTTTCTGACTTTTATACATTATATAATGATATTCTTAGGATTTGAGGATCTCAAAACTAAGGCTAGAAGTGACATGAGCTGTCAATTAGAATAATGCTCTAATTTTTCAGATGAGGAAACTGAGGTCCAAGGAGGTTAAATAATTTGCCCAAGGTTACACAAGTAGTCAGCATCATAAGCAGGATTTCAGGCTGTGTCTTTTAACTTCACAACAAATTTTTTTATGATGATGCATCATCTATTCCTGCATATTCTCTCATCTATGAATTTCCATAACTCTTCTTACTCTTCATTCTCCTTCCTGTCTGACCCCTCCTTAGTTTCTTTTATTGGATAATCATTGATTCCCTAACTTTGGGTGCCCATCAAGGCTTCTTTTCTCTCATTACAGTCTCTTTCTTAGAGATTTCACCATTTTCTATGTGTTTGCTAACCATCTCTATGCAGACGACTCCCAGATCTACACATCCAGGTCCAATCCTTCATCATATATTGCTGATTGGATATCTCCAGCAAAATGTCCCATAAGCATCTAAATTCAATATGTCTGAAATTATATTTTATCTTCTACTCTAAACCAATCAATCCTCTTAATTTTCTTATTTCTGTTGAGAATACTACCATTCTTCTAATCACTTGGGTTCACAACCTCAGAATCATACATGACTCCTACTATGTCAGTTTAGGCAATCCCTCATGTCCATTCATTTGCCAATTCTAGTTGATTCCATTTCCACATCCATCATATTCTATCCATATATATGGCTATTCTTCTTGGTTCAAGCTATCATCAGTTCAACCTATAATATTTAAACAGCCCAATAACTATGCTCCTGGCTGCCACTCTCTGTATTTCCATGCAGCTGTCAAAATAATCTTTCTGAAGCACAAAACTGACCATGTGTCCACACTACTAAAGAACCTTCAAGGGTTCCCTATTGCTTCTAGAATATTTAAAAAAATCATCCTCAGCTTGGTATTTAAAGACCTTCACAAACTGATTCCAATTTGCCTTTCCAGGTTTTTTGCACATTCACACATTTTAGAAACTGCACTCTAACAAAAACAGTCTACTTACATTATACTTTCTACCACCACGCCTTTTCCACAGGACATTCTTCATGCTTAGAAAGCACCCTCTGCCTCTCAAAATGACTGACCTTCTTCAAAATTCAGTTCATGTGCCATCTCTTACAAGGAGAGGATCTATCTGAAAGAAGTATAGTATAATATAGTGCTCTAGACTTAAAGTAAGAAAGTCTTAGTTATGAATCCCACTTCAGAATCTTACTAGCAATGTGAACCCATGAAAACCTCCCTGAGTGTTGCATTCTTCTGCAAAATGAAGAGACTAAACTTAATTATTTTTAAGATCTTTTCCAGTTCTTAATCTATGAGCCAATCATCCCCTTAGTTCAGATATTTTAACCTGGGTCCCACAGATTCCTCCCATCCCCAAGAAGTCTATGAATAAATTTCAAAAAGTCTGTGAACTTGGATGGGGAAAAATTACGTGTTTATTTTTATGAACTTCTAGCTGAAATTGAGCATATCCTTCAATTACTTAAAACATTATTCTTAGAAGGGTTATATTGGCTTCCATTGCACGAAAAAAAAAAAAGGCAAGAACTGCTACCTTGGCCATGAGAATTCAGTCCCTCTTCCTCAAACTAACATTTTGATAGCTTCCTCCAAGTTGTGTCTATATCCCATAGCCCTGGAGGTGAGTACTCAGGCAGTAGGACCAGAGGGCATTAGTTGGACAGAAAAATGTATATCTATGAGACACAAAATCAAGTTACTCATAAAATTAATTATAGAATGAGAATTAGATGAAACCTCAAAAATCATCTGGGCAGTGGTTGTCAAATGTTTTGATCTCAGAACCCCTTTGCATTCTTAAAAATTATTCAGTATTCCCCAAAGAAGCTTTGGTTTGTGGGGTTACACCTATCCTTTATTTACCAAACAAAAATTAACATGTCTTAGTTGGAAAAAGAGAATGGAAGAGGCATTTATTAAGCATCTAGTATGTGCCAGACACTTTAGAAATATCTCATTTCATATTTGCAACAAATTTTGTAGGTAATAACTACTACTACCATTTTACAATTGAGGAAACTGAAGTAGAAAGATTATGTGACTTGCCCAGGATCACCCAGCTAGTGTCTAAGGCTGGATTTGAACTTATTTTCCTGAGTTTAGAGCTCTTTTTACTGTATTATTATGAAAGGTTTTAACTTTATTAGCTCCATGAAAGGGTGCCAGAAGGCAGAAGTTCAAGTCCAAGGTCAGACATTTACTGGTTCTGTGACCCTACAAAACTGACTTCTCCCTGAGGTTTAATTTCATTAGTTCTAAAATTGAAATAATAATACTTGCACTACTTGTCCAAGATGTTTGTTGTGACAAAAGTGTATTAGTGAAATTTCAAAGAATATAGATATATGATATGATTTTAATTAAACATGAAACCTGGAGAATAGGAAAAATGACTTCTATTATTCACAGGGTAGGATAAAGAAGTATCACCAATTGATATGACAGAAATTCTTGCATATATTCCTGTATTTGGTCTTGAATCAAGCTTTCAGGGAAGAATTTTTTTTCTTCTACACCATTTTTTTTTTTGCTACTTTATGAAGAGATGATGATATTGCTTATAAATTTTTGCCTTCCTCCTCCATAACATTTTCCAAATGGTTTTATATCCTAAGCTGGTGTTGCCCTTGACTGCAATGTTTCTCCACTTGGAGTGGTCCTGGCTTGGATTTTTTAATTTCTTTGTTTTAGCAATTGTATTATATATTAAGTTTCTAGAAGTAACGGTGATAGTACACGCTGATGTCCATTCCTTTATCCATTTCTCATTTTTTGGTGCTGATGGTTTATTTTAATAAGTTAATTTAGAGCTCTTTTATTGTATTCCATATCTTTTTCTCATCTTGATACTTCTAATTTTCTGTTAATTTTGATCTTTGCTCTAACAAGTTTACAGTCTAATAATACATTAAATTTCCTAAGAAATTTTCATGACATACTTTGTCGCGGTAAATTGGTCTGGGTATTGAAATCTGTGCCCACAATTGCATACATTGGGCATTTAGAACAAAATCCCACCCTTAAATCCAGTTTACATATCTTGTTTGTAAAATAAAAAAGACTATAGAAGACATCAAAAGAAAAAGAAGTGGAAAAACAGAAAACAAATTGGGCTTTCCCCTTCCAGAATACTAGAAGTTGGTCCAATTCCTCTTTAAGCAACTTCTACTGATAACTTGTGGCTTATTTTCTTTTACTCTCAGGTACAGCATTTATATTTTTTCTTATTTTTATGTTATTGTCCTCTCAATATCAAATGAAAATCAGCCATGAAAATTGGCTGGAAACTGAAAGAAATTCAGATGGACTGGCAATGTAACTGTCTGAAACCATGGTATATACTGAAGGTACAACCCACCAAATAGGGACCATGATCAGTATGGATTCTCAAAACTATTACTTTGATCTACTGAATGTTTGCATTTGCATGCCACCTTTGCTGTGAAATACTGAATATAATCATGAAAGAAAGCTATCGGTTTTACTGAGCTCACACAAGAACCCACTTACCCTGAAGGAAATAAATAGTTATGGGAAAAGACCAATTCTTCCTGTACTGTATTTTGAAGCTAAAAAAGTAATAACCA
>CM053583.1:148378691-148407607 GCA_028627135.1 Pseudochirops cupreus
TCCCATAAAATTGAAGAGAATAGCACAATGGATTAAAAACTAGAATTCTACAGTCTGGTGTTTATAAGAAACACATTGGAAAAATAAAGATTCGACCAGAGTAAATTGAAAGCAAGAAAAATATTGAACTAATAAACAAAAATATGAGATAGTTATATGAGAAAAGAATAAAAAAGAGATAAACAGCTGGTTAATTAAAAAGGAGAAGGGAGAAAACCAAATTACCAGCATCGATAATAAAGAATGACTCCACTACCAATGAAGAGGAAACAAAAACAATAATTAGGAACTCTTTTGCCCAACTGTGTGGCAATAAATCTGAAAATCTAAGTGAAAAAGATGAATATTTACAACAATATTAACAAATTAACAAAGGAAGCAGAGGAGAAAATATTTAAATAACTCCATTTTAGGAAAAGAAATTAAACCATCAATGAACTCTTTAAGAAAAAAACTCCAGGGCCAGATGGATTTACAAGTGAATTCTATCAAACTTTTAAAGAACAATTAATTGCAATACTATAAAAATTATTTTTTAAAATACCTGAAGAAGGAGTCCTACCAAATTCATTTTATGATACAAATATCATCGTGATACCTAAACCAGGAAGAGCTAATACAGAAATAGAAAATTATAGTCCAATTTCTCTCGTGAATATGGATGAAAATTTTTAGTAAAATATTAGCAAAGAGATTACAACCATTTATCACCAGTATAATACACTATGACCAGGTAGAATTTATACTAGGAATGCAGGGCTGGATCAACATTGGGAAAACTATCAGCATAATTGATCATATCATTAACAAAATTAACAGAAAACATATGATTATCTCAATAGATACAGAAAAAGCTTTTGACAAAAAGGAGCATCCATTTCTATTAAAAAAATACTTGAGAACATAGGAATTAATGGAGTTTTCTTTAAAATAATAAGCAATATGAATCTAAAACCATCAGCACGCATTATATGTAATAGGGATAAGCTAGAAACATTCCTAATATGGTCAGAGGTGAAACAAGGATGCCCATTACCACCACCATTATTCAGTGTTGTACTAGAAATGTTAGCATTACCATTAATGGAAGAAAAAGAAAATGAAGGAATTAGAATAGACAGTGAGGAAACAAAACAATCAATCTTTGCAGATGATATGATAGCACACATAGAGAACTCTAGAGAATCAACTAAAAAACTACTTGAAACAATTAGCAACTTTGGCAGAGTTGCAAGATATAAAATAAACCAATATAAATCATCAGCATTTATTTATGTGACCAACAAAATTCAGCACCAAGAGATGGACAGACAAATTTCATCTAAAATAATGTAAATAATATATAAAATATTTGGGAGTCTACCTGCCAAGACAAAGCCAGGAACTATATGAAGACCATTATAAAATGCTTTTCACACAAATAAAGTCAAATCTAAACAATTAGAAAAATATAGGCTGCTCATGGGCAGGCCATGATAATATAATAAAAATGACAATTCTACCTAAATTAATTCACTTATTCAGCACCATACCAATCAACTACCACAAATTATTTTATAGAGCCAGGAAAAAATAATAAAATTAATCTGAAAGAATACAAGGTCAAGAATATAAAGGGAATTAATGAAAAATGCAAACTATATCATAAAGTGGCAATCGTCAATACTATTTGATACTGGCTTAGAAATAGGGTGATAGATCAGTGGAAGACACAGTAGCAAATAACTATAGTAATCTACTATTTGATAAACCCAAAGACTCCTGTTTCTGGGATAAGAACTCACTATTTGACAAAACTGCTAGGAAAACTGGAAAATAGGATGGCAGAAACTAGGCATAGACCAACATCTCACACCATGTACCAAGATAAGATCAAAATGAGCACATAATTAGGACAAAAGGGATAAATTAGCAGAGCAAGGAATAGTTTACCAGTAAGATCTACAGAGAAGGGAAGACTTTATGACCAGACAGGAGACAGAGATTGTTATAAAATGCAAAATGGATAATTTTGATTACAATAAATTAAAAAAAAAAGTTTTGCACAAAGAAAACTAAAGCAGCCAAGTTTAAAGGGAAACAATTTTAACAACCAGTGTTTCTGATAAAGGCCTCATTTATAAATTATATAAAGAACTGAGTCAAAATTTTTAAGAGTACCCCAATTAATAAATGGTGAAAGCATATGAATAGGCAGTTTTCAGAGAAAGAAAGTAAAGCTATCTATAGTCATATGAAAAAAATGCTCTAAATCCTATTGACTAGAAGAATACAAATTAAAACAACTGTGAGGTTCCACTTCACACCTATCAAATTGGCTAATATGACAGAAAATTAAAATGCTAAATATTGGAGAAGATGTGGAAAATTGAAATACTATTGCATTGTTGGTGGAGTTGTGAACTGATCCAACCATTCTGAAGAGCAATCTGGAATTTTGCCCAAAGTGCTATAAAACTATGTGTACCCTTTGACCCAGCAATACCACTTCTAGGGCTCCCAAAGCGATCATAAAAAAGGGGAAAGGAACCACATGTACAAAAATATTTACAGCAGCTGTTTTTGTGGTGGCAAAGAACTGGTAATTGAGGGGATGCCCATCAATTGGAAAATGGTTAAACAAGTTGTGGCATATGAATGTAATGCAATATTATTGTACTATTGTGCTATTGTGCATTTCTTATAGAAATGATGATCAGGAAGATTTCAGAAAAACCTGGAAAGTCTCACATGAACTGTTGCTAAGTGAAGTAAGCTAAACCAGGGGAACGTTGTACATAGTAAGAGCAACATTATGCAATGATCAACTGTCTAGCTCTTCTCAGCAATACAGTGATCCAAGACAATTCCAAAAGACTCATGATGGTAAATGCAAACCATATTCAGAGAAAGTACTACAGAATCTGAATGTAGATCAAAGTATACTATTTTCACTTTATTTTGGGGGGGAGAGTTCTTTCTAACATTTTTTTTCTTCTTGCTCTGATTCTTCTTTCACAACATGACTAATATGGAAATGTGTTTAATATGATTGTACATGTATAACCTATATCAGATTGCTTGCTGTCTTGGGGGACAGGGAGGGGAGGGAGGAAAGGAGAAAAATTTGGAACTCAAAATTTTACAAAAATGAACGTTGTAAACTATCTGTACATAAAGTTGGAAAAATAATAAAATTCTATTAAGTTTAAAAAGTTATTAAATAAGTACATAAATATATAAAGATAAATATAAAAGTAATAATACATATAAAGAGAATATAAATGATATGAAGCTAAATACAAAGAAGATTAAACACCAATAAATAAAAAATACTTAAATACAAGGTAATTTTCAAGGATGAGCACTAAGTAATTAGAGTAATCACAAGGCTACGTGCAAGAGAGGGTGTCAGAGCTGCAACTTAAACAAAAAGGATTCCATGAGGTAGAGGTAAAGGGAATGGAATGCAGGTGTGAGAGATGGCCAGTGGAAAGGACAGAGAAGGGATAAGAAGAGCCATGAGTGAGTAGCAAAAAGGCCAATTTGGCTTAATCACAGAGTGTGAGATGGGGGGTAACGTTTGGTGAGGAAAGTAGGAGAGAGAGGGAATAGGCTGTGTGGGGCTTTAAACACTAAAAAGAAGAGTTCACATTTTATCCTAGAGGAGATAGGAAGCCACAGGTATGGGTTAGACGGGAGAGTCACATGGTCAGATCTGTTCTTAAGAAAAATTAATTTGCCAGCAGCATAGGACAGATTGGGGGGAGTAGAGGACTTGAGTTGGGGCTATCAATAAGGAGATTGATGAGTAAAAGTAGATAGCAAGCCCTTCACTCTTTAATCAATGATTGTGTAAGCTGCTCTGGCTAGAAAATTCATGGTCACGTGGTCAGACTTCTGTTGTTGACATTATACACACTTAATGCATAGAAGCACAGTCAATCATTGCCCCCTTATTCAAAACTCATTTAGCTTTGAACAACAAGCCAAATCTTGAATTTTCTGGCGTTGAATTTTTTTTTAAAGTTATCCACACACAACAAGGAGGTACACAAAGTATTTTAATTCAGATACTGTTCATATTCTATCAATTAACAAAAATATAACTTTGGAAATTTTTTAAAGAATGTTTTACAAATAATAACATTTCAGGACCATTCAACTTAAAGTTTCCTCATCTAGAAAATTACTGAATTCAATAAAGTAGTCTTCAAGGTGTCTTCAGGCTCTAGGAGTCTGATCACATGATTCTATTAATGCTTTTAAAGACCTCTCAGTTCTGCTAAGTCTCTCCCTGAACCCACAAAGGCTACAGAAGCTTAAAAATAAAAGCTGGCATTTATAAAGTGAGTCAAATACTTTATACAGATTATCACATATCATGCTCACAGTAATGCTCTGAGTTAGATACTGGAAAAAAACTGCTTCTTGGGAAGATTGAGAGACTTGCCCATGGTCCCACAGTTAGAAAATGTGCAATTCAAAGACAAGTCTTTCTTGATTGTCGAGATAGAGAGAGAGAGAGAGAGACAGAGACAGAGACAGAGACAGAGAGAAACAGAGACACAGAGAGACAGAGACACAGAGAGAGACAGAGAGAGGATTAAATGAATTAATAGATTAGAGAGAGGGAGAGAGAGAGACAGAGAGAGACAGAGAGACAGAGACAGAAAGAGAAACAAAGACACAGAGAGACAGAGACACAGAGAGACACAGAGAGAGGATTAAATGAATTAATAGATTAGAGAGAGAGAGAGAGAGAGAGAGAGAGAGAGAGAGAGAGGGAGAGAGAGAGAGAGAGATGAGTGGATGGATAACAATCTGAAGAGTCTTCATTGGAAGGTACTGGGTCACCTTAAGATTTTGCCCCAAATCCAGCCAACCTGGATCTTTCTCTCATTCTTTTATGTGAAACAAGAACAAAGATAAATTTTTCAAACCTAGTTGAACTGGTGAAGGAGCAAATCCATCTACTCTAAGCAGAGATAAACCAGCTCATCAAAATGTATTAGGATATATGCATAAGGATATAATAGAAAGACTATAAGACTTGGATTCAGAAGACCAGTAATTAAATTCTGGACAAGCCAATTAACCTCTTTAAACTTTGATTTACTCATTTGTAAAATGGGAATAATTCTAGCACTAGCTGCCCTATGTAGTTATTGTGAAAAGGAGTTTTGTGGGCCAGATAATCATTTTAAGTGTGAATTGTTATTATTTAATTACTTGAATGTATAAATCAAAAGGCATTTCTTAAGTGTCGATTATTGGTAAAGACTTGTGTGAAGACACTAATAGAAATGAAAGACAGTCCCTGCTGTCATGGAGCTCACTATCTGATGAGGGAAACACATATAAGAAGGATGCTGCTGTGAGTCAGATGAAAGAATTCATGACCATGGTTCATAGAATACACAAACAGAGCAAACAGTAATGCATCTTCTTTAATATAATTTCTACAGATAAAATCATCTCCATTTCAGTTATTCGAACACTTGGTCATGTCAAGAACCTTGGTGGTGAGAATTTTCTGACTTAACAGTAACTTTGGTGGAGTAAATAGAGGTGACATCAAGAACACCTGGGTTCAAATTCTACCTGTGGCACATATTGAGTGTAATCTATCAGTGTCCATGGCAAGTCTCTTACAGATAAGAAAGAACTCAGCAGAGAAGAATTAGTTTACTTTCTCACCCCAGAAAAAAACAGAAACTGCTTTCGGTGAGATGATTTTTCTAAAAATCTACGTGCATTTGACAAAAAGTGGTTACTATGGTAACACTGGCAGTATTGACAATGACATTTAGCCTGTAATCAGAATAAGAGAGAACACTAAATTGACATGTATATTTCAGGCAAAGCGTGATCTAGACTTAAGAAACAAACTCTAACAAACTAAATATTAGTAAATTATAAAGACTTTTTTAAATGGCCTATTAAATTAAGATGATATGGTAAGTTTGCAAAGTGGGAAAAGATTCTGAATCATTGACTTTTATGGTTATATTTTACGAAAGAATAAAAATAATACCTAACATTTACATAAATAAGGTTTGAAAAGTACTTTCCATATATTACCTCATTTGATCCCCATAATAACTTTCTGAGGGACTATTATTATCTTCATTTTATCAATGAAGAAACTGAGGCTAAGAAAGGTTAATTGATTTGTCCATTATCACACAGCCAGTATATGTTTTTGGAAGGATTTAAATTCATCTACCTGACTCCAAACAGAATAGTTCAATGGTAGAGAGTTGAACTTGGAGTCAAGAAAACCCGAGTATGAGCTCTGCTCTGACACCTACTAGCAAGTCATTTGACCCCTCAGTGCTCTGAGGCACACCATTACCACCAACCACAACTATACAAATACATCAAACATATGTATGGGGATCGAGTACACAGGCAGACAGCATCAGTTGTTAAGGTGGTATCATCCACCAAATTCCATTATATAAGTGTTTATATATAACAAATTACAAAATAAAATGACAAGAAAAAATATATATGTATTTAATATACTTAGCTTCCAGAAAGTCATTATCACTAAAAAAAAGTATTATTTATGTGATTTCTACAATTCTTAAAGAACGTAATTAGAAGATTAGAGATAACATAACTTTGTTTAATCAAACAAAGAAGAAGAAATAGGTTAACATATTTGATTGTAATTTCAAAAATGCACAAGAATGAATGGGTTAAACACATTGAAATTTATAGTTTTTAAACATTAAAGGAAATAAAACTAAGTCCTCAAGATATAACCATGAAAAATAATCTCTCAGTGAGAGGGAAATGGACAAGATAATCTAATATAGTTCTTTTCCCCATTTTTAATATAGCCAGCTCCATTTTGATAATAGCAGCAAGGAAGTTATTTGCTATCCACCCACTATAAACATATTGCAGCTCATCTATGAGTATTTTCATATGAAAAGAGAGGAGGAATTTGAGAGGCTTCTATTTACATACACAAAGCTTTTCTTTGCTTTTATTTTATGTAATACCTATCTCCAGTAAACCTTTATGAACAAAGTATTATTCTCTTATGACTACAACTTGAGAGTTTTTACAGCTTACCTAGATGGACTATGGATATCATATAGAAAAGAGGAAGCTTGCTTGTTTTTCCACTTTGTGGAAAAAACAGTGATAGTAAATGTACTTTCCTCAACATGAAAAGGAGAAGGGCTCTTCTTTTCCTTGTGAAACATCTCTATGTTTCTTATATTCTGAAATTTTTATTCAAGATATGCTCTATCAGGCAAAAGGAACAGAAATCCACTGGTTCACAAAATATTTTGGTTCATAGTTATCACTATTTTGCAAAGTCATCAATAGGATAAGTGATTTGCTCCAGGGTTACACAGCAAAAATAGTGGTAGAACTAGAATGGTTCTAGTTAGGTGTTAGGTATGACCAAATGGACAGAGTTGGGAGCAATGGATGAAGTGCTAAAAGAGACAGTATTCAATTCCATTTACAGGAAAGCTTTCTATCAATTAAAGTTCTCAAAAAGTAAAATAGACTGTCTTAGGAGATAGTGGATACCTCACCTCCACACTGAAAGTGTTTAACCAGAGGCCATTGGTAAGGCTTGTCCTAGAAGGGATTTCTATTTACATACTACTTGGATTAGATGGTATCTGACATTGCTTCCAACTCTGCAGTTTCTTGACTCTGTGAACTGACATAGCATTTAGAAGATGTTGGTGATAAGGAATCAGTCTGGAGTCTTGAAACTGAAAGCTCTTTAATATTGAGAGAGCTATTTGCCACAGTGAATGGAGTGTAGAAGTTGGGATCAGGAGGACCTCAGGTCAAATCCTGCCCCTTGAACTTCATAACTATGTGACCAAAGGTGTGCTGGCACCAGCTTGAACTGATGAGTTGACCTCAATTTTCAGCGTGAGCATTTGTGCCTCAGAAATCAGCAACCCACTAGAAATCTGAGTTTGCTTTGCTGTTTTCTGTCTTGTCTCAACTTAAAGTAATGGAGAAAATGCTGATAATGCAAATCAAATTTAAAAGTGTGTCCTGCCCCCCCCCCCTTTTTGAGAGCTGCTTGTTGAACATTTATCAGCATACCTCTGTGACTGACCTTGATCAAGTCACTCGACTTACTTATACATCAGTTTCCTCATCCATAAAATGAGGATAATAATAGCATCCACCTCATAGGGTTGTTATAAGGGTCAAATAAGATAAGAAGGGTTGTACAAACCTTAAAGTACTATATAGATTTTATAATTATTGTTGTTACTGTTATTGATTATTATTACTAGCATTATCCTACTCAGTTACTCCTTACTTCAATAGAATGTAAATCTTTTGAGAACAGGGGCTATTAGTTTTGTCTCTGGCCCCAGCACCCAGTATCTTGTGCTCACATATGGTAAGCGCTTAGTTCATACTTAGTAGATGCAGCCCACAAGATGATCTCCAAGAGTATTGCTCCATTCTACCCACTCATGATTGCGTCACCAATGCTGGTGTCCTAGGGTTTCTGTCCCAATATACACATTCATTATACCTTTATTTCTTCTCACTCCAGGAGGAAAAAAATTTCCTGATTATGGCTCTGCTCCTGACTAAGGAGAAGAAGAATATGAATATGATGGCAGAGATTCAAAGCACAGGAATCTCTTCTGGGAAGGCATGTTGAATTTGGAATCAGAGGACCATACTTTTGAACTAGGAAGAAAAAAAAAGAATTGGATGGATGAGTCTACTTTCTGATTTCCAACATGATCCCAGACCTGGCCACCTTTCAATTGGTATCTCAGCAGCTTATTTTTGTTTTTGTTTGGCGAGTAATGTTGATCTGTGTGTTGTTCTGACTTATTATGATTCTCACACATCATCTGGAATCCTCTCCTGGAAGAGATGAAACATCACAGTCTTCGTCCTAAATGGAAAGCTTAATTAAATCAGGAATAGTTCTCAAAGCAGAAAGAGCAAAAAAAAAAAAAAAAAGCGGGACAGCGTAGAAGAAAGATGCTGACAACAGTCATCATTTCTTTTGGAAGTTGAAGGAAATTCCATGATGGATAAGATGAAAATAACCCCTGTAAGGTGCTTTATCTTGCCTTCTTTTTATGAAAACAATGAGCCTCCTACCCCTCACAAATGACTTGGGGTTCAATTTTGAAGTACTGGATGGTGTCAAAACTGATTAGAATGCAGAGCATCTGTGTAGACTTTTTTAGTGCACTAGTCTAAATTCTAAAACTGCATACAAACAGCTCCTTCTAAAATTAATGTTTACAAATAACCCCTAGCTGGGGCAGCTAGGTGGCACAGCGAATAGAGCACCAGCGCTGGAGTCAGGAGGACCTGAGTTCAAATCAGACCTCAGACAATTAACATTTACTGGCCATGTGACCTTGGGCAAGTCACTTAACCCCAATTGCCCTGCTTTCCCCCCCCCCCCAAAAAAGTAAATAAATAAAAATAAAAGAATTTAAAAAAAACCCTAGCCATTCAAGGACTAAGAAATTTCTTCTAGTTTTATGAGATAAGAAAACCAGAAGTATGAATTTTAGCTAAAACCCTAGCCTACAAACTTTCATTTTTTAAAGGTCTGGAATTTCAATTCTCTGTGCAGCAATGCTAAAATTTAATGAGGTTTTGACTGGAAGAAGACCCACCTAGAATATATGTGTAAGCTGACTTGAGGAAAATGGTTAAATGTTTCTTTTTTTCAGAATTTATCAGATGAATAGCAAAAAACAAAGACTACTGAGTATTTCAAAGATTAAATTGTAGTAAATCAGTTGAACAAAATAGACTATTTGAAAGACCAAAACATTTCTTCTCATTATCAGCTGTTAATTGGTGGAACCATTCTAGAAAACAGTTTGGGATTATGCAAATAAAGAGATTAAAATAGCCATATCTTTTGACTCAGAGATTCTTCTGCTAGGCACAAAATCCAAGCAGGTCATTGATAAAAAAAAAAAAGCCCCATATATGCCAAAATATTTATACAAGTGATTTGATTTATACCTATAATAAAGATCTTTAAGCAAAGTAAATGACCATAGATTGGGAAATAATGAAACCAATTGTACTACATGAGAGTAATGGGATATACTGCACCACAAGAAATATGACAACGAATACAGAGAAGTATGGAAATAACTGCATCAACTTATACAGAGTGAAATGAGTAATGAAAATGGATAGAATGACCAACGAAAAAAAAACTGGAAAATTAACATTGTGAAATGATAAAGAATAGGCTTGGATATAAAGAAGAAATTTGAGAATATCCATCACCCTGCTTCTTTGCAGTTTCATCATAATTATCACCATGACCACAATCACCATCATCATCATGAATTCCTGAATCATTTCCCACTTCATAAATTTATATAAATTCATCAAAAAGGCAAAGGAATGAAGAGTTTGTTTTTTGTTGTTAATGTTGTTGTTCTGGTCTCGCCTTGTGATTTAACTATTGTAGGAAACTTCTGGTGAAGAAATTGCCTCTATCAATGAATATATGAGCAAGTCATTAAATTACCTGGGTCACTGAAAGGTTAATTGAATTACCCAGGATTATATAGTCAGTGTGTCAAAATAGTAGTTTTTAAAATTTCTCTGATCTTAGTCAAATTGATTAATGACTCTAGAAATTACATAATTTTTCATTTCATATGTTTCAAAGCTCCCCTCCAGTATAATCAAAGAGGAAGATATTGGGAAGTTAGCGAAAATAAAATCACCACTAATCTCTCCCTACCACTTTAAAATCTGGAAATTAATTTTAAATATTCTGTGAAACTTCAAAGATCCTTCTCTTCATTGGCATGGGAGCATTCTCCTCCAGCACAGATTGCCTTCAGAGACAATTTTATGATTATCTATTACTCAAAAAATCATCACCTGATATCATCATCAGGTAAAAACAAAACAAAGAAAAATATTCTCTGGATAACACTAAATGAACCTTTAGATGACATTTAGAAATTCCATCAGTACGTCTGCATCCAAAGCCTTTTCAGCTTATTTGTCTTCCCAGTACATTGCTCTGGCCATTATCTTTTCTCTACACACACACACACACACACACACACACACACACACACACACACACACACACAACTTTGAATGGTTTCCTTTTTCCCCCTGAATCAAATATAAAATTCTTATCCTGATATTTCAGGCTCCTACTCATCTGTTCAACATTCTACTCCCCCAATGCACTCTTCATTCCAGTCAAAATCAGCAATGCTCTGCACCCTCTTCTCACCCTGCTCTCTCCCATTTCCAGACCTCTGTTCATGTAATTCCCCCATGCCTCCAACTGACTCACCTCCCATTCCAGCCTTCTGAAGTCCCTTCACAGCCCAGTGGGTGCCAACTCTTCTGTGCGAACTTTACTATCACTCAACTGTCCTGGGTCCCAGCAAAAGTTGAGCTCTGTTGCCTCAAATTCCATATAGCCCTTCACTGGTTGTCACTTTTATGTCATACTTATTTGAATATATCTTTTTTCTTCATCATAAATTTGAAGATCTTTTTGAGTAGTGTGCTTACTCCATGCTTAGTAGAATATGTCCAATTATATGGAAGTACCAGGTTCTTCAGATCTGTGGGAACAGGGAAAGAGGTGGAGAGGGGGGGAACTGGTTTCTTGAGTGTAGGAATTCCAGCCCCAATTCCAGGAAACACAAGAAGCCCTGGCAAAGTGGAGAAGGAGGAGATAGAAGAAGGAAAAAAGAAGAAGGAAAAAGAAAAGAGACAAGGAACAAAGACAGGGAAAGAGAGAAACAGTAAGTGGAAGGATCTCACTCCAATTATCCCCCAAAGTTCTGGCCAGCAGTTACCAGTCTCAGGACACATAGAAAAGATGGCATTTATCAACAAAACGAAGAAGCAGCTTCCACTAAAGGCCTGGCTCTGCCTTACTATCTCATTCTGCTAATGGTGTCTGCCTCGATACCCCTACCATCAAGCATCAGCATGGCTACAGAAAACAAATGGGGCAGCTAAATGGCTCATAGACCCTGGAGTCAGGAGGACCTCAGTTCAAATCTGACCTCAAATACTTACTTGCCCTGTGACACTGGGTAAGTCATCTAACCCTGATTGCCTCTCTTTCCTCATCTATAAGAAGATCTTGAGAAGGAAATGGCAAACCACTCTGATCTCTTTGCCAAGAAAACCTCAAAAGGGGTCACAAAGAACTGAAAAATGACAAAACAACAAAAACAGCGAGCCAGATCAACTACCCAATCTTTATGTAACCCATCTTCAGTCACTTAGAACATTACTGGGGAAGGGGGGGCACACAGCCAGAGAGTGCGGTTAAAGGAGCACTGGCTCTGGAGTCAGAAGGACCTGAGTTCAAATCTAGACTCAGATTCTTGATCACATTTACTAGCTGTGTGACATTGGGCAAGTCACTTAACCCTAATTGACACCCCCCCAAAAAGAAAAAAAAAGAACATTGTTGGGGTAACTGTGCCATCCACAGGGCTAATGATTTTTGTTGCAGGCTTGGTGACAACCCTCTCAGGTGCTCTACTCACTACAGCCTTCTCAGATCAGACCTTCCTCATCTCAGGTCCTAGAACTTGTGTCAGTACCAACCCTGGCTTCTAAGCCTTGTAGGCTGTCCTCCCCCCAAAAACTGCAGTTCTAGAAGAAGGGGGCTGGGTATGTGGGAGTGGCAATGTGGCTTCCAAGGGTCCCCAGTGCAGAATGAAGTGAATGAAAGAATCGGGAATGTCTAAAAAAATAACTCTTACATGTTCTCTTCTGAAGCTGAGACAGACCATCAGAAGAAGAACGAGACCTACAGTAGGGGACATAGCAAAGGGTAACATCAGAGAGTAGTGATTTCTATTTCAGCCACTTCATTTTGTATGAAACCAAACATTCATCACACAGTCACCTTCCCTCCCTCCCCCCAAATGATGGCCACCCTTTCAGATTCCTATCCTTTGCTGCCAGCCATTTTTTTCAAGCCAGTACTCTGTGAGGGACTAACATCAGACCCAAATGAATGTCAGAGCTCTTGTGCGGTAGGAAGAGGAAAGGAACAACTTCAAAAATTTGTCCACACCTTACCTCCCTTTTCTGTTGCCCCTACATTGGATTGTCTTCAAAGTGATCTGTTGGGATCAAAGAATGAAAGAATAAAAATTATTCAAGTATTTTTGGAATTTGCCTCTCATCCCTCCAATGTTTGAATCCTCTCATCCAGATATATTTTGAGGCATAAATTGTCCATCATTGCTTTTCCAGAGTATTTCTCTGACAACTATAGCCCCATTCTAAGTACCTCTCCGTAATTATGATGCCTGTTTGATCCTTCCAACATAGTTGGGATGATAGAACCTACTCCTCCCTTTTCCCCTTTCTGCCTTTTTGAAAGTCATATATAGTCAATGCAGATGTTTGCTTGGTTTTTTAATTAACATAGACCAGATCAGACTTTCTTATCTGTCTTTCCAAAATTGTCCATAATAAAAAATTTATTTATCAAGCACTTGTTTGCATGTACATATACAAAAAGAAGATTAGAGACAGTCCTTACTTTATGGAAACTCATAATCCATAAGCTGAAAAAGGACCAGATATTGTGGGTGAGCTTTGACCCTCATGGGTCAAATGGAAAATTGGAAGCCTAAAGCTTAGTTTCAAATAAAAGCAGACATGTTTGACTGAGAGACTAGCTTGTCTTTTTAATATATCCAGATGAGCAATGTTGCTCACATTATTAGGATCAAGGGAAACTGTGGCATAGGGTCATGGATTCAGGTTTTACCACCAGTTTTCTATGTGATGATGGACAATTCCTTTTCCTCTCCCTGAACCTTATTTTCCTCATTTGTAAAATGGAGCAAATTCTGTTTATGCTGCCATTCTAGTGGTAATAGGAGTATATACTAATTCAAGTTTTGTAAAAATGCTTTGATCTTCTTATGAGAAAGGGTTGAGAAGACGCTATTGATAGCACTTATGTACTTACAACATACAACTTAATCATAGAGAATGGTCATTTTTTTTTCAATTACAATTTTTAATTAGGAAAAAAATCTACCATTTCTCCCTTTTATACCCCCTCCACTGAGAAAAAAAGGAAATTAAAACTCCTCTAACAATATGTATAGGTAAACAAAACAAGTGTCCATGTTAGCCATCTCCCTTATAGGTATAGATATAGACACATAGATGATATAGATATGGGTTTTATTCTGTATTCAGAGTCCTTCACCTCTATCAAGAGGTTAATAGCAAGTTTCATTATTAGTCCTCTGAACCCGAGGTTGGTCATTATGCTGATCAATGTTCTTAATTCTTTCAAACTTGTTTGTCACTGTTATATTGTTGTCATGGTATAAATTACTCTCCTAGTTCTGTTCGTACAGATCTTTCTCTGAAACCATCATTTCTTACAGCATTCCATCACATTCCTATACCACAACTTGTCTCCTGGTTCCACAGTTTACGGACACCCTTTCAGATTCCTATTCTTTGTTATCCCAAAAGAGCTTCTCTAAGTATTTTTGCACATCCTTAGAGTTTTGTTTTTGTTTTATTTGCTTAGGACTCATTCCTACCTTAATCTACCCTCTCTAATTCCACCTTCTTTGTCTTCCCTCCTATTTTCTCAGTAATTAAAATGTATTTCTGACCCCAATCCATATGTGTGCCTTTGTGTTTACATGTGTGTGTATTTTTCCCTTCTTTGACCAGTTCAGAGGAGAGTAAGTTTAAGGGTCATTTAAGGGTCATATGTTTGCATAGATATCTACTTTCTCACTTTGATTATTAGAGAGAATTTACCCTAACCTTACTTTCCCTTCTCTCAGCTCTTCATTCCTTCCCTCTGTTTTCATTCTTTCCTTAAGATCATCAAAACATAACGCCCTACATCCTGTCTAATCAGACTCTTACCATCACCCCAATGATACTTAAATATAAGCAGTTTGTCTTTGTTTAATCCCTTACTCATTAGTGCTTACCGTTTTTGTTTGTTTTTTCTCCTAACTGCCCTTCCCCTTATCTGAGGGGGTTCTGCCCAAGGGAAGGTAAATTTTGATGAACAAAAGCTACCTAGGTAATTTGGGGTTTATTGACTAGATTTCTTTCTCAACAGCTAAACCTTAAGCACAATTCACTCCGGTTCTCACAGATTGGATAACAATAGATTCCTGTCCAAACAACACTGAGTCACAGGTACATACCCAAAACTTAATCAATATTTGTTGATTAATGTCAATTAATTGATTAACTGTCAATTATTGGCAGTTTATTAATCCCAATTAATTAATCTCATCGAAATTAATTAATGTCAATTAATTGATTTCAAAGGAATGAAAATGGTAAAACACAATTTTATTTGTTCTCATTCTATCCTTTGAAATATCATTGGATAAAAAGGACAATTCTCTGTCCAAGAAGAACAAACAGCCTTCCAGTGAGGTATCCCTCTTTACAACCTGTCACTTCAGAATGACTTTGGACATATACCAAATGATCTTCACTGTTCTATAATACCCCTTCCACATAGTCTTTCCAGTGTGTTGACTTTCCTGATCTCTCAGTGGTTCTAGGATGGAATTTTTTACTAAAAAATTCTAGCATTTTTTCATCTTGTTTTATGTCTGTATCTCCAAATTCTATAATGTTAGGATGCATGGTGACTAAAATCTACAAGAACTGGAGTCATGAAAACTTGGGTTAAAATTCTGCCCAAAATATTTATTAGTTATAAGACCATGAACAACTCTCAGGAAGAAGAAAAGAGACAAGTATTTTTAAGCACCACAAGCACTGTGCTAAGCACTTGAAAAATATTGTCTCATTTGATCCTAATGACAACCTTGGGAAGCAGATGTTATTACTATCCCATTTTATAGTTGAGGAAACTGAGGCAAAAAGAATTTAAGTCACTTGCCCACTGTGCTGTGTAGCTGCCTCCAGTTAGCTTAGACACCTTCAGTCTCAGGCTCTTCATCTATAAAATGAAAACAGTAATAATACCTACCACACAGGGTTGTTGTGAGGATCAAATGAGAAACATATATAAAGTACTTTGCAAACTTTGAGATACTATATACTAGCTATTCTTCTTACAACTACTACTGAATATTTCTGCTTATATGACCAGCCACCATTTTCAACTCACCTTATCATATTCTCTAAAACTAAGCTGCCCCTTTCAATGAAGCAAACTATGATGAAATAGCACTAGAGTTGAAATCAAAAGCGTAAGGCTTCATTCACATTATTTATGTGATCTTAGGAAATATTTTACTTGTCTGGGGAATTGATTTCTCTATGGATTGAATGAAAGGGAGTGGACTAGGTAAAATCTGAGGTCCCTTCTACTGCTCATGTTCTATGATTTATGAGCTCTCATTTTTCCCATAAATATCCACAGTCTCCTGAGTTATACAAGCTAGGTATATTGAAGTCTTTTGGGGGCACATCTCTTCCTTTAGTCAAGCAAATCCTTTCAATTTATTCTCTGAAAATGAAATGAATTTTGGTCTTTGCCCATGCATCCCAAATCACCTAACTTAATTCTCTTTCCCCTCTAATAACAATATTGTATATTAAATGCTTTGCAAATCTTAAATTGCTATATAAACTGCCACTATTAGCACTACTTTCATTTTGCTACTCTTCTAAAAAATATTCTATGGCTATCCCTATCACTAACTTTCTAAGTAGACTAAAATAATTTGGTATTCAATGAAAAAAATTGTATGAGGTGAATTTCTAAGGCACTTCCAATATTCTGTAATACTATGTTTCTTTTGATCAGTATTCAACATTAACCTTCCAGTCTAGTAAGGTTATCTTGTTGCCCCTCAAATATAATATGATCATCCATACCTCTTCATCTTCTTTCATATTATCTTTGGACTGCTCCCACCCTCTCCTATCCTTCAAGGTCTAGCTCAAGACTCATACTGTACATAAAGTTTTCTTTGATAATTCCAACCATCACTAATATCCCTCATCTATGAATAAACAGAAAACATTTATTAATTTCTCTGTGCCAGGAACAGTGCCAAGCTAGCAAGGAAGATTCTCTACCTTTAAGATGATTATAATAGGAAAAGACAGTACATATGAAGAGGAGTGGCCAGGGAGGAGAACACTAATATTATATACAACACAATTTAGCACTTCTTTACACTTTTTTTCTTTGCTTTTTGGGGGCAATTGGGGTTAAATGACTTGCCCAAAGTCACACAGTTAGTAAGTGTGTCAAGGGTGTGAAGTCAGATTTGAACTCAGGTCCTCCTGACTCCAGGGCTGGTGTGTTTTTTTCACTGTGTCAGCTAGCTGCCCCCAATTTAGCACTTAAATGTATACTGATATGTTGTTTCATATTGTTCACTTACTGTTTATATTTGTCTTCACTTTCGGGATATATTATGGGTCTCTTGAGAGTAGAGGGCACATCTTATATTTAAATTTCTATGTAGTTTACCATATAATATCCATTTAATACTTTTGAAAGATTAACTCATAGAATATTCTCTTCTACTTAATATATAACTGCAAAGTATTAAAATTAGGGTAAAATAAAGCAAAAATTACAAACAACCATTCTGTGTAAAAGAAATAGGTTTGAGATGCTTTTGGTTAAATCCCTTAAAATAAATTTTAAAAAAACGAATTCGATTGTATGTATGTTGCACAAAATAATGAAAAGTGAATTGGGCAGAACAAAAAGAACATTATATGTAATAACAGTAATATTGTTTTAAGAAAGCCTTTGGGCAAAAGTCATTTTGACTATTATAAATATCCAAATTAACTAAAAAGATATATGAAGAAAGACACTATCTGTATCCAGAGACAGAACTGATAAATAGACATTTGTAGAGAATAATTTTACATATACATATGTATTTGTGTCTTATGGTAGACATCTCTGGGGCAAGGAGAGGAAGGAAAGAAAACAAAAAATGTATATGGTAACTTTATTATATATTTAAAAGGAATAGCAAATTGTACATAATGGATTTACAGTTTCATGTGCAATCATCTTTTTTTATAGTATGTTATAGAAATGCTTGTTTTATTCTATAAATTAAAATAATATAATTTTTAAAGATACACATTCATCCACTGAAATATATAAACATACACTTACTGGCATAGCTAACATGCATGCAAATTAGACAAAATCACAAGATTCAGTTGTTCTGATTTTCCAAAATTCATTCTAAATAGTTGCATCATGTTGAACATGTAGAAATAACTGTTGTACCATTATTTGAAATAGAGACACATATCAAATGAAATTTTAAAAATTCTTTACCTTCATTAAGAAATTATGACATTTGAAGAAAAGGCAATGTATAATTCCACTGTGTTCTGCCCTGTTGGCATCCCAACAAAGGTATTTTGTCATTGTGAATGCCATATTTCGGGAAGTATAATGATAAATTGGATCATGTTTAGAGCAGGACAAATGAGAGGGATGGAGAGTAGTGAGGACTTAAAATTATTTCATATAATATTAGGTGAGAAAAATGAGGATGCTTAAATTGGAGGAGAAAATGGTGAAAATAAGAAGAAATGGTAACTACCTTCAAATATTTAAAAGATAATCTCACAGGAAAAAGATTAAATACATTCTACTTGGCCGCAGGTGATAAAACAAGAAATAAGGGGTAGATGCCACATAGAGACAGATTTCAGCTTAACATAAAGAAACATTTTTGAAAAAAAATAATAGCTGTCCAAAAATTGAAAGGCCTCTCTCTTGGGATGTAGTAAATTTCTATCTCTGCCTCCAGGGTACATTGTTTAAGTGCAGGCTAAGTAATGATTTATCTAGGATATAGTACCGGGTTTTCAGTGCTTCAGGAAAAGATGGACAAGATAAGCTCTAAGGTGCCTTTCAACTTTAAAGTTCCATACTCCTGTTGAATGATCAAAGTTTTCAGATCCATTCAGCTCAAAAGTCTATGGCCCAAGTTTCATGGGTTTTCCTCCTATTTTCCTGCAAAGCAGCCAGTGCTGCAGCTCTGTCATTCAAAATGCCCTGACCATTGAATATTCTGCTCATTTCTTTTGGAAATGCTTCATCAGCTAAGTGCATCCATTCAATTTTATGTGCACCAGACCAGATGATTATTTTTTTCTCATCTTTTCCGAATGATACGGGTAACAATTCTGACTATGCTTTGAAAATACACATTTAGGGAGTTATATGATTGTACATGAATATGTCTTCTTTGTTTATCTCTGCCTAAGGAAATGAAAGAAAATCATACAGTGGTTATCCAGGACAAAAGGAAAATGCAGTAACAAGTCAATTATCTGATATATTCAGAAAACTAGGGGTTTCACTAAGAGAGGTTGCTATATAAAGTTTAACATTTTAAGTACCAACACATTTTAAACAGCTCATTGTTTTTGATTAAATACTTCAAAAATCTATGATTTCTTCAAAATGGTTACCATCCTCTAATATAGATTACAAACTCTGTACTCTTAAGTAAATGGTCTCATAAATTGTTATAGAAGTCATTAACCAGTAGCCAGCCCTTTGGTGATACGCCTTTCTATACTAGATAACTGTAACCATTCCAGCAGAATGGGTAGATGAGAACAATTTGTTCCAACATCCATAAAGGCAGGGAAACAGATGTTGTGGAGTGCTTAGAGCTTGGTCAGGCATCAAAGATGCCAAGGTCACCCACTGCATCCCAAAAAATTGCCAATTGTTTTGATTTTTGTCCTACCACTGGAGTCCAATGACTCAGAGAAAGTGAGACTGATGATTTTGTACAATTCTGCCTTACTTAAATCCAATGAACATACATTTCAAGACATTACCCATGGTACCATCAATCCTCTTTGAAAACAACAATGACAACTAACTGTACAATATTCATCTACATTGACTGATTCTTTTCTAAGTCTATTCTCACTCCATTCCATCCTCCACTCAGCTAACAAATTGATCTTCCTCAAGCTCAACTCTGGCAATATCACTCCCTCCATCCTCTACTCTAATAGTACCTCCAGGATCCAATATAAAAATCTTCTATTTAGCTTTTAAAGCTCTTCACAAGCTGACCCCTTCCTACCCTTCAGTCCACGAATTTATAATCTACCAACACTGGCATTCTTCCTTCACTTAACACATGGCACTCCATCTCCCGAAACTATGCCTTTTTGCTATCCTCCATGTCTGGAAAACTATTCATCCTTGAAGCAAGCCAAAGCATTGGATTTTGGGGGTCAGTTCATATGCAGATGTCTTGGAGAAGCAGTTTTGACCTAGGTTTATGTTAAACAAACCCAGAAGCTTAGAAACCTGCTTTCATTTACATTCTCTTTGTTTATGCCTCTAAAATGTTAACTGACTTCCAAAGACCTGTTGATTTCCCAAGACGTGGTGCCTAGAATTCAGAAACTTGTTTTTATCTGAGTTTACTTCCAGGATGTAGCAGACTATTGTAATGATAAAATTATGATGATATTCCAGGATGTGATAAACTAAGCCTATTGATGAGAATACCTGAATCTTTGTCCTTTGGATCTTTAAAAATCTTGTTCAAATCATCATTAAACAAGAGTTCTTCCCTGAACTACCTGCCTGGTTATTTCTCTCATATCTCTCCACCCAAACTTGAGGCTGGAACTCAGGTGGTTCCCAATGCACCCTACTCTGTCTCTTGTATTCATTCCCTGGTTTGTTCAAGACTCTGCTCAAATGTCACCATCTATAAGGGGTCTTTATAATCATTTCCCCCACCTCACATCTGACTTGTGCCTTCCCTCTGAGATTATCTCTTATTTATACCGTCTATAACTTATATGTGCATGGCCATTTGCATGTTGTCAATGTGCATACGTTAAGGTCAGGGACAATGTTTCTACTTTTCTTTGTGTCTCTGGCATCTTGGCTCAGTGCCTGACACACAGTCAGCACTTAATAAATACTTGCTGATGATAATTTTTTAAAACCCTAATGTCCTCTAGGCCTGTACTTGACAGCTTCCTTTGCTGGTAGTCTCTCAGAGTTACCACTCTATAGGCATGGCTTTTGATTAACCAGGAACACCTCCATGTTATTTTTAGGCAATGCAAAAGGACTTTAGTGGAGATTTTTGAAGAAAATAGCTCTAAAATGTATTAGCCATTTCCTTGACTCAGTAAACAGTAAAATGAGTTTAATGAAACCTTTTGATAATCATTATGAGCAATCACTATTTTACTGTGCCATATATATGTATGTATGTATGTATGAATTGATGAATAGTAAGAGATAATAAGTTTAGATTGATACTGATTCCAGAAATATCCTGTAAATTGATGTACCTGGGAAGTTATCTTGTCTAACCCTTCATTTATAAATAGAGAAACTTGATACCACTTGAAATTAAGCAACTTGTCCAAGATCACAAGAAGAAAGTGTCAGAGTCAGGATTTGAACTCAAGTCTCATTATCCCCAGTATGGCCCTCCAACTTCAATTCTCTTTCTACTCCCCTAGTCTGCCTCCCTGTTGTCTCAGATGTACACTTGACCATTTTTTATATAGCATGCTTTCAAGATCTCTCATCATTCCAATTAGGTGCATATAGATATCCTATAGATTGACATTCTTTTAAAACTTTTATATCTAGAATACTCTAAGTAAAATCCTGAGGTCTAAAATTTGGATGGGAAGAAAAATACATCTTTATTTTGGTATAATGGGTTCACTTCATAACCATATGTATTTTATTTTATGCATTTAAAATCATTCTAAAAAGGATTTAATGATAAAGTTAAGAATCCTTGCCTTAAATGAATGTATCCATTAACTTGGATAGTCTAATTATGCATTATAGGCTTTAATATTTAATGCAACATCAACATTGTTGGTTGCTTTTTGTCAACTAAAACTTCCTTTTTAAAAAAATAAACCTTGATGTCCTCTTTAATGTCCTCTTTATACTAAAGTAGTTAAATCACAGCAATTTTTTTTTAATTAAAATAAAAAAAAATTCTCTGCATCTAATAACTTAAATTTCGTTGGGTGGATTTCCTTCCATTTCAGAATATTTACACCAATTTAAGTCTTGACTCTGTCATTCTACATGTCAGCTTTTCCTTACATATTTTTTTATTACCTACAGATTTGCTAAGTATAACTTCCATATTTTAATCAAAGTTATTAATGAAGAATCTAAACAGAATTGCAACAAAACCAGAGTTCTGTAACATGCTAATAAAGGCTTCACTCCAGGTTAAAATTAATAACACTTTTGTTATGAGCATACAATCTTTGGACATGTGAATTTGCCTGAAGGAACAAAGTTCATGCATTAAATTCTCTCCTACTTTTCACTTTAATTCTTTCTTAATGACGTATGTTATTCTTTTTCTGTCATCTGAAGATTATTCCCCTTGGTGAAAAACATGGAAATAAAAGAGGAAATGAGAAGTTTGGTATAGTTTTACTTTCTTTTTGTTGTCTCATAACATTATACCATCTTCCCTAAATGGTAATTCTTTCCTTTTATTTTTTACCTTCTTGTTCCAAATATAGCTGACAACATCTGTTTCTTTTCCTGTTAGCATTTCATGACTGTGGAAAATGCCACCAGAACAGTCTCAGCATAATAGCACAATAGCCCTTACATCTTTTGTACATATCCTTGTGTGTGAGATGAAAGAGTTCAGAGTCTGAATCTAAGGTCAGAAAAGGTCTTTATTCTTTCTCATGAGAAAGGACTCTGCCCCCTGTCGCCCGCATGATGGCACGGAGAGAGCAACAGGTAGAAGCCAGCCCATGGTTATGTAATCTTCCAGTGCAGAAACCCAACCCCCCCCAACTGGTCTTCACTCTTATTGGTAGGGGGGCTGACCCACAACCTAAGCACGGGAATCTCTCTGAGACAAAGGACCCGGAAACATGTGGGTGTCCAGTGAAAGCAGTGTTAACCTTATTTGGCATATCTTCTGCTGAGTTGGCTCTAGGGGAGGGTCTCCATTGCTTTAAGCCCCAGATTGCTTGAAGGTCAGGTGACCTAACCCTAGGCCTAGTGAATACCGAAGCCATTCTAGATTTGATTTTTCAGAATGGGGAAACTTCACTATAAATTATTTATCACACTTGTAAAGGGCAAACTTAACACAGGGTTGCTAACTATGTAGCCACATTGTTTACTTTAGACATCTCTCATTACTTTTCAACCTTGGAATTATTCACAGATACATTGTCAGAATTTCCATACCAATGATATAAGAAGTTCCTTCCATATATTATCAGAATAACATTTCTGAAAGCATTTCAATCCCTCTCTATCAATATTCCCTTTCAAAATCTCTGTATCATCCTGCTCATTTTTTTTCTGAATTTTAAAAATCTGTTTTGCTAAAGGCTAAGAAACAGGGTTAATGTGTCATAATTTTTTCATATTTTTTCTGTTTGCCAATATTATCTCACTAATTCCATCTATGAATCAGGGTGTTATTTAGGTTAGGAAAGGTTGTAAAGAAAAATATTTTATGATAAAATTTATTTGTCTTGAATGTACTATGTAGGTTTTTCATTCTCATTAAAATATTAAAGATTCAATGTACTTTGAATTCTGTTAAAAGTCAAACATCAGGGAGAACTTAGAGAAAAATTTAATGCAAGATGGATACAGAAAAATCACCTTTTTTGATGTTCCAGAATTTTTAGACTTGGTAGATAGGCTTAAAGTACTATGTGTGTGTGTGTGTGTGTGTGTGTGTGTGTGTGTGTGCGTGTGGCAGAGAGAAAGATGTATATTACTTCAAGCCTCACTAAAATGCCTATGTATAATATATGTAATATACATATATGAATATGTATATATACATACACAGAAATGCACATAAATACATATATGCATATATTCACATATACCTGACCAAGGCCAGATTTGAACATAGGTCTTCCTGACTCCTAGTTGCTACCTGATAGCAAAAAATTGAAAGCAAATCAGAGTAATATCCCAATTTAGGTCTCCAGACAATTGCCACAGGGCTCTGAACTTGTTTCCACTTTGGACAAAATTGGATGAATTGTTCATGTTATGCTTATCATGTTTTCAGAAGATGTGAATGGCTACTGGAATTGACACATAAAAGAATGTTGACAGGGTGGTAAAAATGGGCCAAGACTAATAAATATAATGTGATAGAAACAAATGAAGTTTAAAAGTCGATTTCCTAAGTATAAGATGAAGGAAGTATAACTGGAAAGCAGCTTGGGGAAGGGCATAGCTCAGAGGTTTTAGAAGAATGCAAACTCATCACTAATGAAATGCACAATGTGGCAAGCAAAAAAATAAAAAAGAACTAGCATTATTCCCATTGGATGAAGAGAAGTGGAGCATCCGAAACTTTGGAAGTTATACTCTTACTGTATTCTGCCCTGGTTAACCTCATTTAGACTTTTGTGTTCAATTCTGGGCACTACATTACATTAACAAGTGAAAGCATATCTGGAAGAAGACCACATCAGGACGTTGAAAGGGACTCAAAATCATGTCAGAAAAAATGAACTAAAGGAACAGAAGGCTAGCCTGGAGGAGAAAAAAGCTTTGAGGGAAGAACAGGGTAGCTATTGTGAAGGATCTGAAGACTGGTATTGAATGGATGTTTGTTACTTTAAAAAAATATTACTCCATTGAGCTTTGATTTCTAGGTGCCAGTAAGTCTCTTAACAAATCCAGGCAGGATTTACTTTCTGATAGTTTTATGCACAATGTGACTTGCCTGGAGGAGACCAAGACATTGGTACTATTTTCATCGATTGGTTCAATTTGACATCTAGATTGAAGTGCAAAGCCATTATTCTTTAATCTTTCCTTTGCGTATGGAAGGTTTTTACATTTATTGACACTAAATGAAATATTGATGTCATTTAAGAAAGAATCTAAGGGATGAAGGAGTTATCTAATGTGGTTTTGGAAATGGCAGGTAGTATGATGCATTTCCACACATATAATACGTTAGATTAATGAAATGTTTAAACATTATTAACACATTAATAAAGTGCTTTACTATTGAACTTATTGTAATTATTATTCAATTAAAATGATTTTGTCATTAAATTTAAACAATTAATTTAAATTATCATATTACTATAATTTTTACTATTCAAGGTTTATCTCAAGTTTAGCCTATCCGTGAATATTCTGTTGATCAAACTATGATATCATAGTATCTGTGTCCAGACATGCCTCTTACAAAGGGAAGAGACTTTTGTGCACATTTATAAGTAAAACTATAAGCCCATTTGCCTTCAGTCTTGAATTCCTGTTTGAATTCCAATTACTGTTGAAACCCAGCCCCCAAATCACTTGAAACCATGCAATTTTTATTTGTAGACAATATTTTGAGTTGGAATGCCACTTGAAAAATCCCATCCTAAAATCTCAGTGGAGATTTTTTTTCACATCTCAAGGAAAATATAAAATACTTAGACATCATCCACAAAGCACTATATAAAGTGCTTTATCCACGAGAATTTGCTCATTGAAGACAACCAATTAAAGTAATTGAATACAAAGAACAGCGTCAGATTGGCTGTCTTCATTCATCCAATCTTTTTCACTCTTTCAGCTCATGGCTGCAAATTTAGAAATTTCCACTTGCTTCTAGAGCAATAGCTAGAAAATAAGTTTTTAGCTCCTTCATGGATGACAGTGGTCACCTTCAAAACTGCCTCTTTTCTGTGTAACAATAAGAATTTTGGGAGTATTAATCTTAGATATGTAAAAATATGAGATAAATTAGGAAATAGAGACTTTATTTGTCAATAAAGGCAGCTGAGCTATACAGGCATTGTGAGTAGCTACAACAACAGCCTTGGAAATAGCATTCGCTTCTCTCTAACTCTGGTGTTTTTGGAGCAGGAGCTAAAACCAAAGTGAAACACAGCTTCAGAGCTGTTGTTTTTGGGGTTCGTTCATCCTGGTGCTTTTGTAGAGGCATTCATCTTGGAAACAGGAAAAGATAATGAGTGAGAGAAACTACTAATGGTGGGGCAGCATGGCTGGGGGTCTGTTGCTCCTAAACGCTCCACCTCTGTGTCCCTGGCCCACCATGCTGCATATCTGCTTTAAAAGGTTCTGTCTCGAGCTGTCATCTTTGCCTCATAATGAATTTGTGAGATCTTCAAAAATTGTTAGACCTCAGAAACATCAGTTTAATTCTCCTGGGAGGGTGTTTTTTTTTTCCCCCTATAGGCAATCTAGAGGCATATTAAAAGTTCTTTGCTCAGATTTTATGTAATTTTCTTAAGGTTAAAACCAATTACATTATTTTTGAAGGCAATTATGTAGCCACCCTGTGTAATGAGACATAAAAATTGAGTAATTAACAAATGAATATTGCATGTGACCATTGCTCATCCAAGAAGCCAGTCTTAAATAAGAAATTTCATAGGAGATTTCATAGTATAATCAACCAATAGGATGCTAAAAAATTAATTGATAATTACAAAGTACAAATCATTTATCATCTTATGAGGGTCTCCAAATTGAAAATTTAGTTTAATAACTTTTTTCTAAATTGAAAGGCTTTTTGAATTTGACATTTTGATTACAGTTATTTTTGTACATTTATACTAATTTAATTATACATAAATGTATTTCAGGTTGCATATTACTTAGAGACAAGAATTTAGAGGAATTATTTATATACTGCAGGCCAGTTGCCTTGTTGCCTGCACCAAAGATCAGGCCCTACAAAACTTAACCCTTTTAGCTCTAGAAATTAGGCCCTGGGGCTTCAAGATTCTGACTGGTATTGTCTCAAGTATGACCCTGTGTTGAAATGGATATTTGCACCATGCTTCTCTTTACTTTCCTGCCATTTTTTGCAAGTCAACTAACCACCTAGACCAGTGTCTGCCCTGAAAGACTTAACCCTTTCAGCTTCAGAACTGCCACCCTGGTTCTAGCAGGTACCCATTGATGAATACCTCCTTATGTCAAGCTGCCTTCCAGCCATGATTCACTGTATTCCCCTACCATCTTCTGACATACTGTCTTGCTACTCCACAAGTGCTCTATGTGTACACACATAAACACACACACACACACACACACACACACATACACAGAGACTAATATATATATATATATATATATATATATATATATATATATATACACACCTATATATGTGTGTGTGTGTGTGTGTGTAAAGACCCTTTTCAATTCTAAACTTATAATCAAATCAATATTTCCACTTCTCCTGGAAAGGTTATTTCAATCTATTTCTTTCTGGAAAGCATTTCTCTATCCTAACACTTATACTTCTTGTAACTTTGCAAACCAAAATATGCTTCAGTGGCCACCAGTGCATTATATGCGTAATTTTGCCTATTAGAACATGAACTCCTTCAGGGCAAGGTCTGCTTTTGCTTTTTATTTGGTATGCCCAGTTCTTGTAATGGTAATGAAATTTGAAGATCCTTTTGCTAAGCTAAGAGGTACTTAGCACCTAGTTTCAAATTAAGCCTTGGTTAAAGAAACAGAAGGTTGCTGACATAACAGGAAGGGCTAAACAGGAAACCCCTGTTGCTTACATAACACGAAGGGAGTGAACAGGGAGGAACTATATCATATTTAGAAAGAGCACAAACTGGACAATAAGAACTTTTTAGAAAAAGCTTTGTGGAAGCAGGGCAGCTGCTGCTGGACTGAAGACTGAACTGAGAATTGAGAAGAACTGAGAAGAAGAATGAGAATTGAGAACTGAGAGAATTTCTTGGAGCAAGACATGTGGAGGCTGGACAAAGTGATTTTGATTTTGAGAACAAAGCTTATGGTGCTGAGGATTTAAGAGGGCCAGCCAGAGCTACTGAGGATCTCAAACCTTAAACTTGGGGTGGCATAACTTTTGTTGAGATCTTTCTTCTGGGAACTTCTGCTGAAGAGCTTCCAGAACCAGCCAAAACTTCTGCTGATGACTTCCAAGGGCCAACCTGGAGCTGCAAAAGGAATCATGATTGTGGTATCAGTTACTTTGTCTACTTGTGGCTTTGTTAAGCCTTGACTTCCCAGGAGTAAAGACTGTGAAGGATTTAAGATGACTGGACACAGTGAGCTTCAGTGTGGAACAGGAACTGCACAGAGAGCTGAACAAGGAGCTGGGAGCTGTCTGTCTTTGAAACCAGATGACAGTTTGGTGAATTCAGGTAGAAGCTGAACCATGGAAGGGGAACCAGGTAAACTGAGAGCCTACCTCGGGTCAAGATGAAAAAACTTCTCCATGGAGACTGAGTAGTGACTGATAAAATTGTAACTTACTTGTGACCTAGGGGTAGATGGCCTGTGTATTTTCCACTACCCCTTAAGAGAGTACTGAATAGTGACTGTTGAAATTATAACTTACTTGTGACTGAGGGGTGGATGGCCTGTGTATTTTCCACTACCCCTTAAGAGAGTACTGAGTAGTGACTGATATTGTAACTTAATTGCACCCCATGGGTGGAGAATTTTGACTGTTGTACTTGCCTTGCCTCCTTAAGGGTTAGTGAGTTAAAGATTGAGGAGGCTCTCCTCCTTAAGACTAACTGAATCAAGGACTTAATTAAATGATTGATTGTCTAAGTAAATGTAACTTGTTTAAAAGAGAACCATTGAATGATTGAGTTACTAAATGATTGTACTTTGTTCAAAACTTGTGACCACTTTGGTGAAAACTATATGGCCATTTTAGTGATAAGTTGTTGAGTTGTGACATGGTGAATGCTGCATTTTGATTTTCTGTGATAAGTTGTAATATTGCGAATGCTGTACCTTGATTTTCTGTGAATGTTTTGCTTTGACTTGTTATTGAATAAATAGAGAGTTTGCTATACTATGTAATCAGAACCTTGAAAGCTATTCACAGCAGCAGTCCTCTGGAAAGCTGCTCATTCGTGGCCTTACAGTTCTTAGCACAGGTCTTGACACA
>CM053583.1:148408107-148429040 GCA_028627135.1 Pseudochirops cupreus
CTATTTACTTCCAGCTGACTGGATAATGAAGACTCCAGGACCGAGGCCCAAGACCGTGATCCAGATCCAGGACGTTCAACACGAGAGCTCTTGGCCTCAGAACAATCGCTTAGTCCCCTTGCTGTCTGCAGGCCATGAGCGGGAAGCTGCAACACAGAGGTGGGTGCAAAACCTCTGCCTTTCACTTTTCCGCTCTGGAGGCATTTCGGCCGGACGCTTTTCTCCCCGCAGTTCCCACTGACCTAGTTCTGAACACTGCTCGCAGCTGCCACTAATCCGCTCCTCCGCTCCTCTGCTCCTCTCGTCCAGCACCCTGGGGCACAGCCATGGCTTCAGGCTAGGCTGGCTTCGGTTCGCAGTGCTGATATGGTTCCTTGTAGCTGAGGTGACTTTAGTGGGAAGTATCTTTGTGTGCGTTTTGGAGTTCTAGGATTGGTTTAGAGTACTATTTTGTGGGTATTTTGGGGTGGCTATGTGAGAGCTGCGATATGTTGTTGCTGCTACGCTGCCATCTTGGCTCCGCCCCCCTCACCTTCCCACTCCCAAGATGGCATAGTGTTTAAATGATTGGACTTGAAATCAGAAAGACCTTGATTAAAATACTGCCTTGAACAGTAGTTTTGTGAAATTGGACAATTCACTTGACCTCTCTGATCTTCAGTCTCTTCATCTATAAAATAGGGATAACAGTCTAGCAATTGTGCAGGACATAGAACTCTACCAATATTCTGCTGCAATAATATCAATCATTTTTGCCTCAAATGGAAAAAGAGGGTCTCAATAGCTGTCATAAAACATATAAATTACTATTATGTGGAGTAGGGATGAAACTTGTTTCATCTGGCCCTAAAGGACAGAATCAGAAACAATGGATGGAAGTTGCAAAGGGGAAAAGTTTCCTAATGGTTAGAGCTATTTCAAGTATAAAGAACTATTCTGGGAGGTGGTTGGCATCTTCTCCTTGGAGGTCTTCAAGCAGAGACTGGATGATTACTTTTCAAATATGTTTAAAATAGGGAATATTTTGCTATTTGGGTTGGACTCAAAAGCAATGGACATCCCTTTTGACTCTCAAATTTGTTGATTTTACAAATAAAATATGTTATACTCACAGAGCATGAGCATTGATAAGAGCGGTATGTATTTATTTATTCAACAAAATCTGTCCATGAGGAAGTTACTTCAGTCATCCAGGAATTAAATGAAAATGAAATGAATCCACGTTCCTTTCACTGTAAGTTGTGAATAGATGACCATAAGCAGCAAATCATGTAAACAAGGCATGGAAGAGCAGCTTAGTATTGTAATTAAATGAAGTACAATCAATCTGACACTTTTAATTTTATACCCAATCTTTACTGGGCTACATGTTAATTAGGCATAAAGAGGAAAGTGTTGAAAAAAATGACCATAATTGATATGGCTTTTATATAATCAAACCTAAAATTTCTACACTTAGTTGGAGAAAGGTGGAAGGGTACATGGTTATAGCAAAAAAAAATTAGTTACATCTGAAAGGGGCCTAAGGAAGAGAAAGAAAAAAAGAAGAAGAGGAAGAGGAAGCAGAAGGAAAGAGGAAGAAAAAAGAGAAAGCAGGAGAAGAAGGAAGAAAAAGAGGAGGAGGAGGAAGAGGAAGAGGAGGAGGAGGAAATAAGAGATGAGAGGAAAGAGGAGGAGGAAGGAGACCAGTATATTGCTGTATGGGTAGTGCTTGCCATAGAGTAAAGTGGGTTTAGTTTCCAATCCTGCCTCTGACACTCACTCTCTGTGAGTCCATGAACAAATTGCTTACCTTCTCTGAACTTCAGGAAACTCTTTAATAATAAGATTCAAAAGAGGTGACTAGGTGGCACAGTGAATAGAGCACAAGCCTTGGAGTCAGGAGGACCTGAGTTCAAATTTGACCGCAGACACTTTAACACAAAACTTAGCCATGTGACCTAGGGCAACTCACTTAACCCCAATTGCCCCTCCAAAAAAAAAAAGCAAAAAAAGAAAAAAGAATAAGGTTCAAAATTTCTGACTGTTTTGCAAGAGGAAATTCTCACATCAATGAAATCACAGGCTAATATACTAAGCATAGTTTAATTCCCTAATGTCAGAATAACTGCTGACCATCTAGTACTTTAAATTTCCCAAAGTGCTTTTCACATTATTATGACATTTGAGGATTGCAAAAAATCCTATGAGTAAAATAATATAAATAGTATTACGCTTAGTTTTTAAATGAAGTTTAATTTTAGTTATTAGATAAAGAAACTAAGGCTTAGAGAGGTTAAATAATTTGTCCTTGGCCCCACAACTAATAAGCTGATGCTTATTATTGAATCCAGGGGTAATTTAGGAACATAGGACAGTGAATACATAGGATGTTTAGTCTGGTAGTGATGGCCTGGGGAAAGCAAATAGAGGATAGAATGAAGGAACTGGATACTTGTTGTTGACAATATGTAGATGACCAGGAGGCCATACTATGGAGAATAGGGTATGTCTGTGTGTGTGGAGGGGCGGCAGGGTGAGGGAGGAGTGGCACAGTAGTGGTCCAGGCAACAGGGTTTGTTTCTCACTGGACTGAATCAGCAGTGGATTTTAGCAGCCTTCTGGGTATCTGAACAGGTTTTTTGTTTAAGGTTTTGTATAATATTTTAATCTTTTGGCCAGTTACATGTAAGAACAATTTAAAAATTTTTTTTTTAAGTTTTGAGGTCCAAATTCTTTTCTCCCTCCCTCCCTTCCTCTTCTCTGAGACAGTAAGCAGTCTGATACAGGTTATACATTGCAATCATATAACATATATTAGTAGTTTTGTTTTAAGAATGACTTTGAGAAAATAAGTAATTGTGACTATTACAAATACACAAATGAAAAATAAAGGACATATGAAGAAAGATGTTATTTGCATCCAGAGAAAGAAATGATAAATAGATGTGTGTATAGAATAATTTTACATATAAACATACATACATACTAATAGATACACATAGACACATACACACATATATGTATATGTATGTGTATATATATATATGTGTATATACATATATATATATATATATGTATATGCTTATTGTGTCTAATGTCAGCCAGCTCTAGGTCAGGGGAGAGAGAAAAGAAATAAAAGTGAAAAAAGAAAATTTTATGATAACTTTGTTGTATATTTGGAAAGACTAGCAAATTGTACATGGTAAATTTGCAGTTTCATGTGCAATCATCTTTTTTTTGTTATACTGTGTTATAGAAATATTTACTTTGTTCCATGAAAAGAAAAGAAAAGAAATTTAAAAGTAAGAATAAAGAAAGAAAGTAAAAAAACATCATGTTTCAGTCTGCATTCAGACAGTGTCAATTCTTTCCCTGGAGGCAGACAGCATGCTTTATCATGAATCCTTTAGGATTTGTCTTGTATTGCTGAGAATAGATAAATCATTCAGAGGTCTTCATTGTACAATATTGCTGTTACTGTACACAGATTTCTTCTGGTTCTGCTGACTTCACTTTGCATCAGTTCATTTAAGTCTTTCCAGGTTTTTCTGAAATAATCCTGCTTCCAATTTCCTGTAACACAATAATATTTGATCGTAACCATATACCACAACTTGTTTAGCCATTCCCCAACTGATGGACATCTTCTCAATTTCCATTTCTTAGTCATCACAAAAAGAGCTGCTATAAATATTTTTGTATAAATATGTCTTCCCCTCTCCTTTAAAAAAAAATCTCTTTGGGATATAGATGGTGTAGCATGAAAGGGTATGCACAATTTTATAGCCCTTTGTGCATAGTTCCAAATTGCATTAGTGTCCCGGTTTTCCAACATCCCTTCCAACATTTATAATTTTCTTTTTTTTGTCATATTAGCCCATCTTGATAGGTGTAAGGTGGTACCTTGGATTTGTTTTAATTTGCATTTCTTTAATCAATAGTGTTTTAGAGCATTTTTCATATGATTATACATAGTTTTGATTTCTTTGTCTGAAAACTTTCTCTTCATTTCCTTTGATCATTTATCAATTAGGGAATGACTTGCATTTTTTTTAAATTTAACTCAGTTCTCTATATCTGAGAAATGAGGCCTTTATCAAAGATAGTCATTTTTTATTTTTATATAATCAAAATAACCTATTTTACATTTTGCAATTCTCTATTTTTTTTATCCTAAATTCTTTCTTTTTTTATATATGTGACAAATAAACTATTCTGTTGAGCATCCTTCTTTAAGGGTCACATTGCTCATCTAGCATGAAGGAGGGGCTAGAAAAGGTGCCCTAAAATTGTCTGCTTCACCCAACCCTGGCCTTCTTGGGGTCCCACACTGACATTAAAACACAAAAAAGCACAACAACTTTTACAAAGATTATTCCTTTCACTGTTGGCACACAGAATGTGTGCACACATATGGACAATACAAAATCTAGTAGGCCCTCAATTATGAACAGTTCTTGTTGCTAGAGAACTCAGAAGGTATCACATCCATATAGCAGCCTTGAGTGAAACTAGGCTTGCAAATGAAGGCCAGTGTACTTAAGTCAGAACTGGACATGTTTTTCTAAAGTGACCACAGTGATGGGGGAAACCATGAATCTGGCATTGGTTTTGCTATCAAAACTAACTAGTCGACAAGCTGGTATACCTACCAAAATCAGTGAATGACAGACTCATGACAATGTGATTTCTACTGGTGAGAAAGTGCCACACCACCACTAGTGGTGTGTATGCTTCTGCCATGACAAACCCTGATGAGGTCCAAGAGAAATTCTATGAAGACTTGGAGATCTTCATCATCAATGTGCCAAAAAAGTACAAATTTATAATTCTGGGGTACTTAATATTTTTTATTTTTTAACAATTTATTTTATACTTAAATGCCAAAACTTATATAATAAGAAAAGAAAAAAAAACATTACCATGTACGTAGCAAAATATGAGAAAGGATTCAAAACACACAGCAATAAATTTCCTTTTCAAGAAAGCCTATATAGTAAGTACTATACATTGTGTTAAGAACTGTCCATCTTTTCTTTGCTTCCTTGTAAGTTTTCTCTTGTTCTCTTCTGTGCACTTTTTACTGTGTTCTTTTTCCTCCTCCCCACTCTCCCCCCAAAAGGCTGTAATTAAGCACAGATATAGCTATCTATATCTACATACTATACATACACGTATACACACACACACACATATACATACATATATGCATATATAGACATATACACACAGATATATAAACATACATATATACGTATCTATACATGTACATGTATCCATCCATCCATCCATACAATTACACATACAAATACTTAGATATCTACAATACACAAATGTATAGACATATGCATTCCTATGCATCTGTGTAATACCATACTATACTTATCTGTCCTCTGTTCCTCTGAGAATGGATAACCTTTTCCTTCAGAAGTCCAAATCTTTCCATATTTCCAACCTTATCCTGTCTAGTTATTTTAAACAATCCAAAACAACATTGCTGAATATGACTGACACAGTTTAACTTCCCTATTTTTCACTTTGGGTTACATCTATTTTAGCCTTAACTGTGTCTGAGATGATGAATAACACCCCTGCTCCTTTCTCTCTAACAAATTTTACTGTTGATCTTTATTTTATGTTTGTTCATAGCTCTTATTTCCTATCCCCCCTGACTTCTCTACTATACTTCTACCTGTTGCCTTGCCCTACTATTACTTAACCTATCCCACCTGCTGGGTTACCTGTTATCTTTCCATTCCGATTAATCTGAACACTCTTCTATATCCCACTTTAACCTATTCCTTGACTCTCTCCTCTAATGATCTCCCCTCATTCTCTCCCCCCCTCTCTATCTTCTTAGTATTTTATTTCTTTCTGAATTTAAGAGACTTTTATACTCTTCTAGATATATATGTATTGTTTCCTCTTAAACCCATTCCCAATGAAAGTAGGTTTCCAGAACTACCAAACCTCTCCTCCCATCTAATTCCTCTATGTTGGTTCTTCTTCTCACACCCCATTTGTATAAGACAATTATTCTTTTTAACTATTCCCAAGTGGTTTTACTTTTAAAAATTGTATTATACCCAGGTCTATCCCAATCTTTCTTATGAACTATTCAATTATTAATAACAATCTTAGACATATATTTTATATTTCCTCATGTAAAAGATAAGAAAAATATAAGGTACATAACAAAGACAAAATAGAAGGGAAATATAAAATATTTGGTCTTTGTTATGTACCTTATATTTTTTTTGGCTTTTGTATGTCAAATCCTCTATGAAATTCTGGTTTGGTTTTTTTTTTTTTTTGCGAAAAATCCTGAAAGTATAGCCATTCATTAAGTGTTCTTTTTTTCCTTCAGCATTAAGCTTAACTTTGCTGATTATGATATTTTCAGTGAGAATTCCAGTTTTTTGTTCTTTGATATTTGGTGTTCCAAGACCTGTGGTTTTTCAGTGTCACTGCTGCTAACTCTTGTGTGATTCTAACTGTGGCACGACCATATTTAAGTTGCTTTTTTCTTGTTGCTCATAATATTTTATCCTTGATCTGGGGTTTCAGAATTTGACTATGATATTCCTGTGGGTTTTCCTCATAGGATCTCTTTCAGGTGCTGATTGGTGGACTTTTTATATTTCTACTTTCTCCTCTTTTTCTGACACTTCAGGACAATTTTCTTTAATTATTCCTTGAATTATTGTATCAAGATTCTTGTTTTGATTATAGCTTTCAGGTAATCTGAATATTCTTTTGCTTTCTCTTCTCAATCTGTTCTCCAGATCAGTTTTTTTTTCTTATTCGATATTTTACATTCTCTTCTATTTTTTTCATTCCTTATATTTTGTTTTATTATTTCTTGGTCTCTTATGACTTCACTGACTTCCCCTTGACCAATTATGATTTTCAAGGTGTCATTTTCTTCCTTAAGATCTGAATCTCGTTTTCTAATTAGTTGATTTTCCTTTCATAATCTTCTTGTTTTTCTTCTATTATTCTTATTTTTTTTTAAAGTTTTCCCTTAATTTCTCTTATTTGATTTTTACAGTCTTTTAAAAATTCTTTTATGAATTCTTTTTGGGCAGCTGACCATTTGACATTATCCTTTGGAGGTAGAAGAGGGTTTCTTTGCTCAAGTATCCCTTCTGAAGATGAACCCTGGTCTCTCTTTCTATAGTAAATTTCTAGAGTTGAATTCTTTCTCCTTTGCTTTTTTTATTTGTAGCAACTTAATTTTTGTAATCATCTATAGTCCTGGAGTATGGGATGTGGTGCCTCTAGTCTCAGATCTTCCTTTACCTCTCTCCTCTGGCATGGAACTGAGACCAATACCTCCAGCCTCTTGTGAGTGCCCACAGCCAGTAGCATACCTGCCTCACTGCTTCTACACTCAGGCGTGTGCAGGTTTCTTCTTGCCCAGGACCACATTTCCACAGCAATGATGGGTCTGGAATTTCTTTGTCAGCAGAGGTTCCCTTAATCTACCATGGCTCATAAGCTCAACATTCCTTACTGTCCTGTAGTAAAAGTTCTTGTGAATGGGGCTGAGACTGCTTCCCAACTGAGCTAATCTCAAGCCTTGCTACTTGATATTTAAGCAGAACTAGTCTGGAAGTGTTTATTCTTCCCAGGGATCAAACCTCATCTCAGGATTTTACTTCAGGTCTTCTCTGATTTTTCCAGAAGAGCCACTGTTCTGCCACTACTCTTATTCATTTTTATCACTCTATGTTCTGCTTGAGGCACCTTTTTATCTCATTTGTGGGTGAAATCTGGAGAACTTGGAATTTTCTGACTTACTCTGCCATCTGAGTATCATCAGATATTACAGGAAGTCCTTGGGAGAAATGGAGTTGGAAACAGCAACAGTCAATATTGAAGATGTATGTGTCTCATGACCTTTTCATCACCAGCACTGGCTTTTCTTTTTCTAAATTCAATAAAAGTTTGTGAATGCACCATCAGAGAAAACATTAACATTTAATAGACTATTTCATTGTAAGGAGAAGAGACAGACAGGATGTGAGAATGACAAAGTTGATGTGTGGTAGATAGTGCTGGCATGAACCTAGACTTTTCCTTGCCAAACTAAGCATTCACATTCAACAAAAGCAGCATCCCCAAAGCAAGACAACTATGAGGAGCCTTAATGTCAACATATTAGAGCATTTCTCCAAGCATGAACAGTTCATTGCTAACTTGGAGAGAATACTGAGTCAACACATGGTTGGCAACAGTAAAGCAGAAAAGAAGTGGGAAGCTTTCATAGATTTGATGTACAGCATAGCATTTACTTATCTGGTCCAGAATATTCACAACAATCAAGATTGGTTTGATAAAAATGATGGGGAAATTCAGAAGCTGCTAAATGAAAAATGAGAACTCCACAGAATTTGCCCACAGAATGGTGTACATGTGTGTCTGTGTGTGTGTGTATGTGTGTTTGTGTGTGTGTGTGTCTAAGAAGGCAGCATTTAACTCCATCAAAATTAAAGTATAAGTGACACTTGGATAGATTCAGGATTCTTGGCTCAGTGAGAAGGCAGGTGAAATTCAACAATCCAAAGTGCTTTTATCATTCTGTGAAGGCTATTTATGTGCCAAAGATCTATGGTTCATCTCAACTGCTAATGAAGCCACATTGATTAGAGAAAAGGCCATGACAATGGAGAAATGGACTGAACACTTCATACTATTCTCAACAGACCATCATCACTCAATGCTGAACCCATTGATCATATAACTCATATTGAAGTTAATTTCTCTCTAGCCAAACTCCCAACTCAAGAATAGGTTTTGAATGTCATTAGACTCTTCTCATGTGGCAAAGTGCCTGGTTCTGATTGAATCCCAGATGAGATTTACAAAGCAGGGGATCCATTGCTCTTACAAAATGTAACTGAAATTTTCTCAGTTATCTGGCAAGAAGAGGTTATTTCCCAGAAATTCAAGGATGCTTCCATTGCCCATCTCTATAAAGGTAAAGGAAATAGATTGTCCTGAGCCAGTCAAGAGAAGTGGTGAGATTCTCTTGCTTAGTTATTACTTGCAAGATTCCTGCCAGAGTCCTCTGATCCTTAGACTGATCCTTCACCTGGAAGATGGCTATCTACCCAAGTCAGTATGGCCTTAGAAAAGACTGATGACTGGTTGATATGGTGTTTGCAGCCTGACAATTCCAGGAGAAATTCCAGGAGCAGAAAGGGGTCTGTACATAATGTTTACTGATATAAACCAAAACCTTTGATACTATCAGTAGTGAGAGCTTGTGTGAAATTATGGCAAAATTTGGTTGCCTGGAGAAGTTCACCAGTATTGTAGATCAGTTTCACAATGACATGCTTACATAGGTTCTGGATAATGGACAATGCTATTGTGCTTTCCAGTCACCAATGGAGTGAATCAGGTATGTGTGCTTGCTCCAATGCTTTTTAGCATGATGTTTTCAATAATATTGTCAGATGTCTTCAACACAGAGGAAATTGGCATCAAGGTCAGCTACCACACTGAGCAAATTATTTAACTTAAAATGACTAACCCAAGACTAAAGTAGAAGGTAAGTTGGTGCATGTTTTTTTTTTTGTTGCTGTTGTTTGCAGATGATTTTGCACCAAATGCGCCTCTGAGGCTGAGACACAACAAAGTATGCATTGATTCTCTGCTTCTTGTGTTACTTTTGTCCTAACAAGAAAACAGGTTGTCTACCAGCCAGTACCATACATGGAACCATTGGTTGCAGCAGCTGGAAGAATTTGAATACTGTGGATAAGTTCACTTACATTGGCAATATACTTTGCAGAGATGCACACATAGATGATGAGGTTGACATAAGCATTGCCAGAGCTACTTCAATTTTTGGAGGCTCCAGAGAAAAGTGTGGAAGAGAGAGGTATACAAAACTGAAGGTTTACAGAGCTGTTGCACTGACCTCATTATTGTATACCTGTACAACATGGACAGTCTACTGGTGTCATGCAAAGAAACTCAATCACTTCCATTTGGATTGTCTTGGGAAGCTTCTGAAGGTCCCCTGTCAAAATAATGTATAGGACACTGAGATCCTTTCTTGAGCTGAACTGCCAAGCATTCAAACTCTACTTCAGAGAATGTAAGTCCAATGGATTGGAAATAGTGTTCAAATATCAGAAGTATGTTTGTCTAAAAGACTATTTTAAAGAGAACTCACACAAAGCAAGAACTCACATGGAGATCAGAAGAAGCAATGCAAAGATACTCTCAGGGTCTCTGAAGAACTTGGGAATCAGTTTTGAGACATAGGACACACTGGTATGCATACGTCAAAGGAGGCATTGTACTGTATAAGCAAAGCAGAATTATAGTACATCAAAAAAATGTGAGATTCACAAATTTGGAAACATTTCAAGTGTTCATAAGCTATTTGTGCCTGACCTGTGATAGAGCCTTCTGAGCTTAGTCTGACCAACCACAGTCCAACACACTGTACCTTTATCCCAACATGGTGTCATTTTGGTTCTTGAGAATGAAGAACAACAACCAACCACTGATAACTTTGATTTATTTTTATGAAAAAATGCCTGTTCATATCCTTTGACCATTTAGCAGTTGGAGAATGGCTCTTATTTTGTAAATTGACTCAGTTCCCTCAGTTCCCACATTTCAGAAATGACACCTTTATCAGAGAAACTTATTTCCCCCCTCCCCACCCAAGTTTTCTGTTTTTCTTCTAATTTTGGATGCATTAGTTTGTACAAAACCTTTTGAAGCAGTGGTTCTCAACCTGTGGGTTGTGACCCCTTTGGGGGTCAAATGACCTTTTCCCAGGGGTCACAGGGGTGGCCTAAGACCATCAGAAAACACATATTTCTGATGGTCTTAGTAACTGAGACACTGCTCCTTTATCTGTCTCCAGGCTGGTCTGCCCACACGCAGATAAGCCCACATATGAGTATTAAAGGGTCCTGGCATTAGGAAGGTTGAGAACCACTGTTTTGAAGATTTATCTAATTTAAATTATCTTTTTTTTTAATCTCCCATAATCTCCTCTATCTCTTGCTTGGTCATAAACTCTTTTATTCATAGGTATGTTTTCCTAAGTTTCCATAATTTACTCATGATATCAGCATTTAGGTGTAAATAATATATTCATTGGTAAATAGTACGAGATTTTGGCCTTTGTATACTTTCTGCCATACTGCTTTCCAGTTTTTGCAGCTTTTTTCTCAAATGTTGAGCTCTTATCTCCAAAAGCCTGGATCTTCAGGTTTATCAAACACTGTTGCTGTATATTGTGTACCTGATCTTTTTCAGTCATCTACCACTATATTTCTGAGCCAGCATCAGATTGTTTTTTGATGATTACCACTTTGTAATATAATTTGAAATCCGAAACTGTTACAGGTCACCTTCCTTCACATTTTATTTAATTGATTCTCTTGAGCCATTTTAGTCCTTCCAGATAAATTTTGTTACTATTTAGAAAAAAAAATTATAAAATAATTCTTTGGTAGCTTGATTGACACAGCATTAAGTAAATTAACTTAAGCAGAATTATTATTTTTATTATATTGGCTCAGTCTACTCATCAGCAATTAATATTTCTCCAATTGTTTGGATCTGTCTTTATTTGTGTGAAAAGTGTTTCGTAATTGTGTTCATGTAATTCCTGAGTTTGTCTTGGCAGGTAGACTTCCCAAGTATTTTTTATTGTCCGCAGTTTTTTATTTTATTTTATTTTATTTTATTTTATCTATTTTAAATGGTGGCCATGCCTTTATTTATTCATTCATTTATTTATTTATTTGGTCTTTTTTTGGGAGGGCAATTGGGGTTAAGTGACTTGCCCAAGGTCACACAGCTAGTAAGTGTTAAGTGTCTGAGGCCAGATTTGAACTCAGTTCCTCCTGACTCCAGGGCCAGTGCTCTATTCACTGTTCTACCTAGTCACCCCTCACAGTTATTTTAAATGAAATTTTTTTTTTATATTTCTTCTTCTTGGGTTTTGGTTGTAGAATAAAGGAATGACATTTTATGTGAATTTATTTTATATCCTAAAACTTTGCTGAAGTTTGTTCCATCTAGCTTTGCAGTTGATTCTCCAGGGCTCTGTAAGTGTACCATCATCAAAGTACAAAGGGTGATAGTTACCTTTTTGCCTGTTTTTATTCCTTTAATTTTCTTTCTTTTATGTCATAGCTAGTATTTCTAGTGGAATGTTGAATAATGATATTGATGATAGACATCCTTGTTTATTTCCTGATCTGGGAAAGACTTCAAGCTTATTCCCATTATAGATAGCGATTGTTCTTGGTTTTTAGATAGAAGGTTCTATTAATTCTTAATGCTTTTTAGCATTTTTAAAATAGGAATGTGTATCGTATGTTGTCAAAGGTTTTTTCTCTATCTATTGATATAATCACATGATTTATTTGTTGTTATTGTTACTGATGTGGTCAATTATGCAAATACTTTTCCCAATTTTGAACAAGTTCTGAATTCCTGGTATAAATCCCACCTTGTCATAGTGTATGATCTATGTTATATATTGTTGTAATCTCCTTGATAAAGTCCTTTGAGATTCAAATAGAGTTACTTGACTATGCCTTAAACCCAAATCATTCTGGCTTTCACTAGTTGGCCAATAATAGGTTCCCAGCCCAAATCTCTCTAGGTCTTTCTTTGGGTTTTGATGGCTCAAAGTGAGTGGAATTAGTAATTGTTTCTGTTCTGGCCAGAGCCCTGAGTGTCTTCCCCTCCCAGTTTGATTTTTCTTTGAGTAGGCAAACTAGGCCATCTTTTGCCTCATTTCTTACCCAGCCTTAACTCACAGAATATCTTGCCACAGCACTCAGATGAGCCTGGAGGAGAGAGTGAGGTTGATGACTTTGCACAGCCCTGTGTCACTTAAATCCAATTCACTTGCAAGTCAAGACATCACCCTCAGGATGTCATTAGTCCTCTTCAAGAATGAAGGACAAACAGCAAGAAGGAGGGACAAACAACCACAACAATGCACATGTTTCTTGAGTCATGTGTTTAAAGGTTACATTTTCTATTCAGCTCTGTTCTTTTCATTAGAAATGCTTAGAAGTCCTCTGCTTCACTCAATATCCATTCCCCCCTGAACTCATACCCCACACTCAGTTTTTCTTGGTAGGTGATTTTTTATTGTAATCCTACTCCTTTGCCTTCCAGAATATCATATTCCAAGACTTCTGATACTTGAATGTAGAAGTGCCAAATCTTATGCTATCCTGATTGTGACTCCATGATATTTGAATTGTTTCGTTCTGACTGCTTGCTCTCTCTCTCCCCTCCACACACGTATATTTGCATCTACATGTGTGTATATATGTATGTATGTATGTATGTATGTATATATATATACATACATATATATATATATATATTGCTTCCTCTTAAACCCATTCCCAGTGAAAGTAAGTTACCAGAACTACCACACCTGCTCCCCATCTAATTCCTTGGTACTGATTCTTCCTCTTGCACCTCATTTATATAAAATAATTGTGTGGCACCATCACATTCAAAATGATTTTTTTCTTGCTGTTTTTAATATCTTATCCTTAAGCTGGGGATTTTGGAGTCTGACTATAATATTGCTATTAGTTTTCCTCATATGATCTCTTTCAAGTGGTGTTTGATAGATTCTTTTTTCGATTTCTACTTTCCACCTTGTTCTAATGCTTCAGGACAATTTTCTTTAATAATTTCTTTATTATTGCATCAAGATTCTTTTTTTTTGTCATAACTTTCAGGTACTTTGATTATTCTTATGTTTTCTCTTTTTAATCTGATCTCCAGATCAGTTCTTTTTCTTATAAGATGTTTCACTTTCTCTTCTATTTTTTCATTCTTCATATTTTGTTTGATTATTTCTTGATCTCTTATAACTTCACTGGCTTCACCCTGACAATTCTAATTTTCAAGGTGTCATTTTCTTCCTTAAGATTCTGGGTCTCCTTTTCTAATTGGTTGACTTTCTTTTCATTTCCTCTTGTTTGTCTTGAATTATTCTTATTATTAAAAAAATTCCTCCATCTCTCTTATTTGATTATTAAAGTCCTTTTAAAATTCTTCTATAAATTCTTTTTTGAGCAGGTGGCCATTTGACATTACTTTTTGTGTTAGAAGAGGGTTTCTTTGCTTTAATATCCTCCTATGAAGATGAATGCCCTTCTTCTCTATTCCCATAATAACTTTCTATGGTTAAATTCTTTCTCCTTTGACTGTGAATTTTTTTTTGTAGTAATAGCTTAATTTTTGTAATTGTCTATAGTCCTGGGATATGGGTATTGGTGCCTCTTGCTTCAGATCTCAGTCCTCCCCTCTAGCCTGGAACCAAAGTCAAACTTCCCTCCAGCCTGCTGTAAGTGCCCACAGCCAGAGACATTCTGCCCCATTACTTCTTCACTCATTGGGCTTGTATAAAGTGAAGCACATGCAGTGTTCCAGAGCACTGCTGCTGTGAACAGCTTCAAGGTTCTGATTACATACTGTCTATTTATTCAGTAACAAACTATGACAAAACATTGACAGAAATCAAAATACAGCATTCACAATGTTATGATATAACAACTTACTACTAAAATGGCCACATAGTTTTCACCAAAGTGGTCACATAGTTTTAAACAAAGTACAATCATTTAGTAACTCAATCATTTAGTAAGTCCTTAATTCAATCATTCTTAAGGAGGCTTGCATCCTTAATGGGCACAAAGTACAAAGGTCAAAGTTCTCCACCCCTAGGTGACAGTAAATCATGATCTTCTCAATCAATACACAGTATCCAAGTAAAGTCTTCTTTTACCTTGACTGGAGGTTGGCTCTCAGCTTTCACGGTGCCTCTTCCATGGTTCTAGTTCCTGTCCAAATCTACCCAACTGTCACCTGGATTCAAAGGCAGGCAGCTCTCAGCTCCTTGTCCAGCTTCTCATCCAGTTCCTCAGCCAGTTCCTTGTCCAGTTCCTGTTCCATACTGAAGCTCACAATGTCCAGTTCACCTCAAGTCCTTCACAGTTCCTTTTTCTGAGAAGACAAAGCTTAACAGAGCCAAAACGACATTCATAAACATTGCCGGCAACCTCATGAATTCACTTTCTGCCTGTGAAATAAACATAGACCCAACAATAAGGTCTGAGGAATCAACACAAATCATCAGTATAGTCCTGGGACCTTTGAAAACATCAGTAAGACCCTCCTCCAGGATTTCTTCAAACATACAACAAGAAAATCCTCTTTCAAGGCTTCTGAACCAGCAGTAAGGTCCCATGGCTTCTGTAACAACAGCAACATTCTCTATCAACAGACAAATCTGACAAAGTAACATCAAAACTGACAGCCAAAGTATCGGCACCACAGCAACACTTCCTCCCAGTTCTCCTTTCTTCTCATATCTTAGTTCTTTGCAATTCTCTTCTCAGTTCTTCTCAATTCTCAGTTCAGTTCCCAGTACTCAATTCTCCATTTTGCCACAACAAGTTCTGTTCTTTATTCTTTTCTCAATTCATAGCAGTTCTCAGAAGTTCTCAGGATCATAACAGCTCTCTCTCTCTCAGCAATTCTGGCTCTCTAGCTTGGGCTTTTCCTTATATATGGTATTAACTCCTTCCTGTTCTGCCCCTTCCTGTTACATCAGCAACTTCCTCCCACTGTGAGATTTACAAGTTCTGGATCTTAATACTTGATACAATCATGAACTGAAACAAGGTGCTAAATACCTGTTTGATTGCCAATACAAGGGGCAGGGAAGATCTTCAAATCTCCATTACCATGTGCTATTTCCTTCTTGCCCTGGTTCTCATGGTTGGGTCTGGTGTTCCTTATCAGTAGAGGTTCTCTCAATCTACCCAAGCTCTTTTGCCCAACTCCCCTCCCTATCCCAAGGGTAAAAGTTCCTGTGGCTGGGGCCCAGACTGCCTCCCAACCCAGCTGTCTGCAGGGCTTTCCACTTGTTAACTGGATTGTAGCTTGAAGATGTTTACTCTTCACTGGGGCCAAACCTTGTTCTGGGATTTTTCTACTGGTAGTCTTGAATTGTCCCAGAAAGACCTTTGCTGTGCCTCCATTCTTATTTATTTTTATAAATAAAATAAAGTTCACCCTAAGGTGCTATTTTTATCTCTTGTGGGGGAAAATCTTGAGAGCTTGGAATTTTCTGACCTACTCCACCATTTACCCAAAATCCTCTCACAATGTAAAGTTCTTGAAGTTAAACATACATGATTTTCTTTCAATCTAGTTCAAGTACTTAATAACTGTTAATCAAATTGACTTATTTTCTATCTGCTTTCCATTGACATTAGAGACCTGAATATATTTTCATTGTTAAGATTAAAAGTCAGCACACTCTACAGTGCTTGGATGCTGATTATAAATTATAAATTTAATCCCTTTGAGTTCTTTTGGTTACATAGAAACATTAGGTACATTTATAGGTGGGAAGCATCATTATTATACAGCTTCCCTGTATGATATATACTGCAATTAACTCAGATTTTCAAAGCCTCTTTTTTCTTCTTCTATAAATAAGCATAATAACACTTAGGTTGTCCTGGGAAGCAGGAATTCTTAACTTTTTTGTATCATGGACCCCTCTTGCTGTATGATCAAACCTAGGAATCTCTTGTCAGAACATTATTTTTTTATATAATTGAAGGAAATGCTAAATTTCAGTTATTAAAAATAAATACATTTTTTTCCACCTACATTCATGGATCCCCTTAAATCAAGGGTTCTGTGGGCTCCAAGTTAGAACCCATAGCTATAAAGTGTAAAGTACTTTATAAATGAGAATTATAAATGGGGATTAACTGATTTATGGAGTATGTCCAAAGGAATAGGAAGATGGAATATAGCATTACATTAAGTAGGATTTACTGAATTGCTTCCCTTTTTCTCTCTTCCTCTGCTTCTTGCTTTTCCTTTATCTATCTCCCTTGATATACTCTTATCTCTTACTTCCTCTGAATATATCTAGTTCTCTTTTTTTTTGTTCTTCTTAGTATCCCTCTTATAACTCTCATCTTCTGTCTCTCTAATCCTCTGTTTCTTTCTTCCTCATTAACTATCCCATGTCTTAGCCCCTAAGCCATAAGATGAACAGAAGTAGATATTTTAACATTCATATATTTGTATGAATACATTTCTGTTTCCTATTCTCATTTTTAAAAGAAGATAAAATGAAAGCATTATTTTTTTTTTGTAAAAGGAAAAAAACACACTGAAAACCCCTTACATATCTAAATTAGATTAGATCATGTATTCAGGTTTTGATTAGATTGGTGATATTTCATAATCACTCTGTATATATGTGCTAGAGAAACAATATTTTACCATGTAAAATCTAGTAATATTTCTTAGGGGAATTTTCTGTATTTCCATAATACCCCTGGGAAGGGATTTCATAATGTTGCAAATTTGCACAAATTTTAATAGCAAAAGGCTCCCACTCATTTGCAGGAAAACATGCTTTCACAACATTTTCTGGTTGCTACAACCAGTACACTGGGTTTGCATCCCAATTGTTCAGGGAGAATCAAAGCATAATGAAAAGTTGCCCAGAGGAACAAAATGACTTAGTAAGCAGTGTTGTGAGCAAAATCTTAGTCTTAGCCTAGGGGTGGTGTTCAAGCATTCACTTCTAAAGTGTGTTTATAATTGACAAATTGAATTTCAGCCTTTCTTAACTCTTGGAAATAGATTTTCAATAATTTATATTTTGTATAAATTTAATAGCATGCTTGCTAGGTGGCATAGTGGATAAAGGATTAATACTTTATTAATCCTGGAGTCAGAAAGACTCACCTTCCTGAATTCAAATCTGGCTTCAAGCACTTACTAGCTGTGTTATCTTGGGCAAATCACTTAACCCTGTTTGCTTCAGTTTCTTCATCTATAAAATTAGCTGGAGAAGGATATGACAAACTACTCCAGTACCTTTGCTAATTTAACCCCAAAGGAGGTCAGGAAGAGTCAGACATGACTGAAATAACTGAACAACAAATAAAATTTTAAAAAAATCAAATAAAAGGTGAGCAATAATCACCTTAATTATTCAGCCTCACTTTATTATGCACATAAAATAATAATAATAACAATAATAAAAATAATATTTATATAATGCCTACTATGTACCAGGCACTGTTCTTAATGCTTTATAATTATTATATTATTTTATCTGCACAACTCTAGGAGATAGGTGCTGTTATTATAATCATTTTACAGATAAGGAAACAGAGGTGAACAGAGGTTAAGTGACTTGCCCAGGGTCATATAGCTAAAGAGTATCTGATATAAAATTTGAACTTGGATCTTCCTGCAGTCATGTTTGACTCTTCCTGACCTCCTTTGGGGTTAAATTAGCAAAGATACTGAAGTAGTTTGTCATATACTTCTCCAGCTAATTTTACCCAGGAAGTCAACAGATATATAAATATTTGTTAAGTATATATAAAATTCATTGTTGTTCAATTATTTTTGTTACATCTGGCTTTTCATGACCCTTTTTGGGGTTTTCTTGCCAAAGATATTGGAAAAGTTTGCCATTTTCTTCCCTAGCTTATTTTACAGATACAGAAACTGAGGTAAATGGGGTTAAGTGACTTGCCCAGGGTCACACAGCTTGTAAGTGTCTGATACTGGATTTGCACTCAGGTTCTCCTCACTCCAGGGCTACCACTCTATCTACTTCATCACCTAGTTGCATACACAAAATAAATCCAGGTAATTTTTGTGAGGTAGCAGCTACCAGGGATCTCTAAAGTTCACATGTATAAAGTGGCACTTGACCTGAATTTTGATAGAAACAAAGAGGAAGAGGGAAGTACCTTCCAGGAATGAGGACCAGCTAGTGCAAAGACTTGTGACAAGAGATGGATTGCTGAGTCAGGAATAGTAAGATGGTATGTTTGTGTATACCACAGAGTTCAGAATGGGTATTAAAATATAATAAGGTTGGAGGTGGAACCAGGACATCAGAGTATCAAGAAGAAATACAAGCTTCCCCTCATAGAGAATCACTTTTCCATCTTAGGGAAGCATAGGGAGAGGCAAAGTTTTATGAACAATGGAGATGAGGTCTTATCAGAAGTGGCCACAGATGGAATGTCCCAGTTACTTCACCAAAGAAAGAAGAGATCCCTGATCTAGCATAGAGAGACCTAAACTTAGGCAAGCTAAAGGAACATATGCCAATTGGCAGCTTTGTTGCTTACTGTGCAGATCCATGTCATAGATCTGGGGTCAATAGAGGAGAGGTCCTGTGTCTAGGAGTGGCATTCTATCATGGGAGGAGGTTATGAGCCTTATGGCCCTTGCAGTGTCCTCAGCAAGGTTTAGAAAGCAAGCAGCAGCAGTGTTGTTCTGACCCCAGGAAAAGAACAGAGTCTCAGTTATATCTTCTAGCCCATTCTGAAGTCTGTAGAGGAATAAGTAGGGAAGGATTCCCTGACCAAAGATAGGCACCTTCTGTCACTCTGAGGTATCAAAGCTTTCCAACTGGCTAATAGTGGATGAGTTTGACAACATTCTACTGAACATGATGAATCCCCAAAGGTTTATTGTTCAGATTGAAACCCATGTGAAGAAATTGCAGAGTTAGATTAAGGGCATTAATTTGCACTGGACTACTTTGGGAACTTTGGAAACTTGCAGGCCCCCTCCCTGAGTTGTTCCAAAGATCTTAGTTTAACTTAATACTTAAAACTTTGAGAAAGTAGCAGCCCAGACATTAACTTCAGAAAGTTTCAGAACCTGGCTATATGTAAAGTCCAGAATAAGGAAGTAGACTCAAAAGAATGAGCAGAAAAAAAGGCCTCCATAAAAAAAGCCATTACATTGAAAAGCATCCTCAAGACACAAACTTAGAGAAGATGACTCAAAAATATTCACAAGTAAAGCTTCAAAGAAAAAGATATCTTGAGCCCAAATTCAACTAGAAATTCTGGAAGAGATGAGAAGCAAAAGTTCAAAAAAGTTACTTAAAAAAAAAACAAAATTAAAGGAGGTTTCTAGAGGAAGAAAATGAGACCCATAAAAAAAGAATTGGAAAGGTAATTAACAGCTTGAAATAACAGACACAAAGTCTTGCCTAAGCAACAAACCCCTGGAAAATTAGAGTGGACCAAATAGAAGCTAATGACTTTATGAGTTAACAAACAATATTAAAATGAAGTCAGAAGACAAAAGAAAAGAACAAAAAAAATTTTGAGTTTCTTTTTTTAAAATTAAATTGATTTGTTTCTTTACTTTCAGCTTACAAGATTCAGTTCCAGAGTCCCTTGAGTTTCAAATTTCTCACCTCCTGCTCCACGCCCCCCTGCAACCCCCCCATGGTGGCATGCAGTCAAGTATAGAATCTGAAAATACTTTTACATTAGACATTAGTCCGGTTGTATAGAAGGGTTGTAACCAATGGAGTGGACAATGGGAAATAGGAAACTAAACCAAACATGGAAAAGAGTGATAGCATGTAGATTGCTTCAATCTCCATTTAAACTCTGTTCTTTCTAGATCTTTCTCTGAATGTAGGTATCTCCTTTCATACTGAGACTTGTAGAGTTGTCTTATAGCTGTATGTTGCTGAGAAGAATCCAGTTTATCAAGGTTGGTCATCACACATACATTGTGTCTGTCATTGTGTACAAATTTCTCCTGGTTCAAGAATCAAGTAAAAAACGTCTTGAGACAATAAATAAATTTAGCAAAGTTGCAGGTTATAAAATAAACCCACATAAATCCTCAGCATTCCTATATATTTCCAACAAAGTCCAACAGCAAGAGATAGTAAGAGAAACCCCATTTAAAGTTACTGTAGACATTATAAAATCTTTGGGAATCTACCTGCCAAAACAAAACCCAGTACCTTTATGAACACAACTACAAAACACTTTTCACAAAAATAAAATCAGATCTAACTAACTGGAAAAACATCAATTGCTCATGGCTGGGTT
>CM053583.1:148429540-148449949 GCA_028627135.1 Pseudochirops cupreus
TTAATTTAATTAATTTAATTTTAATTATAATTTTTATATAATATAATTTTGTATATTATTGTACATAATATATAATAAAATATAATCTATAATAATTAATTATTTGAAAATTAATATTTTAATCAAACCTATATTTTTCACTCTGCAATGCTAATAATCGATACAGATATTTTCTTTCAAGTCTGGGATAGTGGGTCATATGGTCATATGATTGATTGGCAAGTTCTTAAATGTACTTCATGTCAGACAGATTGCATATTGGTTTTTGTTTACTTATGGAGGGTAGCATAGTGATAGACTCAGAATAAGAAAAAAAAACATTTCAATGAGGACTCTAACACACAACAGCAATGTGACCCTGCTCGAGTCTTCTAGCATCCTCTGGCTTTAATTCCATTATCTGTTCAATTATGGGATTAACTGAAAAGTAAGGTCTCTTATGACTCTAAATCTATGATGCAATGGGCCTCAGTTTCCTTATCTGTAAAATGGAAGTATTAGACTTAATGACCCCAAAACCCTCTTTGAGGTTTAAATCTATTATCCTATGATAATACATATGCCTATAACAACATATTATATAAATATGATAGTACTTATTTATATAATACTTTTTCATTTCCAAGGTGCTTTATAGATGAAGAGATTGAAGATCAGAGAGGTCAAGTGAATTGTCCAAGTTCACAAAGCTGCATGACACTTACACATACACATATGTGTGTATATATTTATATATGTAAAATCATTCCATACATACTTCTAATTATCAATTCTTTCTCTGGATACAGATAATATCTTCCTTCATATGTCCTTTTTAGTTAATTTGGATATTTATAAATGTCAAAATGACTTAGTTGTTCAAAGTTGTTCTTAAAACAGTATTGCTATACTATAGCCTCTTGGTTCTGCTCATTTTGCTCTTCATTATTTCATGCAAATCTATCCATGTTTTTCTGAGATCACTGAGCTCATCATTTCTTATAGCACAGTAGTGCTCTCATCATGATCCTGTTCAGTCCACACAACTTGTTCAGTCATTCCCCAGTTGAGGGGCATTCCCTTAATTTCCAGTTCTTTGCTGCCACACAGAGAGCTGCTATAAATATTTTAGAAAATATAAGTTCTATTCCTTTTTCCATAATCATCTTTGTAAATAGATCTAAGAGTTATATTTGTTTTAACATTCAAGTATTCTGACATTTAACATTTGTTTTTAAAATTTTGAGTTCCAAATTCTTTCCCTCATTTTCCCCTTTCCCTCCTTCCTGAGAAATCAAGCAAATTATATGTTATACACATGGCATCATGTTAAAAAAAATATGCTATTAGCCATGTTGCAAAAGAAAACACCGACCAAAAACAAAACAAGAAAAATAAAGAAAGGATCAAAAAGTATACTCCAATCTGCATTCATGCACCATTAGTTCTTTCCCTAATTACAGGGGGGTGGAGACAACATGGTGAAGTAAAAGTTTGAGCTCTCCCCCAAACCCCTCCAAATGCCTATAAAAATGACTCTAAACTAATTCTAGAGCTGTAGAACCACAAAATGGAAGAGTGAAATACATCTGCAATCCAAGACAACCTGGAAGGACAACAGGAAGGGTCTATTTCACTAGTTTAGGAGTGGATCACAATCCTGTGTGGGCTGTGTGAGCACAGACAAGGCTGAACTGAATCACTGGCAGCTGTGGCAGTTTCCAGACTTCACAACCCACAAACTCCAAGGACAGCAAGAAAGCTCAATGGGGGAACTCTGTGGGACATGGGTAAAAGAGGACCTCAGTCAGACCCCAACCTCAGGGTGGCAGAGGTGGTGGTGGAAGCAGCAGCAGCAGCAGCAGTTGCTTCCAGAGCTCTGGACCTACAGATGGTGGGGGATCAAGCAACTGATACAAAACACCTGAAACCTGTGACAGTATACCCACACCCACATCTACCACTACTGGAAGGAGAGTCCTACCTCGACAAGAGTTAGAAAGTCAAGTATTTGACTGGGAAGGTGAGCAAACAGCAGGAAAAAAAAAGTCAGACTATAGAATCTTACTTTGGTGACAAAGAAGATCAAAACATGCAACCAGAAGAAGACAACAAATTCAGAATTCCTGTATCAGAAGCTTCCAAGAAAAATATAAACTGATCACAGGCCATGAAAGAGCTCAAAAAGGATTTTGAAAATCAAGTAAGGAAAGTGAAGGAAAAAATTGGGAAGAGAAATGAGAGTGATGCAAGAAAATCATGAAAAACCCCTCAACAGTTTGCTAAGGCTAAATACTGAAGAAAATAACACTTTAAAAATTAGACTAACTCAAATGGCAAAAGAGATCCAAAAAGCCAAGGAGGAGATGAATGCCTTAAAAATCAGAATTGGACAAATAGAAAAGAAGATCCAAAACCTCACTGAAGAAAATAATTCCTTCAAAATTAGAATGGAGCAAATGGAAGCTAATGACTTTATGAGAAGTCAAGAAATTATGAAACTGAACTAAAAGAGTGAAAAAATAGAAGACAATGTCAAATATCTCATTGGAAAAACTACTGATCTATATTTACAAAATAGATCCAGGAGAGATAATGTAAAAATTATTGGACTACCTGAAAGCCATGATCAAAAATAAAAAGAGCCTAGACATCATCTTTTCAGAAATTATCGAGGAAAACTGCCCTAATATTCTAGAACCAGAGCATAAAATAAAAATTGAAAGAATCCACCAATTGTCTCTTGAAAGAGATCTGAAAAGAAAAATTCCTAGGAATATTGTAGCCCAATTCCATAGTTCTCAGGTCAAGGAGGAAATATCACAAGAAGCCAGAAAGAAACAATTTGAATATTGTGGAAATACAGTCAGGATAACACAAGACCTAGCAACTTCTACATTAAAGGATCAAAGTGCTTGAAATATGATATTCCAGAGGTCAGAGGAGCAAGGATTAAAACCAAGACCTCAGAGTATAATACCTCAGGGGAAAAAATGAAAATGTAGTGAAATAGAGGACTTTCAACCAGAGCTGAATAGACCAGAGCTGAATAGAAATTTTGACTTTTAAATACAAAAATCAAGAGAAGCATGAAAAAGGAAACGGGAAAGAGCAATCATGAGGGACTTATTAAAGTTAAACTGTTTACATTCCTACATGGAAAGATGATATCTATAAATCAGAAGACCTTTCTCAGTATTAGGGTAGTTGGAGGAGATAGATAGATAGATAGATAGATAGATAGATAGATAGATAGATAGATAAATAGATAGATAGCACAAGGTGAGTTGAATATGAAGGGATGATATCTAAAAAATAAAATTAAGGGGTGAGACAGGAATATATTAGGAGAAGGAGAAAGGGAGAGATAGAATTGGGTAAATTATTTCACATAAAAGTGGCAAGAAAAAGGTTTCATAATAGAGAGGAAGAGGGGGAGGTGAGAGGGAATAAGTGAACCTTATTCTCATTGGATTTGGCTTGCGGAGAGAATAACATACAGAGTTGAGCATCTTACCTTACTGGAAAGTAAGGGGTAATTACGGAAATAAAGGAGGTATGATAGAAGGGGGGACAAATTGGGGGATGAGTAGTCAAAATCACTTTTGAAAAGGGACAGGATAAAAGGAGAAAATAGAATATGTTGGGGGAGTGGCAGGATAGGATGGAGGGAAATACAATTAGTCTTTCACAACATGACCAATATGGAAGTGTTTTGCATAACTACACATGTTTAAACTATATTGAATTGCTTTCCTTCCCAATGAGGGTGAGTGGGGAGGGAAGAAGAGAGAGAATTTGGAGAGAGAAGTTTTAAAAACAAAAGTTTAAAAATTGTTTTTTTCATGCAACTGGGAAATAAGAGACACAAGCTAATGGAGCATAGAAATCTATTCTGCCTTACATGAAAGTAAGGGATAAGGGGCAGTGATAGAAAGGAGGGCAGATTAGGGGTAAGGTTCATCAGAACACATGTAATCTGGGAGGGGAGAAGAGCAAATGGGAGAAAATTTGGAACTCAAAATCTTGTGGAAATGAATGTTGAAAACTAAAAATCAATCAATCAGTTAGAAAATGATGAGAAATTACATAAAAATAATTACACAGTTAAAATAGTGATAGTCTAAGTTATTTTTATTCTCCAGGAAAATTTAATATGAAAACAAATTATCTGTGCAAGAAGGAAATTATCATATCAAACTCAACATGTCCAAATTTAAATTATTTCTCCCCTAAACATGTTCTTCCTTCAAATTTCACTATTTCTGTCAATGAAACCATCATCATTCACCCAGTCCTCCATGTTGGAGAGCTTCCCTCTTCCTACCTCTTAAACATGAGTTACCAATTCCCATTGATCCTCTCTCCATGCCTCTCACATTTATCCCTATCTCTCAGTTCTCAATAACATCTGCCTAGCATAAGATCTCATTACCAGCTACCAAGATTATTATAATAACTTCCTAACAGCAGGTTGACTTAGTTCTTCTTTCCCTCTCTTCCTTCTGTTGATCAATCCTTCATGTTATTTCCAGGTATGAACTTTACCTGTTCAAATATTTCCAATGAGACCGTACTACCTCCAGAGTAAAGTTCAGATTCTTTGGCCTGGAATTCATGACCCTCTAACATCTGACCCCAAAATGAACAACTGATATTTTTAGTGTTATCTTCTGTTATTCCTCTCCATATACTCTATGCCCCAAATAAACTAGATTACCACAGCTAGGCAGCTAGATGATATAGTACATAGAGGACTGGTCCTAGAGTTAGGAAGACCTGAGTTCAAATCAGTCCTCAAACACTTACTACCTGTATGACCCCTGGGAAAGCCACTTACCCTCTGTCTGCCTCAGTTTCCTTAATTGTAAAATGGCAGTGATAATAATAGCACTTGCCTCTCAGGATTGTTGTGTGGATCATAAAATTTTTATAGAGTGCTTAATATAATGTCTAGCACATAGTAAGTGTTTAATAAATATTTGTTCTCACCCTTCTCCCTCCTCTTTTGTAGGTCTAAATTCTCAACCTATAATGACATGAGATAGCTGTATCATGACCTGTGAACCTGAATCAGGCATTCCTATTTATCTTCCAAAGAGCAATTACTAAGGGGCCTCTTTATTGTCAGTGTGACAACCTACCTTCATGATAGAAATGGTCCCTCAAGTGATTCTTGGAAGTTAAAAGACATAATCTTCTCCAATTGACTTAGTACTGTATTCCTCTGGGTCTGAGATAACTTTGCACATAATTACAGTTGAGTTTAAGAAATATTCCTAAGTAAAACCTAAGTAATGAACCATGATGCATTATACAGATGCTAGCTATTAATATTAAAGCAAAATTGACTCTATTGCCTCGATTGACAAAGTTCTATGCAGTAGGACTTTTGTTGAAGCTTTTTTTTTCTCTCTTCTTACATAGATTCAGTGTTTGTGTGAGTTTCTTGCTCCAGGGAGAATTAGTCATCTTGACCATTAGAGCTAACAATGGAAGAGAGTGAACTCCAATGCTGTGTGTTACGTGAAATATTAGGACTCTTCATCATTTTCAGTAGGATCATAAAGAGCTTTCCATGTAGGTGGATGGTAACAGAGATGGGGAGAAAGAAGGAAAAGAAAGAAGGCAAGTAAAAAGCATCAATAAAGCATCTTAAACACTGAAGAAAGCAAAAAGATGTTCAGAAAGGGACGTGAAATAGGGCTATTTTGTGACTACCCTGTTAAATCTAATATACTCTTTCAAAACACATAAAATAAATTACCCGATCAATAGACAATTTCTTTTTGTTTTGTTTTGTTTTTTGTATATTGCAATGTTGTGTTTGTTCATGAATTGAGTTCAATTTTTGAATTGAAAACAAAGAATAGCCACTCACGAGTACCGAGTTCCTGCGTTTGTGTAATATTTGGACTCTCAATCAGTAAGTAATGACTACATGCCCAGAACTCTAGGGTAGCAAATACTGTACAAAACTGCATTATATACATGGTCCCAACTTCTTAGGATTTTATGATATCATTAGAGGGACCGAAGTTGAGATGAATGAGGGGTGGAGAGAGGTAGACAGACAACATAACCTAATCAAAACAGCTTATGGACTTGGCTATGGCTTTTCTTTTCTTTTTTTTTTCTCTTTTGCTGGAAGAAGACTCAGGAGAAAACTAACAGGGCAACAAATTTAGGGTTAAGTGCTTGGATGGTGATAAAATGGGAGTGTGGGAGGAGAGAGAGTAAGGAAATGCAGGAGATGAGAGAAGAGTCACCACTTTGCTGGGATGGTGTAGCTCAGTTGAGGACCTCTCCCCTCCATTCTAATTAACAAGAAACAAATAGAATGGGACAGTTAGAAGGAAAATTGGGATGATGTTGGAGGCTATATCTGACCTCCCTGTGTCACCTCAGAATCAGGAGATAAAAAAGTCCTCGTCAGAAACTTCAATGGCATTTATTAATTAGGAAAGCAGTCTGGACCTATTGTCTTGATTCTGTAGAAATCTTTCTATCAATGCAGATCAGCAAATCATTTGTCCAGTAACAATAATTTTAGAGCATTTCCTAGGTCTCTGTGAAACTAATTGACTTATATATGGCCTCTTAGCCTATATGTGTCAGAGGCAGGTCTGGGACCCAGGCCTTCCTGATTCTAAAGCTCATCCCCTCTATACTCAATGCCACATTGACTTTTACTTATGTTTTATTTCACCTCTCATGCAGTCCTGCAGACTTTCCCAAACAATATGGAAAGAATATCAGTACCATAGAGCTAGGTAGTTGATGCAATGAATAGAGCACTGGTCCTAGAGTCAGAAAGACCCAAGTTGGACTCCAGTCTACTAGGAAGTTATGTGACCCTAGGCAAGTCACTTGACTGCTACCTGACTCAATATCCACACTTGAAAAATAGAGATAATAATAACATTTACCTCCTAGGGTTGTGATTAGGACACAGTGTGATGATATGGGAAACCTTAAACCGCTATATAAATGCTAGTTATTTTTACTTTAAATATTCAAATGAATCTTTGATGTCAGTAATTAAGTAGATTTCTCTTCTAAAGATGCAGATTGCAACCCATCCTTGCCTGCCCATCCTGTGTAACTGTTGTCCTTTTTGTACCTTCCCATAAACTGGGGAGAGACAACACACGCGTAACTTATTAATCATATTTCGCCCTTCCTCTCTCCCTCCCCATTTCCCTCCACCCCCAAAGCAAAACTGACCCACTGTGTCCTGTCATTGAGTTACTCAAAAACAGAAAATTATTCAGCAATTCTTCTCAGTTGGTATGTATGACTACTAACACAATATTACTAACAGATACTGCTACTTGTCCAGCTTTTGTTCATTTGATTTCATATGTCTTTTGGGAAATTCATTTCTCTGACTACTGTATGACAAGGAGTTAACTAAGCTTAGAAATCTAAAGTCAATTGGGATACACTTCAGGAGGATGTATTAGGTGTAAAGCACATTGAAGCCATAAAATACAAAGAGAACTTGGACTAAGTAATCCCAGAGCCTTGGGCAAGCCCTTAAAATGGATTACTCGCTGGGCCAGATACAAATGAATAGATTTTCTGGCAGCCACCTTGACTAAAAAAGAAAATAACAGACATTTCTGCAAAGATTATCCCAGTTCTCTGAAAAGCATGTCACCAACAACTAGTATTATAGTTCATGGCTTTAACTTTATGAGCATGAGGATTTTTTGTACACCAAGAATTCAGAGGAGGGTTATGTAGGTATATTCATGGTCTCTTCCTAATGATCTGAAATGAAATTTCAGAAGGGTTTAAAATTCTTTGCTGAAGTACAGTAATTTAAATCAGTCTCAACCTTCCTAATGCCTCGACCCTTTAATACTTGTATGTGGGCGCATTTGCATGTGGGCAGACCTGCCTGGAGACGGACAGAGGAGCAGTGTCTCGATTCCTAAGACTATCGGAAATGTGTGTTTTCTGATGGTCTTAGGAGACCCCTGTGACCCCTGTGAAAGTGTCATTCCACCCCCAAAGTTGAGAACCGCTGATTTAAATGATTGGCATTTTCATGCAGCTTCCAAAAAGTCTAAAACTTCATATCTTTGAATGGTGTCTTAATCTCTTTTGATTACTAAAATAGTGTTGTGGATAATAAACATATACAACAAAATCCTGTTCTCTAACATGATTTCTAGCATAACTGGCACCCCCTTCTTTTTTTATTTTTTGAGAAAAGAGATCTGATGATGCAAGCTGTAGGACTTTATATAGCTTTAGGAGAAGGCAGACTATGACCAAAAGGATATAGAATGAGGTAGCAGAGATGATTTGGGACTGATCAAGCTCTGGGGCAGGAGGTAGAAATGGAGATGAGATGCATGTGAAAGAGAGCTAAGAAGAGCCAAAAAGAAACCCAGAGAAAAAGCAGGAGGGTTAATTAAAGTAAGGAAAGACAGTTTGACTTAATGGGTAGAAGGACTGCCTTGTTATCCAGAAGACTTGGGTTCATTCACCTTCTATCTCTGGCACAGGCTGCAAGTGTGACATTGGGCAAGTCACTTAACCTGTCTTGTCCCAAGTAACTCTCTAAGATTTTAAATTATAGAGGAATTTTATTGTTGGATAGATTGTCATCCAAGTTCATGAGACCAGTTCCCTATGCAAATGAAGTCTCAAGTCCAGACCACCTCTCCCCACAAAGAGTGAAAATCAGAGCAGATCTAGGAAAGCAAATACAGATTATTAATTAGGAAAGCAGTCTGGATCTGTTGTCTCGGTTCTGTCTGGTTCTAGAAATCTTTCTGTCAATGCAGATCAGCAAATCGTCTGTCCAGCAAATCGTCTGTCCGGTAACAATAATTTTAGAGCATTTCCTAGGTCTCTGTGAAACTAATCGACTTATATATGGCCTCTTAGCCTATATGTGTCAGAGGCAGGTCTGGGACCCAGACCTTCCTGATTCCAAAGCTCGTCCCCTCTATACTCAATGCCACGTTGACTTTTGTTTATGTTTTATTTCACCTCTCATGCAGTCCTGCAGACTTTCCCAAACAATATGGAAAGAATATCAGTACCATAGAGCTAGGTAGCTGATGCAATGAATAGAGCACTGGTCCTAGAGTCAGAAAGACCCAAGTTGGACTCCAGTCTACTAGGAAGTTATGTGACCCTGGGCATGGTCCTTCAATGAAAGCAGTTTGTTCCAGAATCCTGGGATTTTCCCAGAGAATTGATCAAAATTGGCCTATTTTTTCTGCATTAAAAGCTAGGACTTTGGTAGCCAAGAAAAGGAACCATAGAAGCTACACTTATGCATTTAAGTATGTGAGAAGTTTGTAACTGTGCTGTCTGTTTGATTGCAAAATGGCTTTCTATACAGAATTTGTATGCAAATAATTGTGTGTGTGTGTGTGTGTGTGTGTGTGTGTGTGTGTGTGTAAAATGTTGTTTTATCTATTAGAATGCAAGTTCCTGAAGGACAGGAGCTATTTTCCCCACTCACTTAGCCAAGTGCCTGACAGATTATAAGTGCTTCATAAATATTCCTTGTGCAAAAGTAGATATCACATTCTAAGTAGCAAGCTGGGTGTGGGATTATTTGAATGGTCCCTGACAAACAAGCAGCATTGAAGAGGAGTAAAAGGGTAGACCAAGATACTAAAACCATAATGATAAGACAAAAAACACCCTTCACTGCACTGGAGACATCTTTACCCTGAAAGAACATCAGATTTGGAGTCATAAGACCCAGGTTGAAATTCAGATTCTCACACTAGCTCTGTGATTTTGGGCAAGTCTTTCAAATATCCAAGTCTTCAATTACTCATTTGTATAAAATTAGAAGACTGGGCATGATAATGTTTGAGGTCCCTTCCCCAGAGCTATAACTCCTTATACCACGTGGTTGTATACAAATGTCCATCTGTCAATATGCAGTTTTCTGTAGGGAAGTGGCCTCTATGTCTCTATTACAATTTATTAGATATATATTCTATTATATTACCAAAGAGAACCTGCCGATTAACTGTCTTCATGTATCCTTGGTAGGTGCTACAAGGCAATTTATTAGCTTAGGGCTAACAACAAATATATTTGCTTTTGTTCTCAAATTTGCATATGTTATAATGGGAATATGGATATAGGTAATTACAGTCTGGGACTACGTAAAATTTTTCATTCTCAAGACCTACTATGGCAGCTAGGTGGCACAATGGATAGAGCACTGATCCCAGAGTTAGGAGGACCTGAATTCAAATTTGGTCTCAGACACTTATTATCGATATGACCTTGGGCAAGTCACTACTTAACCTCAATTGCATAAAGAGAGGGAGACAGAAACAGAGACAGACAGAGAGAGAGCTACTGTGATCATTATGTCCCTAAGTCATATTTTTATTTTTTAAAGAGGAAAATGATCAAGAAGTTTCATATACATAAACCACCCATATCTATCCCACTAGGTTTGACTACCTATCATTACTTTTGAGTAAAAAGGCCTGGGAAATATTAAGTTTAGACACAACTGAGAAAACAGAAATGCACCAACTTCATCTTGGAAACTAGAGTAACTTCTTTATTCCCAAGAGGATAATTTAGAAGTCATTATCCTTCGAAGTCTTTCTAACAGACCTCACTCATTTTGTTGGGTAAAACATCAACAGGTCATCTAATACATTCCCCTCCTCCAGATCAAGAGTCTGGTCTTATGGATTATCTGTTTTAAAGAGATGTGTATGTGTATGTAGATGTGTGTGTGTTTGTGTACATGCATTTCAAAATCTTAACAGATAATTCTTAGGCTTTAAAAACTTTTGTTTTTCTATCCTAGGCTAGCTAATTTCCCTTTCTGAATAATTCAGCCACAATGTCACTCAATTAATTGACCAATTGATAAACATTTATTAAGTACATATTATGTGCTTTGCATTGTGCTAGGGACTGGGGATATAAGGAAAGCATGAAACATATCCTACTTGAAAGTAGCTTACGTTCTAAGGAGGAAGACAAGTATATAAATATACTTTACATATATATGTGAATGTGAATATACAACATGAGTATGAAGAGAATATATGAAAATAAAGACAAAATAGTCAAATACAGAATATTTGGGGAAGGTACGCCTTTGGGCGGATCAGGAAAGGCTTTATGTAGAAAGTGGTGCCTGAGCTGTGTCTTGAAGGAAAAGAAATATTCTCTTAGGCGGGTAAGGAGATATCAGTACAAAGGCACATGGGATATGAGAGTGTCATATGTGAAGAACAAAGAAAGTAAAGACCACATAGTCTGGATCCCAAAAAGAAGGAAGAAAGGAGGAAAATGTCCAATATCTGAAAAGATGGATTAACTTTTGAAGTTAAACAGAGGCATTTACATATGATCTTTGAAGCAAAAAGAACTCAGTGAAATTGACTGAATAAAGGAGAGACCTTGTCACATACGTCCTGAGCAAAATCTCTTTGATAGAGTATTGTAGGACAGCCTGGAGTGGGGACAGGCTTGGTGCAGTTGAACAATTAGGAGGCTATTTGAATAAACTTGACAAGGGGTGATGAAGGGCCAAACTAAACTGGTTGCTGATGGGGTAAAGCAGAGGGCCTAGAGTTAAGAGATGTTACAGAAGTAGAAATGGCAAGATTAGGGAACTGACTGGGTGTGTAGAGTAAGAGAGAGTGAGGAGTCAAGGCTAATGCCAAGGTTAGGAACCTGAGAGACTAGAAGCATGGTGATACCTTAGACGAAATTAAAAAATTTTAGAAGAGAGATGGCTTGACCAGGAAAGATTAATGGGTTCAGTTTTGACTATGTTGAATTTGAGATATGTATTTGACATTCAATTTGGAGTGTCAAGCAGGCAATTTGTAATACAGAACTGAAGCTCAGGGGAAAGATTGGGACTAAATACATGTATCTGCATACACATGAACATATATGTGTGTGTATGTGTACTTGCAATGGTAATGGGAATTTGAAGATCTTCCCTGCCCTTTAATAGGCCTGAGGGAATTTGAAGATCTTCCCTGACCCTTAATAGACTGAATGTAATCACATAGAACCTGTACTAGGAGGACTTTGCTGAACAGAAGCAGGAAGATGGGAATCAGAGCTGCTAGAGCTGGAGGAAGGAGAAGACACAGGCAAGGAGACAGCTAGGTATGGTGTGGCTCTCTGCTGTGTTATGGTCTATTAACTTCTTTGTTGCTATGATGCATTAGGTTTTCTGATGTTGGAATTTGGCTTTATGTTTTGGATGTTCAGCTTTCTGGTGTCTGAATAAATGTTTTGCTTCTGTCTTTTATATGGAGGGTCTGTTATATTTTGTGATTCAGAACTATGCCGGCATGTTCATAGTCACTGTCAGTGCTGTGAATATTGCACTGAAACTACAGTACTCTGTGTGTGTGTTTATGTAATATATGTTTGTGTATGTAATCTGAATAGAGATGTTAGTTGATGAGGTTTCTGAGGGACTATATAGAGAAAGAAGAGAAAACCTGGTATAGACCCTTGAACAATACCTTCATGAGGGCACAATATGAATGAAGAGTCAGCATAAGAGACAGAAAAGAAATGATCAGACAAGCAGAAGGAGAGCAAAGCAAGAGTAGGAAAAATGTGAGAAGAGAGAATGTAAAGGGCAAGGTAGCCACCAGAGTCAAATACAGAAGATATGTTAAGATATATGAGGACTGAGAAAACACCATCAGATGTGTGGTGAGAGTTAGGTTATGAAGGGCTTAGATTGCCAAACAGAGCACTTTGTTTCCATTTTGGAGTCAATAGGAAGCCTCTCGAGTTTATTGAGTTTGGAGGAAAGATGACATGATCACATTGGCATTTTAGGAAAATCACTTTAGTTGTCATGAGGAAGATGACTATCAGTAATCCAGGTGTGAGGTGATGAAAGCCTGCACTAAAGTGGTGGCAGTGTCAGAGGAGAGAAGGGGGTATATTTGAGAGATGTTGCAAAGGTGAAATTGATGAGCCCTTGTCAACAGCTTAAATATGGAAGGCAAGAGATAGTGAGGAATCCAGGATGACTCCTAGGTTTTGAGTCTAAGGGACCTGGAGGATGGTGTTAGTTTTTACAGTATAATGAAGGTAAGAGGTGGGAAGGGTTTGGAGGAAAGAGAACGAGTTCTGTTTTGACATAGTGAGTTTAAGATGTGTACTGGACCAGTTCAAGATGTCTGAAAGGCAGTTGGAGATGGGAGATGGGAGATCAACAAAGAGATTAGGGCAGGAAAGGTAGATTTCAGAATCATCAACATAAAGATACTAATTAAAATCATGTGAGATGATGAGATCACCAAGTGAAGTAGCATAGACAAGAAGAAAAGAGAGTACAGGACAGAACCCTGAGGGACACCTACAATTGGAAGGTATGACTTGGAGGAGGATCCAGCAAAGGAAAAAAGAGAAGCTGTCAGGTAGAGAGAAGGTCGATCAGCAGGGTGGTATCTCGGAAACCTAGAGAGAAGAGAAGATCAAGGAGGAAAGAGTATCCTCTAGTAAGGCATATCTTTCTAAAACGGCACATGTCCATCTAGAAAAAGCTAGATATCTTAAAACAACTGGGGGAAATACTATTTGTAGAGACTGTAGTGTCTGTAAATTATTTTTACATTTAGAGAAATGTCTGTATAGACTCTTCCTTTTGCACTACAGATTATAATCTTTCCATGTGCAGTCACCAGGTGGCACTGTCTGGTAGAGTTTGGCTCAATAACAAACACCAAAAGTAAGAAGGTGTACTTGTTCTTGTGGGTCTTTCCCAGTGTTGGCCATATCTATTTTGTCAATGTGTATTTCCTTCTCCACAGTCACCACTCTAAATCCAGAGAAGAGGACAAAGTGGGGAGGGAGTGAAGGGGAAGAGGAAGGGGGGAGGAGGAGAAGGAATGAGACACAAGTGACCTGAAAACTTGCCCTGGCTCAGACAGCAAAAGTAGTGCTCTCACTTCATTTATTTAGCCGGGGACACTGGGGAATAATCCCATAGCCAATTTAGTTGGTTTTTTCAAAGAGTTTATTTTTAAAAAATCTTAAGCCAAAATTATTGAGATTCTCTCTACTTTGCTCAGATTGCCCTGGTTAGGGAAAACACTCATGTTTTGGACTAAGGTTTAGATCTCTGTCCCTTGTATGGGGTGTGTGGGTGTGTGTGTGTGTGTGTGTGTGTGTGTGTGTGTGTGTGTGTGTGTGTGTGTGTGTGTGTGTGTGAAACAATTCATTGACTTCATTCTAGTTTCCGTGTATACAATTAAAGATTTTTGGGTCAAAATTATTTAAAACAAATCAAATTCTGTTAAAGTAAATACCCTTTTAAAGTATTGTTTAAAGAATTAAACTTTAAGGAACAGAAAATGTTGGCTTATACATCTATCCTCTTGGACATAAAAGGTATGGGGAAGGAAGAAAAATGGTTTCACTTAGATTCCTAGTCAGGGATATTACCAGAAATCTTCTACACCATTCTTAGCTCTCTTATTTAACATTTTGGACAAATGTATCAAATATTCCAAGGCTTCTTTCCACCACAGCTATTCTCTCCACTTTGCTACTACCACCTGTTTCTGTCCCTGAATGCATACATCTTAGTTCAAAACAACTACCCCCTCAATCCTTCCCCTCCAGGGAAGAGGAATTGACAGTGTCCTCTAGAACTCCATTTCCCACAAGTCTATACAACCATACTGTTAATCCTGAGCCTCTTTATACTTCTTTTTTTTTTCATTTTTCTCATAAATTTTTCATAGAAAACACGTCCAACTTAACACCTTCGCTTTATTCTTCTCTTATCTTGGAAAATCAATGTAAAGATCAAATCGTAGGACTATTTTCTGTCATTCTTTTTATAAGGCTAGCCAGTTGGCTAGCCATTTGATCATATCTTTAATAATGGATTTTTTTTCAATGTAGTCTCATTAGTAACCTGGTGCTTCCTGTTTACATTCCTCCTGCAACTTTCTTTTACCCTTTGGGCTACTTGTAACCAAAATACTCCTGATTCCATTCTATGGTTTATAGCTACATGTCATCAGGAAAATGGCTGGTTTTAAAGCATTGCAGCAATGAACAGTTGGAAATTTATTGCTGGGATATCCAGAATTCATAATAAAAATGCCAGGGAGCCTAGTAACTTCTAGGCAGCATATAAAATAGAAAATTCCCCTAATCCTCAAATGCCTTTAGAATATATTGATTGATGAGGTGCTCAGAGCCCCTCTTCTTGCTTTCCATATCCCTTTTCAAAAGCAAAATTGGTTATTGGCTCATGAACATACCTAGCTTTTAAATAGAATTGTGGCTTCAGTTCAGTCTTTGTTGGCCTATCAGTCATTTCCTGTGTATGATCCACAGGAGGTTTCTAATGGAATTACAAGTAGGCTATAAACACTTTACTTCCTGACCCCACCTCATTCTTTATACATCTATCACTCTTATCTTCCCCTTCCTCCTCACCTCAAATAGGTAGCAATCATAAAATCCTATACATTCTTGTTTCTTTATAAAATTAGTTCCTCAATCAACAAGTATAGTAAGAACCTATAGTGTATTGGAAACAGACATATGTGTGTGTGTGGATAGGGAAAGATTTTATCGGTGTTTTATTGGTATAAGCAACTCCTGAATGAGGAAATCCCCTTCTACCAATGTATGTTGGCTCCTTCTCTGTAATTTAGAGTCACTAAACAACAGAGAAATGGAGTGACTTGTCCAGATCACAGAATCAGTATATGTCAGAGGCAGGAATTAGACAGGTTTTTCTAGCTGACCTCTTATTTACCTATTATACTATATCTTTAACAAATAAATAAGGGTATTTTAGGGGAGAGGTCCCAAAAGGCAAGGGTAATCAGGAAAGACTTCATGTAGAAGATGCTACTTAAGCTAATTTTTGAAGGCAACAAAGGATTTGTTTTTCAGAGCTTGAGAAGCAAGGAGAGAGTGTATTCTAGGCATGATGGCATAGTCTGTGCAAATATACAAAGGGAGAGAAAGACCATAGAAAACAAACTTTCAGAAGCCTGGTTTCCAAATCCCAGACTTAAAGTCTTGATTCTCAGCACCAGAGCTCACAGAGATATTCTTGCATACACTAAAAAATCCTGATACCTTTTGGGAGGACTAAGGTAAAGGATTATGGCAGGGTAAGATCTGATCAGTGCAATTGATACTCTCCAAGATATTTCAAATAGCCTTTACGAAAAGCAGAAGAAGATTAGGGGCAATTTAGAATTGAATTCAGTGTCAACACACATTGAAAGAGATTTATTAATGACATAAATTAATTTATACTTTAATAACAATATGATGCCTACCTCTCTCTTTAGTGTCCAGCTGTTGCTCCGAAGTTATCAATTACCTTAGTTGCCAAATCTCATGGCCTTTTCTAAATGCTCTTCATTCTTGACTTCTGTGCAACTTTTGATATTCTGATCATTCTCTTCTCCTTGATAATCTCTTCTCTCTAGATTTTCAAGACATTACTCTCCTGTTTATACTCTTACCTGTCTAAACATTCTTTCTCAGTCTGTTTTGCTGAATCTTCATACACCATTACACCTGGTAAACATGGGTATCCCATAAGACTCTGTCATGGGCCCTTTTTTCTTCTCCCTTCATATTACTTCACATGGATTCAATTATCATCTCTAGGTTAGTGATTCTCAAATCTACTTTCTCCAGCCCTACCCTCTCTGCGGACCTCTAGTCACACATCTCCAATTTTTTATCAGACATCTCCAACTGGATATCCCATAGATTTAAACTCATGTCCGAAATTGAAATCATGACCTTTCTCCCTCAATCTCCAATTATAATCAAATAAATAGTAGGAAAAACCAAGACAGTTTTAGGACAAAGAGTACAAGAGAGGAAAGAGTATAAAGAAGGAAATGGTAATCAATAGAGACACATGCTATGGAGCAGCCAAGTAAGATGAAGACTAAAAAGGCAGTTGGATTTTGAATTAAGTATAGATTACTATTTCTAGAAGCTTTTTAATGAGAGAAGTAAAGAGTGTAAATGCTCAAATGGGCATCAAAATTGGGGATTTTTAAAGCAGAAAGACTAGAAAACATTTGTAGTTTTTTGGTGGGGGGAAGCATTGGAGAGGGAACAAATAAAAGTATAAGAAAAAGGAGAAGGGCAAGTAGAAATGGGATCAGATTGGTGGGATGTAGTTCATGACTGAAATATGGATATTTAAATGTCTCATTCAAAAGAAATAGGATCAACATATTTTAGAAAAATATATGTAATATATTTCTTAACAAAATATGTATATTATAACAAATGTATGCACATAAAATATTTCATATTTTCAAGATATTACTTATATGAGGAAATATGAGAATCAACATGGACAAACATGGTGAAGACCATTTGTGTGATGAACAATGGAAAGAGAAACAGAAATGGTATTGATGTGGGAGTATACTACAGACTGAATCTAAGAGGAAATAGATGAGAATTTCAGGAAACAGATGGCATAGAGGCATAGTATAGTGGTTATGAGGGACTTCAATTATCCAGACATCTGCTAGAGCTCTTTCTCTGCCAGAAACATTTATAGTAGTGAATAAATTTCTTGGCTTGCCTTAATGCTTTCATCCTTCAAAAAGTGTTGAAAGAAATTAGGAAGATAGCTATTATGAATCTAATTCTCACTAACATGGAGAAAGTAATTGCTGATATAGAAATAATAAGAACCTTGGGGAAAACTCTATCTTAGAGTTTAATCACTCTATCTTAGAATTTAAGAGAGAGGAAAAGAGAGTTTGACATACTCTCGTGTACCACACATTTGGAGTAGAATACGTTTCAAAGAATTTCTAGAACACATAGGTAGAATCTACCCAAGTCAGCTATCTGCAGCAAGACAATACATTTCTTAGAGGAAACATGAAAATTAATGTAAAACTACAAGGATAAAAATAAGAAAACAAAATGGAAGGTAATTGAAGCAACTCCATCCTGACCTATTTTTTAAAAAAAACTGTTGTTAGTGGGAAATGACAAGTGCATAGGGAAAGGAACATCAACATAAAATATAACAATATGCTATGGAAATTTAAATAATATACACTGGTTGCAGTAATGAGAACCAGAGATCATAGATAATGAATCATCTAGCATATACTCAATCTTTATGAAGTAGTCAGGAAGACTTGAACTGCAATTAGGTCTTAGACACTTTCTAGTTGTATTACCCTGAGAAAATCATTTAACTTCTCTTTGCTTTAGTTTCCTCATCTCTAAAGTAGGGAAAATAATAGGTCATACTAGCAGGATTGTTTTTAGGAAAAAAAATGATATAAATTTTTAAAGCATATTACAAACTTCCAAATGCTATATTAAGGCTATGGTGATGATGATGATGATTGATGATGATGTAGTGGTTGTGGTGATGCCATTTGGTGAGATATGGCAACCAAGGAAAACATTGGCTTAGAATATAATACTCACTAATCTGTGTTATGTAGCAACATCATGCATAAAGTAGTATTGGTACTAATGGTTCTTTAAAGGACAGATAAAATCTATAACCCTATCAAGACAATGATGTTTTTTCTCTCTTTCCTATGGTAGTTCCTTTACAACTTGTTCTATTTTCTTTTACTAAGAATGGGTTGATTCAGATCTATATTTTATTTTCAGTATGAGGATTCTATATTTTTAAGGTAATCCTCTATATCTTTTGTGGTCTCAGTTTTTTTAGCATATGATTGCACATAGTAATTTCTGATAATTGCTTTAATTTTTTCTGATTTTATTTTATTTGTCCACTTATTTTGTTGATGAGATTTTTTGCCTTCTTTTTATTTGGGTTGGCTAAAGGCTTATTAATTTTGTTATTCTTTTCAAAGACCCATTATTTTTCAGGACTTTTTTGGTTTCCTTCTCCTCTAAATATCAATTTTTATTCATTTTTGTTTATTTTTATTGTCTTTAATTTTTTACTTTCTAATATGAAAATACATATTTAGTTCATCAATCCTTCCCTATTATATGTTGCCAAAAAGTTTTTAGGGTCATAAAGTTTTCCTTAAGGATTACTTTAGCTGCATCTCAGAAATTTCCATATTTTGTTTCATCATTATCATTGTCATTCACATAATCATTAATTATTTCTAAGATTTGTTTCTTGTTCAATTAGTTATTTAGGATTGCATTTTTTTTTAATTTCAATGTCTAAATATGAAATCATTAGGAATGGTGAAAGTTTACGCAATAGAGCTGAAGCAATGATAAGAGAAGAAGAAAAGTAAGTGTAGCATAAAAAAATACAATTTCTCATTTTTGTTCATTTCCTCAGGGTCATGGCAAGGGCTCAATGGATGATTTGTATTTTTGTTCTTGTATGGTTACTTTTATGCAACTTTTCTGATGGAGTTTCAAGATTTCCTTTTAAAAGAACAAAACATATCAAAGATATTATCACTTCTTTGTATATGGTTTGATTTTTTTTTGAAGAAACAAAATTATTTATGGATTCATTTTTGTAAACCTTTGTTGTGTCTCTTTCTCACTACTGCTGCTCCCAATTGTGCATTTATAGCAAATAAAACATTCACACACACCCCAAAATAAAAATTTCCATAACAAATATGAATATTCCAGTAAAACCAGTTCTCATATTGACCATGTCCAAAAGTACATCTCATTCTGAATTTTAAGACCATCACCTCTCCAGCAGGAGAAGGTAGGGGTTATATGTTTCATCCTGAGACTTCGGCACTCATTTTTCAACCTCACATTAATCCAATTTCTAAAGTTTTTCCAAATTACTTTTCTTTCTGATATCATTGCAGAAACTGTTCCACTAGTTCTTCACTCTGGTCTACTGATGCTGGCCATTTTATCATTTCTTATGACATAATAATACCCATTTTAGGATAGCCTTGTCAAGTTCCCATTTAGGTCTATATCTTTTCTTTGAACTCCCTGAGCTAATTATTTTTATTACATTTTGGTCTATAACAAATACATTTACTATTTCTGCCCCTTTTTATTTATTTTCAATGTTTCTGAGCCCTAGCACAAGGTTAGTCTTTGTAAAAGTTCAATTTGATATTTAAAATATGTATATTCTTTAATGTTCCCATTCAGAAGATTCCACAAATCTTTTAGCTCAAGTTTCTCCAATAATTTGTTTAACAATGTATTGGCTATGTTTTTTTTTTTCTTTCTGTTAGATTTGTGCAAATATGAGACACATTAAAATTTCCTACATTGTTGTGTTATTGTCTGTTTACTTGTAATTCAGTTGATTTTTTTCATTGATTTAGATATTATGACAATTGGAATATATAATTCAATTGTTCATATTGGTTTGTTAACTGTTGTTCCTTTCAATATAATATAATTTTCTTGCTTGTTTCTATTTATATCAAAAATTCTTATTTTTTTTGTCTGATAGCATAGTTGTAACTC
>CM053583.1:148450449-148486343 GCA_028627135.1 Pseudochirops cupreus
AACGACCACAGCTTGGGCAAGGCGGCTCATAGACTTTTATTACAGGTGATAACAATTGTGCAAGCTTAAGCGGCCCTAATCTGCCTTGCCCGTCTTCGGCCTTCCCCCGGATCCTCTCCCGGGCAGAATTCCTGACCGAACCTCCTCCGAATCCTCCGCCACTTCTTCTCCCCCCTCCTCACTCCTGATATCTCCCTTCCATACTCCGTCCCCTTTTTGGGGGGTCACTGTCCAGTGAACCTATCATGTACAGCCCCGAAGCTAGGGAGGCATCTCTCGTCATCATGCCTATCACACCCACTGCCTTGTGTGCCAAGCCCAACCCTTCGGCTGGAAACTTGCCACAGCAGCGGTTTCAAGACATGCAAGGGCCTCTACCCAGACCCCAGGCTGCCACGTTAGCGCCCCCAGACTTGTGATCGGGTAGATGCAATGGAATTTTCCTTACACTCACCCCCTACAATGAGAGTGTTCTTCAGAGGGATTCCCTTCTACTATTGGATTGAGATTTCCCCTTCTTTTGCTGTTTGGATCTGTCCTTCTGCTACTTTGCCCTTCTCCTGTAGCCTCTCTTCTTGCTAAGAGACTATAAAAGTTACATTCTCTTCATTGTTTAGCATGGCCTTGAATAGGGTGTAGCACTCATATCCCTCTAAGCTCCCCTCTACCCCATGCGTTCTCTTCTTTGTTTAGTCACATCCAATATTTTGAGTCATCTCTAGGGGATAGTGGGAGGTTTAGATAATGATAATTCAAGCCTGTTCTGCTAACACCGTTTTAACTTAAGTTCTTTTGCCCAAATAAATCTTCTTGTATACTTTAAAGAAATTCCTTTGTGGTTTCTCCATTGTTATTTCTTTAAAGAAAAACTGTAGGTGTTTTTCTTCCAATGTTTTTCATTTTACTATTCTTTAGAGATGTGACCATTTCATATGTTGTTGGTTCTTCCTATGGTCGTTGTGTTATTTACTTTGAGGGCATTTCTATTGAGTATTGGAAAGTTGAATGATCTGCTCAGATTTGGTGGAGGGAGGGTGTGTTTTTGTAGAAATGTGTCAAATGCATCTGTTTTATTGAATGTTCATCTTCCTTCATTGGTGATTAGGGACAAGTTTGTAAAGTATGTCCCCTCAGGTTGCAATTTAAGCTCCTCTGTTTTTCAGAACAAATTATTCTACCCTTCTGTGACTTCTAGCTGGTATACAATAATATTATTTTATTTGAATTTTCCTTCCTTTTGATTTCTATTTATTTTCCCTCATCTCTTATAGAATTTTTTATTTGTCACTGGAATTACTAATCTTATTCACTATGTGTCTTGGTGTTTGGAATTTTTCTGGATGTGATCTATGTATTCTTCAGGGTGATGGGGATTTTTTGTGATCTGAAGTTCACAACAGTTTTTAAATATTATTTCTTACATTTTGGTGTTCAGGTTTTTTGATTTGTCATATCCTTCTAAGACATCTATGATACTTAAGTTCTTTCTAAACATTTTGTCTTTGAGATCATTGTGTTTTGCTTATATAGAGATTATGTGTTCTTTTAACATTATTGCTTTTTGCTTCTATTCTTCCAGATTATCCTTCACTTTGATATATTTGTATTCCCTATTCTCAGTCCTTCTCTCTTTTGTTTCTTTAAAGAGCTTGTTAAGGATTCTAGTTTTCTTTTTATTCTGTTAATTATGGCAGCCATTCAGTCCATATATTCAGTCATGTGCGGCTTTTTAACCTCACCTTTTAAAATTCAGAGTTCTTTCTTCAATCATTCAATTATATCCTGCGGTACTTCCATTCTCACTTTGGAATTCATAGATTTCTGTGTTTTATGAGGTATTAGATCAGTGGGTTTTTTTTTTTTTGGTCTTGTAGTATTTATTTATAGACATTTGTGATTCTTAAAAGTCTTGGTAGCCATATTCCCTTCTCTTTTAATATCTTCCCTCTTGATTAATCTGCATGTATTTAAGGTTTTTACTGACTTTCATTTCTCTTGAGACCTTTTTGTAGTTTTAGTCTTTTTTCTCACATTTTATCCCTCACTTTCTGAATCCTCCTGTAATTGTGGTTTTATTACTAGGCATGAACCTCAAAATGATCTCAGTCTGTTTTCACATTAGAGAATTGATTTTTCACAGCACTGGGTCCAGCCCCAAAACACTTCTGGGGGACAAAGTTTGTCCCAACAAAATGTCAGTCTCCTTTCTTTCAGGTGCAGCCCCACACTGACACTAACACCCTATCCTATTTCTCTCTCTTCATTAGTTCTCTGCCATTCCTGCCATCTGAGACTAAATGTGGTCCCATCTTCCTATACCTCCTCCTTCTCTGAAAGTGGGTGGGCAAAGTTTACATCTACTGTCCTTTGTACAGATTTATTACATAAGGGCCAGGACATGTGGTACCTAAGAAGGGAAACTGATGAATTGTTCTCAAAACACCACACAGTGGGTCAAACTAGGTGCCAAAATATAGAGGTTGGCAGAAGAGAGAATGAATAATTGAGTTGAGTATTAGCATTCTCTGCTGTGTGCAGGTCCACAGAATCAGCTATAATTGTCTTCTCTCTAGTGGAACATTCCTCTTTTGGAAGAGTTTTTAGTAATAGTAAGGACTGAAGAAAATGTCTAGTCCTCCATCTTTTTGGTGACATGATCTTGAAGTCCTGAATATTTTAAAGGGATTATTTGTGGCTATTTAGAAATAGAACTGGTGATCATTAAGAGCCAGCACGGTTCAATGAAAACAGGTTATGCCAGTCCATTCTCTTTTTTCCCCATTTTTAACATTTTTATTTAAATTTTTGAGTTCCAAATTCTATTCCTCCTTCCCTCCCTCCCTAGCTGTAAGATGGTAAGCAATAACACGCGTTATACATGTGTAATTATGTAAAACATTTCCATATTAATAATTTTGTACTATAAGACTCAAAAAAAAAAAGAAAGTGAAAAATAATTTACTCCAGTCTATATTCAATCAATAACAGTTCTTTCTCTGGAGTTGGGTAGCATGCTACATCATAGTTCTTTGGGATTGTCTTGGATCATTGTAATGCTGAGAATAGCTAAGCCATTCACAATTCTTCATCAAACAATATTGCTGTTACTGTGTAAGAGCACTCGCCTAGTTCTGTTCACTTCATTATGTATCAGTCCATATAAGTCTTTCCAGGTTTTTCTTAAATCATCCTACTTGGCATTGCTTAAAGCACAATAATATTCCATCACAATCATATACCACAGTTTGATTAGGCATTCCACAATGGGAATAGGCATCCCTTTTATTTCCAGTTCTTAGCCTCCGCAAAAAGAGTTATAAATCCCTCCTTCCCCTCCCCCCCTTTTTTATGTCTCTGGGATAGAGATCCAGCTAGATCAAAGGGTATACACAGTTTCATAAGGCTTTTGGCATAGTTCCAAATTGCTCTTCAGAGTGGTTGGATCAGTTCACAACTCACCAAACAGTTCATTAGTATTCCAGCTTTCCTACATCTTCTCCAACATTTATCATTTCCCTGTTCTGTCATATTATCCAATCTGATAGGTGTAGGTGGCATCTCAGAGTTATTTTAATTTGTGTTTCTCTAAAATAGTGTTTTAGAGCATTTTTCACATATCTATGGATAGCTTTGATTGCTTTGTCTGAAAATTTTCTATTCATATCCTTTGATCATTTGTCAATTGAGGATTGACCTGTATTTTGAAAAGTTTGACTCAGTTCTCTATATATTTGAGAAATGAGGCTTTTATCAGAAATACTTGTTGCAATTTTTTTCTAGTTTTCTGGTTTCCTGATATTTTTGTTTTGCACTGGTTTTGTTTGTGCAAAAACTTTTAATTTAATAGAATCAAATTTATCTTTTGTATTTTGTAATCCTCTCTGTATCGTCTTTGGTCTTAAAATTTTCCCTTATCCATTAATCTGACAAATAAACTATTTCATGCTCTCTCAATTTGCTTATGATATCACCCTTTATGTATAAATAACATACCCATTTTTACCTTATCTTGGAATATGATGTGAAATGTTAATCTATACCAAGTTTCTGTCATACTGTTTTCCAGTTTTCCCAGCAGTTTTTGCCAAATGAGTTTTTGTTCCAAAAGCTTGGATCTTTGGGTTTATCATATACTAGATCCCTATAATAATATTCTATAGTATAAGCTGTGCCTAATCTAGTCTATTGATTCATCATTATTTCTTAGCCAATACCAGATTGTCTTGATAATTACTGCTTTATATTATAGTTTGAAATCTGGTATGGTTACACCACCTTCTTTTGCATTTTTTAATTGATTCCTTTGATATCTTTGAGTTTTTGCTCTTCAAGAAGAATTTCATTATTTTTTCTAGCACTATAAAATAAGTTTTGGTAGTCTGATTCACATAACACTGACTAAATAGATTAATTTAGGTAGAATTATCAATTTTATTATATTGGCTTGGCCTACCAATGAGTAATTAATGTTTTCCCAGTTGTTTAGATCTGATTTTATTTGTGTAAAAAATGTTTTTATGGTTGTGTTCATATAGTTTCAGTGTTTGCCTTACCAGGTATAATCCCAAGTATTTGATGTTGTCTACAGCTTTTTAAATAGAATTTCTCTTTCTATCTCTTGCAGCTAGACTTTGTTGATAATATATAGAAATGCTGATAATTTATGTGGGTTTATTTTGTATCTGCAACTTTGCTATAGTTGTTAATTTCAACGAGATGTTTAGTTGATCATCTAGGATTTTCTACGTATAACATTGTCATCTGCAAAGACTGATATTTTGTTTCCTCATTGCCAGTTCTAATTCCTTTAATTTCTTTTTCCTCTCTTGCTATAGTTAAACATTTTAGCACAATATTAAATTATAGAGAGATAATGGGCATCCTTGTTCACCCATGATTGTACTGAGAAGGCTCCTAGCTTATCCCATTACAGATAATGCTCATTAATAGTTTTAGATAAATATTACTTAACTTAAGGTAAGCTCCATTTATTCCTATGCTCTCTAGTATTTTTGATAGAAATGTATGATGTACTTTGTCCAAGACTTCTGTATCATTTCAGATAATCATACAATTTTTGTTAGTTTTGCTATTGATATGGTCAATTATGGTGGTAATTTTCCTAATATTGAACCAGCTCCCACATTCCTGGTACAAATCCCTCCTGATCATAATGTACAATCCTTGTGATCTATTGTTGTATTCTCTTGGCTAGTGTTTTATTTAAAATTTTTGTATCAATATTCATTAGGGAAATTGATCTATAATCTTCTTTCTCTGTTTTGGCTCTTGCTTGTTTGGATGTTAGCAATTTGGTAGGACTCACCTATTTTTTTTCCAAATTGTTTATATAGTATTGGGATTAATTGGCTTTTAAATGTTTGGTAGAATTCACGTGTGAATCCATCTGGTCCTGGAGATTTTTTCTTAGGAAGTTCATTAGTGTCTTGTTTGATTTATTTTTCTGCAATTGAGTTATTCAAGAATTTTATTTCTTCCATTAATCTGGGTAATTTATATTTTTGTAAATAATCATCCATTTCATTTAGACTGTTAAATTTATTGGCATATAATCAGACAAAATAGCTCCTGATAATTGTCTTAATTTCCTTTTCATTTGGTCGTGAATTCACTCCTTTCATTTTTGATGATTTTGTTTTCTCTTTTCCCTTTTTTAAATCCAATTGACCAATGGTTCATCTACTTTATTGGTTTTTTTTTTAATAAAACCAGCCTCTAATTTCATTTTTTATTTCAATGATTTTCTTATTTTCAGTTTTATTACTCACTTCTTTAATTTTCAGGATTTCCAATTTGTTGCTTAATTGGGAATTTTTAATTTATTCTTTTTGTAGTTTTTTTTTTTTAGTTGCATGCCCAATTCATTGATCTGACTTTTTTCTCTCTATTTTATTAATATAAGCAATTAGAGATGTAAATTTTCCCCTAAGTACTACTTTGGCTGCATCCCATACATTTTGGTATGTTGTCTCATCGAGGTCATTTTTTTTAATGAAATTATTGATTGTTTCTATGATTTGTTTTTTAACCCACTTTTTAAAGGATTATTTAATTTCTAATTAATTTTTGATCTCCCTTTCCATTGTTCATTATTAAAGGTGATTTCTATTTAATTTTGATCTGAAAAGGATGTTTTTACTATTTCTGCTTTTCTCCATTTGATTGTGAAGTTTTTATGTTTTAATACATGGTCAATTTTTGTAGGTCAGTTTGTGCAGGTGCTACATACTGCTGAGAAAAAGGTATATTCCTTTCTTTTCTCATTCAATTTTCTCCAGAGATCTATCACATCTAACTTTTCTAGAGTTTTATTCACCTCTTTAACTTCTCTCTTGTTTATTTTTTGGTTAAATTTATCTAGTTCTGAGAGGGGAAAGTTGAGACGTCCCACTAGTGTAGTTTTATTATCTATTTGCTCTTGTAATGCATTCAACTTCTTCAAAAATTTACATGCTATACCATTTGATGCATACATGTTAATGTTGATATGATTTCATTTTCTATGGCACTTTTTTGCAAAATATAGTTTTCTTTTTAATTAGGTCTATTTTTGCTTTTGCTTTGTCTGAAATCATAATTGCTACCCCTGCTTTCTTCACTTTTACTAAAGCATAATAGATTCTGCTCCAGCCCCTAACATATATGTCTCTCACTACTTCAAACATTTTTCTTGTAAACAACATATTTTAGGATTCTGATTTTTAACACACTCTGCTATCCACTTCCATCTTATGGGTGAGTTCATCCCATTCACGTTTATAGTTATGATAACTAACTCTGTATTTCCCTCCATGCTATTTTTTGTTGTTTATCCCCTCTCTCTTACCTCCCACTCTTTCCCTCTTCACAAGTGTTTTACTTCTGATCAACACCTTCCCCAATATATCATCCCTTTTATCAGTTCCCTCATCCTCATATTATCTCTATCCTTTTATACTTCCATATAAGGTAAGATAGATTTCTATATTCAAATAAGTGTGTATATTATTCCCTCTTTGAGTCAGTTTTGATGAGAATAAGCTTTAAACTTTGCCTGCCACCCCCCCATCTTTCCTTACATTATAATACCTCTTTTATGTTAGTTAATTTACCCCCATTAAATCACTCCCTGCCTTCTTCTTCCAAGGTGATTCACCTATTTCTTTTATTTATTTGTGTGGGGATTGGGGGGACATCCCGTAAAATCACTTTATATCCATACCCTCTGTCTACACATACTCCTTTAAATTGCTTATATAGTAATAATTGTTAAGTTACAACTATTACCTTGCCATGTAGAAATATAAACCATTAGATGGACTTCAGAGAAACCTGGAAAGATTTATATGAACTGATGCTGAGTGAGGAGAGCAGAACCAGGAGAACATTGTACACAGTAACAGCCACAGTGTGGAGGACTGATTTTGATAGACTTAACCCTTCTCAACAATGCAGGGACCTAAAACAAATCCAAAGGACACACAATGGAAAATGCCAGCCACATCCAGAGAAAGAACTATGGAGTCAGAACATACAATGAAGCACACTATTTCATTTTTTGTTTTATTTTTTTTCTTTCTCATGGTTTTTCCCATTTGTTATAATTCTTCTATGCAACATGACTAATGGGAAAATGTGTTTAATAGGAATGTATATGTAGAACCCATATCAGATTGCAAGCTGTCTTGGAGAGGGAGGGAGAAAAAATTTAAAGCTTATGTGAATGAATGTTGAAAACTAAAAATAAATATTTTAATTTTTAAAAAGATTTTTTAAGAATATAAACCATTTAACCTTATTGAATTTTTTATGTTTTCTCTTTCTTGGTTTTGTTGTTGTTGATGATGATGATTTTTACCTTTTTATGTTTCCTGTGCATTTGGAGCTTAAATTTTTTATTCAGTTCTGGCCTTTTAACTAGAAATTCTTGAACATCCTCTATTTCATTAAATATTCATTTTTTTCTCTGAAAGGTTATATTTAGTTTTGCTGGGCAGGTGATTCTTGGTTGTAATCCCAACTCTTTTGCTTTCTGGTTTTGCCTTCCAGTTCTTTAATGTGGAAGCTGCCAGATCCTGTGTAATCCTGATTGTAGTTCCATGATATCTGAATAGTGTCTTTTTGACTGCTTTCAATACTTTCCCTGTAATCTGTGAGCTCTGTAAATTGGCTATGATGTTCCTGGACATTTTCATTTGGGGATCTCTTTCAGGTAGTGATTGGTGGGTACTTTCAATTTCTATTTTGTCCTCTGGTTCTAATATATCAGGGCAGCTTTCTTTGATGATTTCTTGAGAGATGTTGTCCAGGTTTTGTTGTGTTTTTTCAATCATAGCATTTGGGTAGTTCAATTATTCTCATATTTTCTATCCCAGATCTATTTTCTAGGTCAGTTGCTTTTCCAATGAGAAATTTCACATTTTCTTCTATTTTTTTAGAATTTTTAAGTTTTGTTTTATTGTATGTTGATATCTCATAGAGTCATTATGTTCCACTTGTTCAATTCTGATTTTTAAGGAATTCTTTTCTTCAGTGAGTTTTTGTGCTTCCTTTTCCATTTGGTCAGTGCTATGTTTTAGGGAGTTGTTTTCCTTGGTAAGTTTGTTTATATATGTTTTTCCATGATATTGACTCATTTTTACTCATTCTCTTCTATTACTCTCATTTCTTTTCCTAATTGTTCTTCTGCTTCTCTAATTTGCTCTTTAAAAGTCCTTTTTAAACTCTTCTAGGAATTATTTTTGTGTTGAGATCAAATTACATTTTTCTTTGACATTTCACATGTAGCCATTTTGACACTTTTGTCCCCTTCTGAGTTTATGTCTTGATCCTCCCTATCACCATAGTAGCTTCTATAATCAAACTATTTTTTTTTGTTTTTTGTGTTTTTGCTTATTTTTTCTGTCTTTTTTGTGACTTGGTGTTTTTATGTGACAGTTAGGCTTTGGTCCTACACTGTCCCATGCTTTTTGCACTAGGTCTCTTCATCTTACTGTGGACTTTCCCTGGACTTCAGGGATTAGCTGCTTTCTTTATCTGGAGGGTAGGCTTCCCTTCTAGCTTAAATTGGGGGAGAAGGCCACCTTGTTGGCCTCCCCTTGGTGTAGGTTTTAGCTGCTGGCCTGCTTCAGGGGTGGGATCCTACAACTGGGTTACTATGGAAACAGGGTCTCTAGGTTGGTAGAGCACAGGGATGGAGTGCTGTTGTTGGCCAACCCCAGGGTGGAGCTTCACCATTGGTCAGCAATGGAGTCACAGCCTGACTGGTAGCTTGTGGTGGGTGTGGGGTCACTGGGGTGAGGTCTTGCTGCACTATAGACTGTTCACTTGCCTAAGGGGTTGCTGGTTTTCAGGAGGGTGGATCCTTCCTGGTGGATTATCCTCAGGCCTGGAGTCTTACTACTGGCCCCTGCCTTAAGGCTGGCTGCTACTACTGCCATCCTTGGACCTTGTTTCCCTCCCAAATCAGTGAGACAGACCTTTCCTGCCTTGCTGGTAAGCTGTTTCCCTGCTCCTAGACCAATTCTCAGGGTTTTATAGTTGTTTGGTGGGGAAATTGGGAGGGCCTACTAGGGTTCCTTCCTCACTCCATCGTGTTGGGACCAGAAGTGGCCAGTTCAATTTCTAAACTTTGAGAACATTACTAGATTTGTAGATGAGGAAATCCCTGTGCATATGGTGTGCCTATATTCTAGGAAAGCATTTGGCAAATTCTCTTTTAATATTAATATGGGAATATGTGAGCTAAATGATTAAATAGGGCCAAAAGATGTCGATGCAGGAGAAGGTCTGTAGCAGGACATCTCATGGACCCATGCTATTGAAAATTTTTATCAATGACTCAGATGAATAATATGACATAATTATTAAACTTACAATTTAAATGAAATTGGGAGAGCAGCTAAAATAATGGATAACAAACTTGGAATCAAAAAATCCTTAAAAGTTTAGAATACTGTAACAAAATCTAAAAAGATGAAATATGAGAATAATTATGGAATCCTACACTCAGATTCAAAATTTGGCTAGATATCTCTTTATGTGAAGGATATAAGAGTTAATAGTGTAGCAAACAAAAATAGCTAACTTAGGCTTAAGCAGCATTAAGAAAGTAATAATGTGTAGATTACAGAAGGTCAGCATCCCATTACAATATTCTCTGGTCAGACTACATCCAGAGTATTTTGTTCAGCATCGGGAAACTATATTTTAGGAAAGATATTGACAAGATTGCTCTTGTCCAGAAAGGAGCTACTAAGATTTTAGGAAACTAGAAACAATGCCATCAAAGTTTAGTTGAAGGATCTGGGTACCTGGCAAGGGGGTATGGGAGTAGAAATCAAGCAAAACAGCTAGCGGTAAATTAACATTGTATATAGTATAAGTTTAATAGTATACCGTTAATGCTAATATACTTAGCCAAGGAAATTCACACCTTCTCCACTGCAGGACCCCCATATACTTTCAGTCCTCATGGAGTCCTCAAGCTGCGTTGTCCCTCTCACTCCACCCCTCCCACACCCAAACATACAGACCCCCAATATCTACTAGAAGAATTCTTCAGATGGGCGAGGCTCCCTGGGTTCATAGCTCAACTCTTGATTGGCAAGACTAGCTCTTGTCTGCATCAACAGTCACTTCTATTCATCCTGGGGTCTTGCTCCTTGAAGCTGCTTCCTGCAAGCAGTATTGCTCCTCTCTTGGTGCCTCCATAGAGACTAAGTGTACTTTACTTATGTAAGAGCAACTCCTTTGCTGATTGTGTCTCAACTTGTCCTTACATTCACTTGAATTGATAGACTCTCAAAAAGTTGGATAGGATGTTACCTTCTACCAGCTTTGCTGCCAGAGGCCGTGCCCATAAAAGAAGGTGAGGGAAAGAGTCAGGTGGTGGGAGGAGGAAAAAAAATCACCTTCCCACCTTGATACTGTTTTATGGAAGCTATCACACTCCACAAAACTGGTTCCCACTGAAGTCATATTGAATAGCAAGCTAACTTTTTAAGGATGACCAAAGATGTGGCCAATGTTTAACCAACCAATAGCAGTTGCCTTTTCCAATTCAACCAAACAACGTATTCACACTTGTAAAAGGGATAAAGGAAATAATATATACATCTTTACACTTAGTATAACATCTCATTTGCCTTTTCTTTCTGTTTTTTTTTATTAAGTATATTTTGATCTCATGAGTTAGTCAAGAACTAACTTCTTCTCTTTCCTCAGATACACACAGACATATGTGTGTATGCACACATGTACATGTAATATATAGCGATTATAATATATAGTAATAGAATATCATATATGGTGTGATATGTGTGTGTAAATGTATACATAATTTTTTATAGTCATTTTCCTGTTTGGTTATTGCTGTTACCTCATCCCCATAATTAGCATTTATATAGCCCTTTAAGATTTGCAAAGTACTTTACAAATATTACATCATTTAATTTTCACAACAACCTATTATTATTCCCATCTTACAGATGAATAAACTGAGGCAGAAAGTAGTAAAGTGTCCATGGTCATACCACTAGTAACTGTTTGAGGTTCGATTTTAACTTAAGTATCTGGGCTCTAGGTCTAATACTTTATCCACCGAACCATCTTCATTCAATCTTCAGAGGATTGAGCTGCACTTAAAGCTAATGCAAAAATGTTGTAAACAATTCAAATATAACATTTTGTCATAAGCTTTGTTTAAAGTTTTTTGTATATCCTTTTCTTGTAGTCTTCACTTGCATAAAAAATTCCTTCAAAAATTTTATTATTCTCTTTAGTCATAAGAGATCTGCCTTATAGAGTTTCATCCAGTCTGTCTCAAAATAAAGACCTGTCTTCCAATTCTGCTTTCTATAAATAAGGATCTATCACCCAAGGCAAGACATTTAACTTCTCCATGCACAGAGATAACTTTCTAAGACTAGGAATTGCAGAAAATTTGTCTACTTGCATTGGTAAAGGGAGTTTCCTCACCAAGAGTTCCCTACACTCAGGAATTCACAAGTCTGTAAACAAGACCACAAGAAAAACCCAGTATATACATTTGACTACAACAATATGCTGAATATGTTCTAATAACAGGCTTCAAATACAGTTTGCAGGGAGGGGTTGGGATGTTGCTGGTTTGATTTGTTGTTGTTGTTTTTAATGTATTATGAGATTGCCATGAGACTGCTTGCTGGAGATAAAGCAGATTACAGATTCTGTTCAGAGCAGCAGAAAGCACATCTTTGTTATTTATATGACTGTTCTTAAGGAGGCTAAAGATGGAAAACTTTAAAATACAGTAGATGGTGTTTTACGTTCATCTCATTCTAAAGGGACCATTCTAAAGAAACCCATTCAAATATATTCTAAAAAGAAATGCAGTATGAAAGGATAAAGCTGATAAAATGATATTCGTTCTGAATATCTTTAGTTTAATGAGCTTTTTCTTTTTCAACATGTGGTAAAATTGTGTAATGAGAACAATCACCCTGGGGGTTTTCTAAGATAAAAAGAGGTTGATAATTTTAGCAGAGTTTGTTGTTTCTTACTTTTCACTCCTGACTACAAAAAATATTTTCTTTTCTTTGGGGGGGGTGACTTTTTTAAAATAACTACTGAATGTAGCATGTTCATCAGGCTACTCCTAAAAAAAATAAAATAAAATAAAATAAATTGGTCTCCTTGAATCTCTTTTTCATTTCCAATGATTATACAAGACTATCTTGTAATGACTCCAGATTTCTATTCAGTATGTTTTCCATCATATCAAGGGAATAACAGTGACTTGCTTTCATGATAAACTGCTACAGAAATCACAAAGGGAGGAGAGACAGTAAGATTTAGAATAATTTATAGCATAAAATCAATGTTGTAAAAAGAAATAATTTTGAAGACTATTATAAACTGATGAAGAAGGAAATGAGCATATTAAGAACAATAAAATGTTATAAAATAACAACACTGTTAGAACAAAGAACTTTGAAAACTGTAGGAACTATGAGCCATACAATAACCATCCATTATTCCAGAGGATTGACAGTGAAATGCATTATTGACTTCCTGATAGTAAAGTGGTAGGTTTAGGATACAGAATCAGACATACACACACACACACACACACACACACACACACACTTGCACACACATTGGATTTATACAATTTGGGGGATTTTTTTTTTTGCTTGAATGCACATATCTATTACAAGTAATTTGTCTTTCTTCTTTTTTTTCTATACAGTAAAGAATGGAAAGGAGAGAAAATGGATTCCTGTAGATTATTTTTTTTTAGAGGCTGGGTATACTAGAGATGCAAGGCAGCAAGGTGGCACAGTGGATAGAGTGCTGGGTCTGGAGTCAGAAAGACCAGAGTTCAAATACGACCTCAGACATTTACTAGCTTTGTGATCCCTGACAAGTCATTTAACCCCAGCCTAAAAATGAAGGTGGAAATGGCAAACCACTTTAGCATCTTTGCAAAGAAAACCTTGTGGACATTTGGTCCATGGGGTCACAAAGAGTCAGACAGAAATAAATAACAATAGTGCTACGTACGAAGTATATTGCATGTACTTTCAGATAAGGTCACTGTTTTGTTAGCTTTGCTTAATTGTTTTATTTTATTACAGGAGATCTCTTCCATTGGCATGATCTGTAAATATTTGTAATGTAAAAACCAAATACATAAGAAGAAAAAAGCAGAAAAGTAGATTCAGGAGTCATAAGTTCAAATTCTACCACCATCTTTCACTGTCTCTTTGACAATAGCAAAGTCATTGAGCCTTCCTGACTGTACTTTCTCATCTGTTGAAGGAACAATATGAATTTAGCTGAGGTAAGATATCCAGACAAAACGAGTCACTCACAAGTCAACAGCTTAACAAAAGAGGCTTATTTGCTCTTATATATCAGAAACCTCCAACAAGGATACAGTGGTTCTTAGCTCTTCTGGATTCATACCTTCTGCCCCTTTCCCAGTCTCCATAAGGAAATGTTCCGGTTATTAAGGCAGGTTTTGATGAAATGGTGACTCACACTCACGCTCTTGAGAAATCCACTAAGTCTGAAAGGTCAGCACTCCATATGGCTGGATCATTTTATGTTCTTAGATGACCAGAAAGTTTCATCAAAGAAGCCAGGACCAATCAGATCATGGAGGTAGCTTTCTCTTCTTTTAGGTTAAGCCTTTTTATGTTGTAGGTAGGAAGAAAGAAGTTACATCAGGGAAACAGTGCTCCTATCACATCTATAAAACAGGAACATGCTACCTATTTCAGAATATTGTGAGGAAATAATTTTTTAAACCGAAAAGTTCCACATAAATATGTTACTATTATACCAGAAAAAAAGACTTAGTCAACTGGCTACATCTCATCAAACATTTATTAAGCACTTGCTGTGTGCTTCCCATCTAATCAAAGGCCCATCTTTTCAATACTAACATTTTATTGGTGTGTACAATGTGTCAGTAAAACATAAAACAGCACCACCTTCAATGTGTCAAAAAAAAAAGGGTTACAAATAGGAAATTGGGGAGGCACAAGATGGATTGAACTACAACATTTAACCAACAAAGAACGATAAAGAATAGAAATAAAGGATTTAATCAAGGAATTGTATGATAGAGAAAAGAGACTAGTAAGAGGGGAGGGAAGTGGCTGGCTGGTGTCCCAACAGTACCTTAAGATGTTGGAAGAGAATGAGGAAGCCCCCTGTTACCACCACCCCAGCACATTTGGAGGACACCCTGTGGTGAACTTCTGGTAGGGTCATGTGTAAGCATCTTATATCATGGTCAGGCATTGATATGTATCGTAGGAGGGAACTCCTTGAATCAGTGAGATCAAAGATCCATTTATGTATTGAAGGGCAGTGTCCAAGGCACATTAAGGTTAAAAAATACAAAATGTAAACAATTTCTGGACTAAAGGAGCTTACATTCCACCAGAACAGGCATTCTTAACCTGAGGTCTGGGAACATGTTTATTTGTATAACATGTTGATAAATCTTTCAATACAATTAGTTTTCCTTGTGATCCTATGTCTTTTATGCATTTAAAAATAATCCTCTAAGAGGGGTTCAGAGACTTCATCAGACTTCCCAAGAGTTCAGTCATACACATACATACACACACAGACACAGACACACACACACACACACACACAATCACACACAATTTAAGAACCACTGTAGTGGAGTGTTACAATGTGTACACCAATGACTCGACACAAAGTAATTTGGGAAAGGATATGGTACCAGTGACTGGGAGGATCATCAGGGAAGGCTTCTTAGAGGAAATGGAATTGTGGCAGAGAATCTTAAAGGAAAATATGGCATCTGGTTGGTGGAATAGAAGGAGTGAGCAAATCATAGACTGTGAATATTCCTGAAGGTGGAAGATGAAATGTTGAATTTGGAGAACTACCAGTAATCTGGTTTAGCAAAACTTAAATGAAAGATTATAAATTTATTTTATTCATTAATTTACAAGTAAAATCTATGAAGGATCACAGGGGATAAAAAAGAAAGACACATGTGAATGCAAGAACTCTGGAGATGAGCTAGGTTGACAGAACAACTAGTGATTCAGTTTCGCTGGAATAGAGTACTTGAAGAAGAAGTATATAAAACAAGGAAGGGTGGGTTGGAGTGAAATTGTGAAGAGTCTTAAATGCCATGCTCAAGAGTTTATGCCTTTTATTCCTGTAAAGGAGTCCAGTTCTTCATCCTGTAGATGAGGGTGAGCAGAGTTATTCCAGATACCAATTTGAACTGGACATAGTTGTAGGTAGCTATTCATTTCTTTTCAGATGAAGTAAAACTACAAACCAGTATTTATTTTCCTTGCCTGATGTGAAAATAAAATTTCTCCCTCATTTAATAGCTTTTTCTTGACAAGAAAGGAAAAGTAGTTTAGGTCAAGATTGTGAAGGGTCTTAAATGCCAGACTTAAAAGTTTGTGTCTTCTCTTCTTCATGTGAAGGAGTCTAGGAATGTAGGTTACAAGGAGTTACTCTAGATGTCAAGTTAAGCTGGATACAATTATGAATAGCTATTTATTCTTTTATAGATTAAATAAATGGAAAATCTCTATTTACCTTCCCTTCTTGATGTGAAAACACAATTTCTCCTCCATTTAATAGCCTTTTCTTGACTGTCGGAACATCTAATTTTGTGAAGGCAATGCCATTAAAAATAAAAGAATTTTATGAAAAAGCCTCAAGATAAAGCATTTCAAAAATTGCATGCAGTGGGATTAAGTAAATGTCTGTTTGGCCTTTCTGTTTCACAGAAGAGGCATGTAATGGCAAGCACAGAAGTAGCTCACACCTTGTTTCAGCTTTTGAATTAACACCTTGTTTCAGTTCAAGTTTCTTTTGAGCCTTGTATCAAGTCTATTAAGAAATAGAACATGTGAACCCCACAACTCATGAACCCTAGAACTCATGAATTCCTGTAACAGGAAGAGAATGGGCTAATGACCATATATAAGGAGAGGCCCAGGCTAGAGACAGCAGAACTGAGAAAGGAGCTCTTTGGTGGAGAAGAAAACTTGTGATGTCCCAGCACTCTCCATTTGTCTGCTCTGTCTGTGCTGATGTTTGTTTGCAAAACTTTGTACAGAAGCCCTGGGACCTTACTGGAAGCCCTGAAAGAGGATTTTCTGGTTGTGTGTTTACAGAAGTCCTGGAGGAGAGTTTTGGAGGTCCTGGGACTTTACTGATGATTTGTGCTGACCTCTTGGACCTTGTTTGTGGGTCTGTGTTGATTTCTATGTTGATGATTTGTGTTGAGTTCTCAGACCTTGTTGTTGGGTCCGAGTTGATTTCACAGGCTGATAGTGAATTGACGATGGTGCCGGCAATGTGCATGCATATTATTGTGGCTCTGTTAAGCTTTGTCTTTCCAGAAACAGGAACTGTGAAGGGCTTGAGGTGGACTGGACACTGTGAGCTTCAATATGGAACAGGAACTGGATGAAGAACTGGACAAGGAGCTGGACAAGGAACTGGGAGCCTTTGAACCCAGGTGACAGTTGGAGCTGGGACCACAGGAGAGGAACCATGGAAGCTGAGGGACAGCCTCGAGTCAAGGTGAAAGAAGACTTTACTTGGAAGCTGTGTACTGACTGAGAAGATTATGATTTACTGTGACCTAGGGATGGAGAACTTTGACCTTTGTACTTTGTGATTGAATTAAGGATTGTGTGATTGACCAAATGAATGCATTTTGTTTAAAATTATGTGACCACTTTGGTAAAAAATTGTGTGGCCATTTTATTGATAAGTTGTTGAGTTGTGACATGGTGAATGCTGTATTTTGGTTTTCTGTGATAAGTTGTAACATTGTGAATGCTGTATTTTGATTTTCTATGAATTTTTTGCTCTGATTTGTTATTGAATAAATAGAGAACTCACTATACTATGTAATCAGAACCTTGAAAGCTCTTCACAGCAGCAGTCCTTTGGCAAGTTTCTTGTGTATGGCTTTACAAGGCAGTATAGGAACACTGCCCTTACTGCTGTTACTCTTTTGCAGAGAGTGGAAGAAACATTCACAAAGATGAGACTTCTTAGGTGAGTCATGATGCATAAACAGTGATGCTGAAAGAATACCCAAGGTCATACTGTGTTATCATCTAACTTAAGTCAATGCAAAGTCAGCATAATATAAAACCCTTTTGACTCCTCTGCCAACAAGAAGACTCTTCATCAACCTCTAGTACCAACCTCTCTGCAACACACATGCAGAAGCAGGATCAAGTTCTGGTATGTTGGATTAGAATCAGGTAGTGAATGTTACATGTGTTCTGTATAACTAACAAAAGTGTTCAAGAATGCTTTAAGAACTGAGTCTTCACTGGCCAGTCACCCAATACACATTAGAAAGTTGGAAGCCATCTTCAGAGCATTGTGAGGCTCAAATGTATTTATGTTCATGTTACAAGAGGATGGATTAGAGTACTTCTCATGGAGTTGGACACATATAATATGGTCTATAGAAGGACATATGTGCTCAGGTTCCTTGCTTGAGGGCATGTGCAACTGAATACTCCTAAATGATCCCTTAGTGCCTGTGATGAGACAGCTCTTCCTGGTTCAGTCACTAATCACCTTTGGAACAGCGCCTTCTGCAACAGGAGCCAAGGGACCAATCAGGAGTATGTTTACTTGTGTCCTTTAGGAAAGGGTCAGAACACATCTCCTCATGGATCCAAATTTCAGGGGAATTTCTCTAATACAACATTCCCCAACCCCACACACTGTACTATAACTATAGCACTTTGCAAACTTTAAAGCACTATATAAATTCATTGTTATTTTTACTATTAGATAATTTTGAACCTCCTTGCTTCCCATGTTTTAGTTTTGTCTCTCAAAATCATAAGTTCCTAGAGGACAAGAACCATTTTTAACCAAATTATGTTACTCAATAGCTTCAAGGTAGACAAAATATTTTCTTCACAACAATCCAATGAGGTAGGTAGCTTGAGTATTAATTTCCCCATTTTGTAGATGAGGGGGAAAGAAAGCATAGTACCTTGTCCAGGGTTTCATGATATTAAATGTCAAAGTCCTCAGCCTTAAACATTGATGTCTAATTCTACCCCCTCAGAAAGCCCCAATCATAATAGATTTGCAAAAATTACTTTCTGGTTAGCACTAGCCAAAAACTTTACAGATTCTATTTTAAGTCAGTTTACTTTTAATTCAGTCCAAAACGTCCTCCTCAGAATATTTCTTCCTATCAATGGAGAAAAGTAGATGTAAGTTAGAACAGTAGGAGACTTTTCTAGAACTAAAACAAACATTGTAACTTGGAATTCTGACCCTTGTACAGTTATCTGTTGCAGATAAAGATAAAAACACATTCTATCAATGCATCTACAATACCTTTCTACCACATTTAATACACTTTGGAAGCACAAATAATCATTTTTAAGAATGCCTCCATTATGCTATATACAAAAAAGAAAGTGCCTTCCTTTTTTGTTAATTGGCAAAAAAATGATTTTATCTTCTCCACCAGACATATTTTATACCCATGTAAACCACTCAAAATCATGCATTTTCCTACTTTGGATTATTTTTAAATGTTGGATGAGGAAACAGATCACTGGACATAATGAAAGATAAGGGATTTTCATGATATCAACATTCCTCACTGCCTATAGGATTTTTATTTCTCTGAACATGCAGAGAGGAAAACAGTAGCTATAAAGATGGGAACTTGGTAAAGAAGGCAGTTCAGACTTTGGACTGCTGAGAATAAAGCTCCTATATAAGAAAAGAAGAAAAGCTATCATCTTCAAAGGATTTTTGAAAGCAAAAGTCCTTTCACACTCCCGACATTTGCTCATTTGGCTATTGCTAAAACAATATAGCCAACATCATTGCTTTAATTACACTATTTCATGCTCTCAAGAGCCACTATTATTGCTGACATCCATTATTACAATTATTCACCAGCTAATTAGTCTGATTCCCTCCATAAAAGAGAGATAAAATTCAGTGGCTGGAGAGAACCCATGAATGGAATCAAGCTGGGTTGGAAATAACAACTAGGCCAGGGGCACAGCACAGTTACCCAAGGTTGCCTTCATAAATCCTATGAGTTATGAGTTCAGTGTTTCTACAAACATTTATTAAGGTCTTATATGTGCTAGACATTCTGCACAGAACTGGAGACAGAGAGATGAAAAATGACAAGCCATGCCCTAAAGGAGCTTATACAAGAAATGCACAAAAAAGTATGCTACAAAATGATAAGGGCAAAAACAGTTTGGTGAAAAGTACTATAACACATGCAAAGGGATCTGGTTGGGATATGGTTTCACATTTTTTTCTTTATTTTTAGCTTTATAAGAACTTCTAAATTTTATACTTTTATTCTGAACTTAACGAAGAAAACAATCATTTCTATACACAAAGTAGAACAGGAAAAAATAGGATTGCATATGAAACTATGAATCTCTATTATGCATAGCTTGCTTTTCCTATGCCTTATAAAACAAGCCTTTATTGTTTTATTGATTATCTAGGCTTAATAAAATGAGAGGAATTTTTTAATGATGCAGATTAAACTTAAAAGGATGTGCATATATTAACATATATAAGTATGTGTGTGTTTGTATGTGTGTGTGTATATATATCTACCTATGTATATATGTGCATGTATGTACATATTTGAAAGCTAGTTGTTAAACATTTGCCAATGTAGTCCTGTATTTAAATTTGAGCTTGAGTGCAATTTGTGTCATGTCCTCACCATTAACCTACTTGTTGGAGCTAGCATCAATATGTAGATGGGGAGGGGTTCTCTCACTGTGCTGTTTTCCATTGTCATATGTTCTGCTCTCACTGGGTGCCATACCTGTGTGTCAATGTTATTCTTTGGGAACGGTCCCCTTCTCTTTTTTTTCTGTAGGAAATAATGAGCCAAAGAGAGAAACTCAGGAATAGATGGCCAGGACACAATTCTCAAAAGCCCAGAGTCTTGGGTGCATTTAGGCCATGGTTAAGAATGGATCTAGAAGTAAATTAGAAAAGTGTTTCAGGTTGACCACTTCTATATGAAATCTCCCCAGTCTGGTGCCATCCTACATTTTTGGCCTCATCTCATGTCATTCCTCTACATCAGTGGTTCTCAACCTGTGGTTCATAACCCCTTTGGGGTCGAACAACCCTTTCATGGGGGTCACAGGGGTTGCCTAAGACCATGGGAAAACACATATTTCCGATGGTCTTAGAAACCTCCTCTGTCTCCAGGCGAGTCTGCCCATATGCAGACACACCCACATATGACTATTAAAGGGTTGCGGTGTTAGGAAGGTTGAGAACCACTGCTCTACATACACCAACCAAAGTGGACCCACTGTCTCTCAATACACTCTGTACCTTACTATAGCCTCTCTGCCTTTCCTCACACCATTCCCTGCATGGAATGGCATTTTCCCATTTAATCCAATCCATCTCTTAAAGCCCAAACATCACCCAATTTACTAGACCTTCTTTGATCTTTCCCACCCAATAACAACTTTACCCTTTAAAACTCATATAAGATTTTATTTGGAAGCATTTTGATGTACTTGTATAATATTTTTTATCATAGTTATCTGTATTTTCTTTCTCATACTAGGATATAAGTGATACCAGGATAGGGACTAGTAGTAAACCAGAAAAAAGTGGTTCACCTTGACCATTTCTATATGAAACTTAGTCTGTAGCTTAGTATATCTATCCTGTGCCTCACATATTATGTTTGGCAAATTAATGAATAAACAAACACTTCAACAATTTCTTCTTTCATTTGAACAATCACTTTGTTACCAAATTAACCTGAATTATTGATAGAGAAGACTCACTCTTTTTGATGGTGATGTTGTTCTGGATCTGTGATTTCATGGATGTGGTGAACTCCTAATGCAGAAAACAATTCCACTGATCCAAATCCAGACCCTGGACTGAAAATAACCTTAGAGCATTGTCTGAGGCACTGAAGGGTTAAGTGACTTGGCCAAGAACAATCAGAGGTAGGACTTAAATCTAGTTCATCTTACTTCCAAGCCCCACTTTATTTACCAAGACATACTCAGTCTCTGTGTTGATTAGAAATCCATGCCCTTTTTCATCTCCATAATTATCCCCAAGTAGCAACTTGTCTTCAGCTTGTGTCAGTGGTTGAATTCATACCTATAACCAAGGTGGATTTCCAGGGGATTTTCACTAAAATATTGACAATTATAGTTTGATGACATACCCTAGCAGTGACTAAGCTTAACACAGTATATCATTAGCAAAAAATAATTTGTTTAGAAAGGAAGCTGTGAGACAGAACAGTACCCTACCTCCTTTGCCATCAGCAGCACCTAAGGTAACTTTCTCCCCAGCCTAGCTCACCCTCTTCTGTGATCCCATGCTTTCAGAGACTTTTAAATCTAAACCTTTCATTTACAGAGGAAGAAACTGAGGCCCACAGAGATGAAGTGGCTTGCCAAGGTCATAAAGTTTCATAGGCAGGATTTGAACCCTGGTCTATTATCAGCATTCCTTCCACTATACTGTAAAATGTGGAGTATATGGGGCGTTCAGGGAGATTAGTACCTCTGGCATGAAGGCTTAAGTATATCTAACTTGTCCTGAAACCATGCTTCACATTCCAGCCAGTTGTTTATCAAGCAACCAAGGGTTATCATTATTTAGCAATGATTAGCACCTCTGGTGTGAGGGCTTGCTTCAGGTTTGCTCATTGACCTTTGGTGTCCACCGTCATCCAACTGTCACTTGTAGCTCCAAGAAGCTACAACATGACCAGGCCTTATACCCTGGTAAAACCTTCTCAGCAGACGGGCTAAAACAGTTTGAGAGTAGAGCTTAGTCAGACATGGAAGAAGCCAAGATCATTCAGTGCATCTGGGACCATGACCAGTTGTCTTGACTTTTGTCTTGCCACTGGACTTCGATAGCTCTGGAAGAGAAAGGAAAGATAGCTTTAAAGGGATTAACAATCCTACTTTTTAATTATGGAGAAAAAAGTGAGTATAGAAAATATAAGTGGAGAAATTAGCACAAAGACCAACAGACAGGGCTCCAGCTGTCTGAACATAGCAATATTGCTATATACTTCACATATATCACTGGATCAAGCAAGCACAGACATCTAAGCAGTTGGGAGCTCTGAACAAACTGCTACTCAGAATCTTGACCAGGAAATCAAAAGGTCCTTCTCACAAAGAAACGCCCAAAGCAAAATAATAACCTACTGAATATATAACAAAGACTCAGCCTCTGATTGGCTGAGTGCTGAGAAACTTGAAAATCTTTGTGTCCCAGCAGTTAATTGGAAATGCCCCATAGCCCAGAGCCTGATTAGCTCTCATCCAAGGCTGTGTGCCTATTAATAGACAGGGAAGATTTTCAAATTCCCTTAACATAACAACACTTTGAATATTTCTGCCTTACATAAATCCAATTCATGTGCAAGTCAGGACTTAAACCTGTGATACCACTAGTCTTTGAAAATTGAGGATGAACAACAACAACCATAATAAGTAACAAACACCTAGCACAGTATTACCCACATTGGTTATTATCACAAGAGTCCTATAACAAATGTCTATCTCTTTCTCTACCACAGAAATGGCAGTGGAGATCAAAAGTATTATTGAGGGAGCACTTGTACTATCTGCATATGCAAAAGAAAAGTATGAAATTAGTTCTAAGTGAAAATTTTTAATCTTGGTCTCCAGTATCTCCTCTGTTCTAACTCCTCACTTTCCCATGAGCCATATCTTTGTAATCTATCTTGTTTCAGGTCTTCAGCAACAATTCAGATATTTCTAGAGTCTGTACAATGATTAATCCTTAAAATTTAGGCTATGTCTTCATGTATAAACCAATATGAAAACAGCTATAGAATCAAATTGACTAGCCAGTTTCTAACAAGTTCCAAAGAGGTTAACTGGCTGGCTGTTTTCAAATGGAGCAAGTGGTTTGGCTATATTCAACTAGCTTGAATTTCTATAAACCTGCTTGTGTTGGGGTGTGTGAGTGTGTGTGAGTGTGTGTGTGTGTGTGTGTGTGTGTGTATGTGTGTGTGTGTGTGTTTAGGCCCAGAAGTAAGCAAGGAAGGGGACATTACAAAAATGAGGCGATGTGCCCCAGCATTTTTGCTGGAGACTCTAACGGAGAATGATTATCAGAGAGGAAAACAGTATTTGTACTATTTTGCAGTAGCTGCTGTTGAAATTTAGGCAAAAATGTCATTCTCTGTCTCTTCTCATTATGCCTTGGGGGGAAAATGTATCTATAGTGGAGAAGATTCTCTTTTTCTCCCCTCATTAGACTAGCAACAGATTTCATTTTCTCCATGGTGACCATGCGAGTGTGACCATGTAGTTAGTCATTGCTGCTCATTATACGTGGATCTAATAGGAATATGGGTAATTTCAGTTTTGCTGCTGGGTGATTGTAAATGTGCTTGTTATCTCACTATGTCTACTCTGAGTTTGCAGGAATACAGGATGCACTGTACCTGTTTGGGATTTTGGTGGGAAGCAGACTTTTTTCTATCTCCTGAAATGAAAATACAGCTCGTTAATACATGGATTTGGATGCACAGTGGGTCAAGTAATAGTCTCCCTAATATCTTCCCCACTCCAAGACGCGTACAAACCAAAGAAACCCAACCATGCACAGACACCTCAGTACATGCAGAAGAAGCAGCGCAGCAGCTACACTCTCATTTGGTCATTAGCTCTTGCCCCAGCACCAGCATTGTTTTCATAAAGTGTTAGATGTCTGGATGATAGTAAATATTTCATTTGTGCGATGACTTGTCTGTATCACGATCATTTGTTTCCTTATTTTTCCAGGTTCTTTTTATTTTGTTCCTAGAAAATGGCCTGGGGGAAAACAAGAAGGCTTTGAAGACCTTGAGAGTTCAGAGTATCTCCTAGCATTATGAGTCAGACTCTCCCCACGCATTTACTGCCCCTAGTGCCCTGAAGAAACTAACGTGTCTGCCCAAACACCTGAATTTCTTCTAATGTCACTCAGGGGAAACTCAGGTCTCCCAAGACCAGAGTCCTTAGGTTGTTATTCAATCCTCTAATGAAATGCTAGAATGTTTTGAACAGTGGTGGTGCCCTGGACTGAATAAGTTGCCCATGAGTGAATTTCTGATGATTTTCAGCTTCAAGATATAACTTTATGTACTCCTTCCTCTGAATTTAATGTCCCTTATCTAACTGGGGCCCAAACAGCATGAAACACCAGGGATATATCAGCAAGATGACTAGTCTGAAGGGCTCATTATGTTATAGGGGCAGGAAGAACAGAAGTGAGGCAAGGCAAAGAATGAAGTTGAGTCCACATTCCAGTCAGGCAAGAGAAAAGCTTTGGAAACCCACATGGACAGATTGGGTTTGGTCACTTTCTTCTTTAATAATTGTATTTCTGCAAGTAAACCTTCACAGTTTCTAAAGAAAGCCATGTTTCTAAGTATTTTACACTAAGAATTTTTCTTTTGTATCCTTGAAGCCCAAAGTTTGCGTTTTTTAATTTGCTGGGAAGACAAATACTGTTTTGGCATTACTTTTCTATTCAGAGATAATGCAATGCGCTGTTGGGGATGGGGGCTCATGAGAAACAATGCAAGGATTTAAACTACTTCATGTAGAAATATGTGAGTGCATTTGCTTTCCCCAAAAATCCAGTTAAGTCTATTGGCTTCTCCATCATTCATATGTTGCTCAAACTAATTTTTGCCTCATTAATTCATGCCTCAGCTCATTTTTCAGCCCCAGTACTTTGTGCTACATTTCAAAAGCAGACTCATTTCATTTATGTGAATGAATTAAAGTTACCAACCCACAGAGCTGAATTCCCTCTGAGAGCATTTAGTTGACCTCATGACTCTTGGCTATAGGACCCGTGTTGCTTCAAAAGCTGACTCATGCATTGAGAGGGGCGGGGAACAGAGGGGCTGACCCATTAGTTTTTCTCTTCCTAGGTTTAATGCCAAGTAGCAGCCTATCCACAGTATAAGCCTTTCCTGGGGATCCATCCTTGCTAAATCTTTTTTAGCATCTCAAGCCTGTAAAATTATCTAATAGTGAAAAATTTCATTAAAAATTTCTTTCTGTCTTCTAATCCCCTGCTGACCTTTATAATATTCAGAATTTAAACTGGTAGAATCTTTTTTCTACTCCATTTGTTTTCATGAGTACCAATTAAAGAGGCTAGGGTGGCTCTCTCATAAGATTTGAGGTAAGGGAAATATGATACTACTTTATAATCAAAACCATATTCTTTTTTTTCTAATTTTTAAAAAAAATTTTTATTGATTTGTTTGTTTACTTTTAGTTTACAAGATTCAGTTCCACAATCCCTTAAGTTTCAAATTTTCTCCCTCCCCCCCACCCCATGGCAGCATGCAATCACGTATAGGATCTGCAAATACTTTCACATTAGACATTAGTCTGGTTGTAAAGGAGGGTTGTAATCGATGGAATGAACAATGGGAAAGAAGAAACAAAACCAAACATGGAAAAGAGCAAGAACATGTAGTTTGCTTCAGTCTGCATTTAAACCCTGTTCTTTCTAGATCTTTCTCTGAATGTAGACATATCTTTCCATCATGAGTCGTATAACCTTGCATTGCTGAGAAGAGTCCAGTCTAGCAAAGTTGGTCATCACATATATGTTGTGTCTGTAATCGTGTACAAATTTCTCCTGGTTCTGCTCTTCTCACTTCGCATCAGTTCATATAAGCCTCGCCAGGTAAATATGAAATCCATCTGCTCCTGATTTCTTATAGCACAATAATATTCCATTACATTAATATACCACAACTTGTTTAGCCATTTCCCAATTGATGGGCATCCCCTTAATTTCCAATTTTTTGCCACCACGAAAAGAGCTGCAATAAATATTTTTGTACATACAGGACTTCCTCCCACTTCTATCATCTCACTAGGATACAACCCTAGAAGTGGTACTACTGGGTCAAAGGGCATGCAATTATTTATAGCCCTTTGGGCATAGTTCCAGATTGCTCTCCAGAATGGTTTCAGTTCACAACTCCACCAACAATGCATTAGTGTTCCAATTTTTCCACATCCTTTCCAGCATTTGTTATTTTCCCGTTTTGTCATCTTAGCCATCAAAACCATATTCTTGAGAGATATTATAGCATCACGTGTTGAGAACATTCTTAGAGTTAAGCATATCTGAGTCAAAGTACTAGTATTTTCTACTTATGTAACCCTGGGTAAATTACTCAACCTCTCTGATACCTTGCATTCTCTGTAAAATGGATATATTTATACAACTTCTTCTGTGATTTACAGAAGAGTTGTGATGAAAGTATTTTGTAACCCTTAGAATACAACATAATTGTGAACTAACACAATCAGGGAAACTGGGACCATTCAGTGAGGGTAGAAGAAGGGGAGATGAACCCCCAAAACAGAAGAAATGTAATGGTGAGCATATAGCTTTGTGGAAAATATATTAGAAAAAATAGCAATAGTAGTAGTAGTAATAATAATAATAATGTATTGAAGGTTTGCAAAGTGCTTTACAAATATTATCTATAGTGTCGAGACTCCTTTATTTCTGTAGAGTTAGAAATAATGGGCTTCAGAGTCAATCAAATGACATAAATCAGAACAATTCAGTGACATGAAGAGCAAAGATGCTGGAGCACACATGACTAACTTGCACCTTGGGGATATAGCAAAACTCACATACCGAAGTGGAAAACTCCCCAAAGATTCCTGCGTAATAAGGCAGGTTCAGTGAACTGGAGAATGTCACCAGGGATTACAGGAGACTTAGAGCAGAGATTTTTTTTTCCAGTTGAAATCTTTTAATTAAAGGGGGAAAAAAAGAACATGAAAGAAAAGGCTGTTTTATTTTAAGGATAAGTGAATGAATTCAAGTACAGTACTGAAGGGCAAAGTTCTGTCTTGAACTCTCACTAAATCAAAAATCATTTTTGTATTTGGTTTATCAAACTTACTTACTTTTGTGTCTCCTGGTTTCAGCTAAATCATGAAAGACAAAGTAGAAGAAGAAGATGTATTCACTGAATCAGCAATTAAAAAAAATATATTGGGTCATCATGTCCAAGCTCACTGGACCTAAAAGAAACCCAAATAGATCTAGATTTCCTAGGTGACAGGTTAGGCTTATAGCTACCCACACAACAGAGCCATCATGGCCTCTGGTATAAGAGGAACCAGTTTTTGACAAGCCCGATTTTGTTACCTACTCTGCAAACAAGCATATGTTTCTTCCTTCTTGTCAAGGACCCAGGTGCCTGGGTCCAAGCACCACTTAAGGGTGATTTGGGGGGCCCTGATGGCTCAGAGACCTGTGCAACTTGGCAGTAGGTAGGGGCCAAAATTAAAACAGGTTGGGGTGGCTAGGTGGCACAGTGAATAGAGCATCAGCCCTGGAGTCAGGAGCACCTGAGTTCAAATCCAGCCTCAGACATTTAACATATACACACAAAAACTAGCCATGTGACCTTGGGCAACTCACTTAACCCCAAATGCCCTTCAAAAAAAAAAACAGGCTAAATTTCTTTGGTCTGCTGATGGGTTAGACTAAAGGCAGACTGATGACATTGGTTGCCCCGTGTCATATGACAGCCACCTGAAATCCTTTGGCAGGCTGCAAGCCAAAGTGTATTATGCAAGCCTGGCTCAGAGTGAATGAAATTGTTTCTCTTTTTACCAGAAATCCTGAAGTTTGGTTTTGGTTTTTTTTGGATAGAAGGGCTCATCCCTTGAATCACTTCTTAAGCAGTCCTTGTAATTGAATAGGCACTGCCTAAGACACAGTGAGAAAGAGGAAAGACTTTAGCTAAAAAAGGCCAATGTCTCCCTCAGCATGCTGCACCATCTCCAGTTGTCCTGATCTATATCTGACCACTGGACCTAGATGGCTCCTGAGGAGAAAGTGAGGCTGGTGACCTTGCATGGCCCTCCCTAACTTAAATACAATTCACTTGCAAGTCATGGCATCATCTTCTTGATGTCATGGTCCTCTTCAGGAATGAAGGACAAACCTCCCCTCCCTCCCCCCCACACACGCACATGCATAGCAGGGGAAAAGAGACTATCGCTGACTTGTTCACCATGGTAATTTTCCTCCTTTCTACAATCTAAGAGGGTGTCGTCCTCACTTGCCTAGCAAGTTCAGACCTATTAATAACAAACGGCTCAATGAACACACACACACACACACACATAAATGAGCAATCTCCCCAAATTAACAATTTTCTTCCACTTTCAATTTGTGTTCTTGTTCCTTTGTAATCATATACATGAGCTGAGCAATCATGCTAATTATAGTTATCTTCATGTGTTAAATTAAAAAAAAGATGCAGATGCCATTTCTTCAAAAACACATGATTTTTTGAAACATAAGGAGGGAAGTATTTTGTTGGAGCTCAGTTACTTCTAGAATGACTGTGATGGGTCATCATAAAACTATTTCAAAGAATAATAATAATAGATAGCACTTATATGTAACTTTAAAGGTTCACAAATTATTTCACATATTATTTCATTTGATCTCACAATAATCCTTTGAGGTAGGTGCTATTATTATCTCTGTTTTACAGATTAAAATGGTCTCTTCCAAGCAATTATGTGTGTGCATACGTATACATACATAATATATGTATGTACATGTGTATGTGTATTATATGTGCATACGTAGATATATACACACAAACGTGGAGATACATAGATGATAGATAAATAGATAGATAGATAGATAGCCTTGATTTTTCTTTCACAGTTTTTAGAATTTCTTCTTCCCCTAATTCAATGAATCTGTGAGCAAACCAAAGTGGAGTCCTCAGAAGAATAAAATAGCCTGCAGACTCCTCTCATTCTGCTCCACCCATATGATATTTTGAAATGAGGTAGTTGTTCTAAATGAATAGAGGATGCCAAAATGTCCTACCCACCAGCCTGTCTTGGTAAAGGGTTCTTCTTTATGATAATGAAATCACAGATTCAGTTCTTATTCTTATGTTCTTTTTCTCACCTAACATTTTAAAAGTAATAGGTAACTGCTTTAGGTGGGTGCCCATCAGTTAACATCTGTGGTTTATAGCTAGTATTTACATATGGCTCCAAGTTTTTCCAAGTGTTTTACAAAAACAAATCTCCTTTCAATCTCATAACAGCTTTGAGACATATGTGCTATTTTTATTCCCATTTTATAGAAGAAACAACCAAGGTACAAAGAGATTTAATGACTTGCCAAGAGTCACATAGTTAATAAAGTTTTGAGGTTGGATTTGAACTCAGATCTTCCAGACTCCAAATCCAGTGTTCTATCAGTTATGTCATCTGACTGCCTGGTGCCTTATCACATGGTGATACAAATCCCAAAATTAAAGTGTGTTGATATTAAGCTAGTGCATCTAGTCTTTGGTTTCAGCCACCAAGGGAATCACTACAGCCACAGTCAGAAACACTAAATGCAGACTCCATCAGTGACAGACTCCATTGTCCTACAGAAATGGGATGTGCTAACCATATCTGTTTAATAGTAAAGACTTCTGCTCAGGCTGTTGTAGCTGACTCTGAAGAAAAGATAGCCATCTTTAGCATTGCCAACAAGGCCAACTCAAAAGTTTCTAAAACTTGGTCAACACGTGCTTCATTTCCACATCAGTCATAATATTGGTCTTTCCCACTCTGGGTTGTCTTGGCAGAAGCTTTGTTTCACAAATATATTCAATTAACTTTCTTTTTTTAAATTAAATTTTATGTTTATTTTTAGTTTACATCATTCATTTCCACAAGATTTTGAGATACAAATTTTGTCCCAACTTTTCCCTACCCACCACCCCAAAACAGTGATCCCACTGTATGTCCCTCCCCCAATCTGATCTCTCTTATATCCTCCCCCATCCTTCCTCCCACTTTCAGGTACGGCAAGATGGCTCTCCATACCCCAGTGCCTGTATATCTTATTTCCCAATTATATATAAAAATTATTATTATTATTATTATTTTTAAAATTTGATTTTATAACTTTCAATTCCACATTCTTTCCCTTCCTCCATCATTGCCCATCCTTACTGGAAAGATAAGCAATTCAATATAGGTTGTGCATGTGTAGTTATGCAGAACATTTCCATAGTGGATATATTGTGAAAGAATGACTGTTATTTCCCTCCATCCTATCCTGCCTCCCACTTATTCTATTCTCTACTTTGACCCTGTTCTCTTTCAAAAGTGTGTGCTTCTAACTACCCTCTCCACCAAGCTGCCCTCCCCTCCATCATTTCCCCTCTCATCCCCTTCCCCCTACTCTCCTATAGGGCAAGATAACCAGTTTAGTGTGTATGTCATTCCCTCCCTACACCAAATTCAATGAGAATAAGGTTGACCCATTCCCTTCTGCCTTCCTGTTCTTCCCCTCCATTGTAACAGTTAGCCCTTGCCTCTTCTGCATGAGATAATTTACCCCATTCTGTCTCTCCCCATCTCCTCTCATTACATTCCTCTCTCACCTCTCAATTTCACTTGTTAAATATCATCCCTTCCAAGTCAATTGATCCTATGTCCTCTGTCTATGTATACCTGTACACATATATACACACACTCACATATATATTCATATACACATATACCCTCCTATATAGACATATATATGTATTTATACATATATGTGTGTGTGTGTGTGTGTGTGTGTGTGTGTATATATATTTGTGTGTGTATACACACACACATTTATATTCCCTTCAACTATCCTCATACTGAGAAAAGTTTCAGAAGTTACAATTACCATTTTTTCCATGTAGGCATGTAAATAGTTCAACTTTGATAACTCCCTTATGATTTCTTTTCCCTGTTTACCTTCTCATGCTTCTCTTGATTCTTGTATTTGAGTATCAAATTTTCTATTCAACTCTGATTTTTTTCATCAAGAATGCTTGAAAGTAATCTATTTCACTGAATGACCATATTTTGCCCTGAAACATTATACTCAATTTTGCTGGGTAGGTGATTCTTGGTTTTAATCCTAGCTCCTTTGACCTCTGGAATATCATATTCCAAGCCTTTCAATCCCATAATGTAGAAGCTGCTAGATTCTGTGTTATCCTGATTGTGTTTACATAATATTCAAATTGTTTCTTCTTGGCTGCTTGTAATATTTTGTCCTTGATCTGGGAACTCCAGAACCTGGCTATAATATTCCTATGAGTTTTCTTTTTGGGATCTTTTGTAAGAGGTAATAAGTGAATTCTTTCCATTTCTATTTTGCCCTCTGGTTCTAAAATATGAGGGCAATTTTCCTTGAGAATTTCTTGAAGGATGATTTCTAGATTCTTTTTTTGATCATGGCTTTCAGGTAGTCTAATAAGTTTTAAATTATCTCTCCTGGATCTATTTTCCAGGTCAGTGGTTTTCTAGTGACATATTTCACATTGCCTTCTCTTTTTTCACTTGTTTGGATCTGTTTAATAGTAATTTGATTTCTCATAAAGTCGTTAGCTTCCATTTGCTGCAGTCTAATTCTGAAGGAATTATTCTCTTCAGTGAGCTTTTGAAATTCTTTTTCCATCTGGCAAATTCACTTTTTTAAGGCATTCTTCTCCTCATTGGCTTTTTGGACCTCTTTTGCCATTTGAGTTGATCTATTTTTTTAGGTGTTATTTTCTTCAGTCAGGTTTTTGACTCTCTTTTCATGATTTTCTTGCATCATTCTCTTTTCTCTTCCCAATTTTTCCTCCACTTCTCTTGCTTGAGTTTCAAAATCCTACTTGATCTCCTCCATGGCCTGTAACCAGTTCATATTTTTCTTGGAAGCTTTTGGTGCAGGAGTTCTGACTTCATTGTCTTCTTCCTGTTCCATGCTTTGATCTTTTTTGTCCCCAAAAAAGAAATCTAAAGTTGGATTGCTGTGCTTTCTTTTCTTCCTTTGCTTGCTCATGTTGCCACTCAATTACTTGACTTTTGAGCTCTTTGCCACAGTAGAACTCTGCTTCCAGAGGGGAGAGCTTGTGTCAAATTGCTGGGATTTTTGCAACTGGAAGAGCAATTAGGAGGGTGCCATCTCTGCAGCCCCCACAAACTCTGGCTCACTATTCACACACCTCAGGACCACCACCCAAGACCGCAATCCAGATCCAGGCAGGTTAAAGCAAGAGCAATTACCCTCTGAATGTTTGCTTGGCTCCCCTTTGATCTACAGGCCAGGACTCTGAAGCAGCCACATGGAGGTGGCTGGAAGGCCGCCACACCTCAGCTTCCTCTAGCTCGGGGCTAGGGGCTGGACCAGCTCCTCCATCCCCTCCACTTCCAACAGACTTCCATACTGACCTCTCACTTTTTCTTTGGCATTTATGGGTTGATAATTCTGGAAACCGCCACTGCTGCTGGTGATCTGCTTTCCCAAAGTCTGCTGCAGCCACTGGTGAGGGCCTCCCTGAGGCTAAAACTGTGGACTCATGCAGGGCTGGGCTAAGCTCCCAGTGTGCTTTGATGCACCATCCCCGTCCACCTGCCAGGCCACCTTCAATGGGAGATTTGTTTCTTTCTGTCACTGTGTAAGCTCTGTAGCTTTAAAATTTGTTTAGAGTAATATTTAATAGGTATTTGAGGTGGTCATGGGGGGAGACACAGAGTTTTCATGCTTCTATGCCACCATCTTGGCTCCGCCCCCCTACCTAATCTTAACTTTCTTTTTAAAAAAATAAATTTTAGTGCTATACTTTACATTTTTTCCATTACTAATATTTCTCCTACCATGCCCCATTCCCTTCCCAGAGAGTCATCTCACATAACATATGATATATTTAAAGATTCAGAAGACAAAAAACTAGGAAAAAAATTTATCATTACATTGAAAAAGTCTAAAACTATGTGTAATAGACCACATTGGTGAACACCCCACTCCTATAAAAGAGTGGAGTGGGAATATCTTCTCACATCTGTTTTCTGGAGTCATTCTTCATTGAAATTTTGCAACCTTCACTTTCTATTGTTCAGTAATGGTTATTTCTGTTTGCATTGTTGTAGTCATTGTATGTGTTGTCTTCTTGTATCTGCTTGCTTTGCATCAGATCTTTCCATGTTTCCCTGTTTCTGTCACAATTAATTGTCATTGTTTTCTGTAATGGTGCCAGATCAAAGCTCTCAATTAAATGCCTTTGAGCAAAGAATTTTGAGTCTGAAGTGAATGTATAATATAATTGGATCTTTACTAGGATGATCCACTAATAGACTGATATAACACAGTAATGTCATAGACATAGTGCAATAAGATTTCAACAAGGCCAAGTCTCTCATGACATCCTGGTAGAAAAAAATGAAGAGATTGTGGCTGAGGTAGTTAGATACGTAACTGACTGAATATATGTACTTACTCAAATCAATGGATCCATTTTAACCTGGAATAATGTCTTTATTATGTCATGTTAAATCACTATTCATCACTATTCTGTTCAATATTTTTACCAGTTACTTAAATGAAAATCTAAATGGCGTTTTAATTCAAATAGAAACTTGGAAAAGTTAGTTAACAGGTTAGATGACTGGATTAACAGTCAAAAATATTTGAGTAACCCAAAACAATTAGCCAATAGAATAAACTCTATGTATGTATGGTAGCTCAAAGCCTGAGGGGTTTGCTGCCCAACCACTATGAGCCAAGTGAGGGGACAATTTTCTTGTCTCCTCTGTCCACTTAGCTTTTGTTCTAACTCAAATTGGCATGCTAAGCCAGAAAGGGTCTCGGAAGTTTCTAACCCTAAATTAGATTGCTGTTTGGACAAATAATTTCAATTCAGCCCCAGAAGTACACACTTCAGAAGACAGACTATCTTAGCCTTGGGATACTCTACTTATCAGTCGGCTCTTAGCTAGGTATGACCATCTGGAGCCTTAGATGTCAGTCAGTATACATTTATTAAGTGTCTAGTATGTCCTAAGCACTGTGCTAAGTGCTAGAGATACAAGGAAACTTAAATTCAGTCCTTGATCTAAAAAAACTCACAGTCTAATGAGGAAAATAACATGTAAACAACTAGGTACAAACTCTGCATAGAATAATTTGGAAATAATCAACAAAAGGAGAGTATATAAAATAAGAAGAACTGGAAAAAGTTTTCTGTAGAAGGTGGGATTTGTTCTGAGACTCAAAGGAATCCAGGGAAGACAAAAGGTGGAGAGGAGGAGAACATTCCATGCATGGTGAAGAGCTATTAACAATTATGTGCTCCTACATACCTATTCCCTAAGCTTATTTATTCTTTTCACTGACGGAGTGTATAATTAGGGAGAAGTGTGCCCAGGTTTATAGGAGGGTGTTCTAGTGCAGCTTTTCTTACTCTGCTGTTTTAGTGAATGGTTTTGTTTTGTACCAAATACTCCGGCTGACGAAGAAGTACGCGTTATTAACAGGTAGAGGCTTACAAGTTATGGGTTTGACTAGATATGGATTCACAAAGTACTAAACCTGGGATATCTTTCCTCAAGGCTCCATATGTGAAGAGGGCTGCTCCATGTGCTACATGAAACAAGTATAATGTCAGCAATGAACTTGAGCTCAAGGAATCGCATGCTGACGTAGAACTCAGACAAAAAAGTCAGGCATGTGGAAATGCTTTTTAGTTAACAAACTAAAAATAAATCAATAGCTTGACATGATGGAAAATTTTTGTTAGTATTGGTAATATCAACAATATTTTAGTATTACCAAAAATAAATTCATATCTTAAATGATAAAATATTATAATACTAACAATATTATGGAGTGACTAGGTGGCACAATGAAAAGAGCAGTGGCCCTGGAGTTAGGAGGACTTGAGTTCAAATCCGGCCTCAGACACTTAACACTTACTAGCCATGTGACCTTGAGCAAGGCACTTAACCCCAATTGCCCTGCTTTCCCCCTCCAAAAAGCAAAAAAAAAACAATACTAGCAATATTATTTCTAGAAAAGAAGAGATGATAATCTCGTTCCCACTGGACTTTGTAATGGTGAGACCACATCTAAAACATATTCATTCTGAGAGCCATGTTTTAGGAGAGACATTGACAAACTGGAATATGTCCAGAGGTGGTAACCAAGAAAATAAGAGGACTTGAAATAATATGATACATGAGGATCTGTTAAAGGAACAAAAGATGTTTATCCTAGAGAAGAGACGAAGTAATATGATTGATGTTTTCAATTATTTCATCAGCTGTGTGTAGGAGATAGAGTAGACATTTTTTTCTGAGTGACTCCAGAGATCAGAAAGGCCAACAAATAGAATTTACAAACATTTTTAGCTTAATATAGGATAGAATGGTTATGGTTTAGAGCTGAAAGCAATCTTAAGAGGCCAACTCCTTCATTTCACAAATGTGGAACTTAAG
>CM053583.1:148486843-148509906 GCA_028627135.1 Pseudochirops cupreus
TTTCACCTGAATAAAAATGTTGGCACAAGTGTGAGTTTTCCTTGGCTCTCTCATGGGAAATGGATTAGATTTGCTCTCTTTGGTTGCAGAGGGCAGAAGCAGAATTGGGTGGAAGCTGCCAAGAAACAAATTTAGACTTGATATAAAGAAAAATATTCTAACAATTATAACTACCCAAAAGTAGAATGGGTTCCTGGAGAGGTAGTGGGATCTCCTTCACATGCAAAGGTTGGTTCAATCTTTTGTTGGGTATAGTGTTGCAGGTTTGATTGTTTTCAAGGATGGCTTGTATGAGATGGTCTATGTGGTGTCTTCCAACTCCAATATTATATGACTCTGATTCAATATAGAGGGTAAGGGTGGAGAAAGAATCAAGAGTATCTTCAAGGTTGCAAACCTGGGTGACTGAAAGGAGAGTGGCACCCTGAAAAATGGAGAGTTTGTAGGAAGTTGGATTTAGAGGGAAGATAATCAATTCCATTTTGGATATTTGAGCTCGAAATGCCTATGGGACATCTAGTTAAAGATGTTCAAACAGTTTGGTGATTATAGAGCTAACCTGGGAAAGAGGCTGAAGCTAAATAGGGACTCCCTAGCAGGGACTATCCCTCAAATCATTTTCTCTGTTACTTTTATTCCTATGACACAGAGCTATCGTTATGAAATCCCAGAATTCAATTTGGATATAACTACTCTATAGGTCTTCACTACTGGGGGTAAGGGGGAGGGTACCTGGGTGACTAGTACCCAAAGCAGCAAAGCATGTACTGTCTATAAAGATAATCTTTGTGGCAGCTAGGTGGCATAGTGAAAAGAGCACTGGCCCTGGAGTCAGGAGGACATGAATTCAAATTTGACCTCAGACACTTAACTAGCTGTGTGACCTTGGGCAAGTCACTTAACCCCAAGTGCCTTGCCTTCCCCCCACAAAAAAAGATCATCTTTATTCTACTCTACCAAAAAAAAAAATCAGAAAACATGAATTACTCAAAATAGCCCATAAAAATGAATACAAAATGACTCCCAATTTTCCCCAGAGTCCTAAAATATTCCCGAACACCTTCCTGTAATTTGGACTACCCTTGTGGAAAAAAAAAATTAATTTGACACTGCTAACAAGCCCTCAGATATTCCCATGAGTCTGTCTCTTACCCCAAATAGTTATATAAGCATCCTTTCATATGGTAAATTAAATGATAACTGTAAAGTGTTTTGCAAATCTTAAAGTGCTATCTATTATTTTTTGCTGCTCTGTGGTTTGGACTTTCCTGGACAGGGAGGCAGCAGCCATACAAACTACAATAAGAACCACTTTCACTCCCAGAAATCTGTGCTTCATATAGCTTCAAGTACTTCCTTAAGGGTTCAGACTCCCTGGATTCTCAAGACTTTTATATCTGCTCTGATCATTCTCTGATACCTACTGGCCATATCAGCAACTTTATCTTTCTCTGAGGCAAACATTAGAGGATCTTAAAGAGGTTGTTGACCTGAACTTGTAGAGGATTAAAGAGCTGTGTTGGTACCTCTGCCTCCCACCTCTCCTTTCTCCTACCTTCCCCACCTCTAAGCTCCTTATTTCCCTTTTACATGTTCTTTTTGCCCATTGGAATCTGAACTTCCTGACAGTAGGGACTGTCTATCCTTCTGTTTGACTTTGTAGCTGCAGTCACTTCCTCTCCCTCCCCAACCTGACAGCTCACAATAATCTTCCTCACTTAAAAGTCATTTGGGAAAAGAAGCAAAGGAACCTTTTTTATACATCCTCAGTGCCAGCTCTTCAGCCATCTTTGCTACCACAGTACCAACTCCTCAGACCTTCTGACTAGAAGCCTCTAGCTGTTGGACAGAGAAAGACATGTAATGCATATTCTGGGATCTGGGGCCTCACTGGACAGTTTCTCCATTAATTTCTTCCAACTCTAAATCTGTGATCCCATTATCAGAAGCTTTGTCTCTGTAACTTGCTATCTTATCATCAGCAAATCACTTAACCTCTAGAATTCTTATTCTTCTCATCTACAAAATGAAGGAGTTGGAATGAACATTAAGGTCATCTCCATCTCTCAAGTATAAGGTTTTGCAGCATGTAAGACATCAGCGTGACTGTAGAGTTACTAGGGGTAAAATTGGATGAAAAATAAAACTAAAAGGCCTGAACATCTGAGAAAGTCATTCTTGATAGGCCAAGAAAACATACAATTTGAACCAGTTTTTCAGTCCTAGGAAAATTGAGCTTTGCAAAGACTGAGCCCATTTCCTTATAGGACCAAGAACTAGTTCAGCTAATTTCTTTGAGTCAGCAGAAGTGAAATCCAAGCATAGCTCAAAGTCATTTTAATGATCCCTTAATACAAATCATACTTAACTCAAAGATAGAGGAGATATCAATGTCCATGAAGAAAAGCAGATGTAATCGCGATGGCTGGCAAATGGTGGCACCAGCAGCAGGACAGAAGTAAGGCTCCAGCGGCCACCCATAGTTAGGGGGACTGCTCTGCCAATGTGAGAGGATTCTGGCTACACTGGAGGAGATACAGTGCCCCCTTCTCTCCCTTCTCCATTATCTCCTGATGAGCTACAGCTGGCATGTTGGACTAACTCCTTTGACTGCCTAATGATCATGAAACAGAGAATGTCGGCATCTCTTGACATATGCTAAGGCTACAGACATCTTGATCGTGACCCTGACCCCTGCTACCGAAATACTTCCCTGAATCCTGACCTAGTTAGATGTGTAAATATTTTCTCCAAGATTGCCTCTAATTTAACTAAGTCTAGTTCTAAAAAGAAATAATTTCAATGATTCTACTAGGAGCTAATTGTTAAGAGAGAATGTGGCATGGATGATAAAGAGCTGGTCTCAAAATCAGGAAGATCAGTGTTCAAGTACATTCTCTGATACCTACTGGCCATATCATTCTATGCAAGCAACTTTATCTTTCTCTGAGGCAAATATTAGAGGATCTTAAAGAAGTTGTTGACCTGAACTTGTAGAGGAAATTCCTCACTTCAAGAGCCTTGATACCAAAGAAAGTATAGTTTTAATGCCTATTCCCTAAACCTATCTCAATAACACTGTGAATCAATGGTATAAAGTAGCCCCAGATAGTGTGCCAATGAAAAGAAAATTTATTCTCAAGATTAGGTTATCCAGAGTGCCTTGCAGCCTGATTATCATGCAGGTATGTATTTCATTCAGGGAGAATATTTGACTAATTTGGCTTCAGAGTCATCGTTATGTAACTCTATAGCAAGTTATTTTTGCAAGGCACATTATTTTTCTCAGAATTTGAAGGGATCTTAGAAGGCATCTTATCTAATGTGTACCTGAACAAGCATCTTCTCCATAGTATACCTGACAACAAAGTTAGCTATTCATTTTTGCTTGAAGACCTCAAATGGGAGATGGAAAAGGGAGTTTCATTACATCCTGAGACATCCTTTTCCATTTTGACAAGCACTAATTGTTAGGAAGTTTTCTTGACATTAAGTCTAAACTTGCCTTATTACAACTCAACATACTGACCCTATTTCTGCCCTCTGAGAGAAGGAGAATAAGTCTAATACTATTTCCTTGACAACCCTACAAATACTTGTAGGAAGCTATTAGCTCTTATGCCATTCCCTGCATTCTAAATCTTCTCTCCTGTAGATTAAATATTGCATTCTTTCAACTAACCCTCCAAAGGCAAGATTTTGAGGTCCATAGTGCCCTAGTTTCCTCCTCTGTGCTAGGGTATCTATCTATCTAATCTATTATCTAGGTTATCAGTGCCTTTCCTAAATATAGAGGCCCAAATTGAAGAGAGTATTCTAGATGCATCATGATCAGAACATATCTACAAAGCATTATAGGACCATATTTATTTCCCTGGCTCCTTTATCAAATATTTGACTAATGATAAGCTTACAACCCATGAAAGTCCCCATTTTTGGAGGTGATTTTAATAGTTTGATCTCATGGGCACAACTTGTAAATTGCAGTTGCAATTAGACACTGAAACTATTAAGCAAGACTTTCAATTGTGCTTTAATATTCAAATGACAATTTTTGAAAACTCATGAGTTTGTAGTGTGTACACACCCAGAAGTTTCCATGGTGCTCCTTTTACTCTTTGCAGTTTGGGAAAGAGAATATAGAACTGAAGAAGTTCTTAGATCGTCAAGGATAGGAGTCATAATGTAAATAAGTCAGAATAGAGCAAAATTAGCTAAATGGGTCAAACATAGGAAGAAATGTTTGAACTAGAAGTTATATAAATACTGGGAATCACAACAAATTATGATGATGATATTACTAACATTTATGTAACATTTAAAGTCTGCAAAGCATACACACACACACACACACACACACACACACACACACACACACATACACACACACATTATTTGATCCTTATATCAACCCTGGGAAGTACATGCTATTTTTGTTCCCATTTAACAGATGCGAAATCTGAGGTTGGTAGGGGCTAAGTAACTTTATTAGAGTCAGACAGTTAAGTATCTGGGGCAGGATTTGAATTCACATTTTTTTACATCAAGTCCAGCACTTTAATCACTACAACAAGAGACAAAGTCCAGAGTTGAGGTTATTGGCATTTGGTCCTAGACAAATAACAGAGTGTTGAGTTAAACAAATGAAGTGAAATTGCTATACTCAATTTACCTAGGTACACATACATGTTCAAATACCAAGACTCCTGGCAAGTTGTTTGCTCACACTGTTAGTTTGTTATTTTGTACATCTTGTACATTGTACATTTGTACATTGTTAGTTTGTACATCTTCAATTGGGGCAAAAATGCTGTGTAATGGTATCTGTGATTACTTCAGAGCCAATAAATTTCTGTCTCAATTCCACTTGTCCCTGAAAGGTAAGGTCACTACTTAAGGTGGTGTACATTTGTTAGTTTACTAGTCAGAACTTACCTCTGAGCTTCTGCTGGCTCGTCTTACTTCCTTTTGACTGTCCTGTATTTGAATGAGTTGCTATTCACATGACCTTGATATTTCAGAGTTGTTCTCTACAGAAGGAGATATACAGGCTAGAATTCCATGTACCATAGGGTCAATAAGTAAATGAGTAGCCTTAATAACAAAGAAACAAATGCATAATAATAAGTGACATTTACTGAGTGGTTGCAATCCCACGGATTTTCTAGACCTTGGTGTTGCCCTAGGCAAGAATTGATCTGGATCCAAGACTTCCAAGATTTATACAATTTAAATTCTCCCTTGAACAGGCAAAGGATTATAACAACACAATTCCCTCAAGTTGCTTGACTCTTGGCCCCCACTTTCCTTAGGACTGGTCATTAGATAAAGATGCATAAGCTGCAAAGTTGGGAGTCTTAGTTCACTTACAGAAGGAAACATTGAATATGGGATCTAGTGTGAACTAGAATTTGAGTTTTGGTATTTTGTTTGGTTCTTGGCATATGTCTCTGCCCTTTTTGGCCAACAGTTGGCCATTATAAATCAGGCTTAATGGAATTGACATCCAGTTTGAGGAAGAAGAAAGACTAGCCTTGTTCATTTATCCCTTTCTCCTTGAGTATGGCACTATTTCGTTACACAAGAGTCTTGTTTCTATTCCTTCATTTCTCAATTTCTCAAAATTATGCTGTTCTCGTGACAGAGCAAAGGGGAATGATATACATGATTTTATACCCCCCTAGGTCATGCCAAACCTACCTTTGACTTTCATATTAAGTCCCTTCAGGAGGAAACATCTGGTTATTTCCTTTCTAACGGCAATAACTAAGTCCAAACAGAATAATACCAATACAGCATCTTAAACAATTTGTTTTTTTTACTTTAATCTAGAAATTGCATTATTTATCAATAAGAGTATTTCTTTTGATAATTTACATATTGCACAGTTGTGTTATCAATTGCAACTCTCATTGCACCTGCTTGCAACTCTTATATATATTAAGACAGAAATTATTAGACCAAAATAATTTGCATGAGTATATCAATGGTACTCCAAAAACCTAAAACCAGTAAAGCAAAACACCAAAGTGAAATTCCAGTCGGTGTTTTCAATCTAGATACAAAGCTTAGCTTACTACTAAATTATAGAAGAAAGAAATGGAATGGAAAATGGAATAATTAATTTCAGTTAAAAGAACTAAAAGGTTACTAAGTAACAGTTGGGACAGGGAAGAAAAAAAATGTGTCTGGGCAACCCAACAATAAGCCACACCTGGGGAGCTGTCCAACAGAAGCACTCACAAATGATTCCAGCTAATTGGATCAGATGAAATGAAAATGAAGCCTTAAAGTCAGAAATACTTAAGTGTGCAAGGGCATGAAGAAACTGAGGCAAAAAAAGACAAAGCAAACAGAAGTGAATTTGAAAAAAGTGGCTGCCAAATATCTAAGTGGAAAGGATGCAATGGAGCACATACTTCCCCTGAGACAGATGAAGAGAAAAATGCCTCCAGCAGCACATGCCTGAGGGAACAAAGGACAGCAGTTGCAGGAAGTCCCTGAAATATGTGGGTCAGATAAACTCATCCTTACCAATTTGATTTAAAGTTTTAAAAGGTGTCCCCAGCAACACTGAAAAGAATCTATTCCCACAATCTGGGGTTTTGCCAAAAAAGCAAGTAAATATGATTGGATCAACCAATTCAGAAAAATATCAACTGTTCCAGATCAAACCTTTCAGACCCAAATGCTGTTGAGTTATAGTTAGCATCTTATGTTCCCATCAAACAATGTCACACACCCCAATGGGGAGACAGTCATGATTTCAATGAGGATTTTTGGCATGGGAGAAGCTATTTGATAATCATATATTAGCTACCATTGTTTTACTTGTCCAGGATTTGTATGTTGTTCTTTAAAAAAAAACAAAGGGGAAAATAAAATACAGAAACTGAAAAAATGTTTCAAAAATTCACTTAGAAAATGTTAACCACATAGAACATAAATCCCTTGTCTCAGCCAAAGTTACACAGCAAATTAGTGTGCCTGACAACCATGATCAGTCTTAACTTTAAGAAAAATAGACAGGTGTTACAAAATATGTCCCAAGGGGTACAAAGAGTCTCCCTCATGCAAAAGTAACCCACCCTGAACTAGGCTTACCTGAATGCAGGAAATTCTCTCACTCAGCTTTTTGGATAATGACTTCTGTTAAATTATAAGTATGAGTGTCACCCCAGGAGAATATAAACTCCTTGAGGAATGGGATTATTTCAAATTTTTTTGGTCTATTTTTCTTTACTAACAATGCCACCACCCTAGTTCAGGTCCCTATTACCTCCCACTTGGACTCTATTTCAAAAGCCTCCCATCAGTGAGATCATAGATAAACTGAAGTATATGTAGTTAGTGAATAGCCTCAATGTATTCAGTTGGATGTTCACTCAATTCAGATGAACATTATTCAATTACCTGATAGGTTCCAGGCCCTACCAGGTGTGCTTTAAACCTTCCTCTAAGCTTTTTAACATAGCCTGGTGGTAGGATACGAATCTGCTTCCTTCTCCTCTAGCCCTCCTCCATGAAAATTAGGTTAGTTTTCCTTTTTTCTTCTTTTTTTCTTTTTTCTCATTATATTTTGAATTCTGGGCTGTCTTCCTCCCTTGCTCCCAGCCCTGTACTAGAGAAGGCCAACATTGGATACAGATATATATGTGAAACCATACAGTATATACTTGGGTTTTTCTCTGGAAGTGGATAGCATCTTCCTTCATAAGTGCTTTGCAGTTGATTTGAAAATTCATATTACTCAGAACAGCTTAGTCATAGTTTTTCTTCAAAAGGTATTGAAACCTTGCTTTAGACTTGATTAGCTCATCAGACTAATGGCTCAAGCTGCTGACATCACTTCCTGGTCTCCTGAATATGAAACAACCATTAGAAACTTCAGGTGGGCTCCGATGCTTAGCTCATAGGCCATGATGGGCAACTTGGTCAATGGAGCTTTGCTCAGCCACCTCAACTAGGGGAATCCTCCATATCCTTGATGAATATCCTTTTGCTGTGGCCTTTTGTCAAATGTTGGCTATCCTCATAGTGCCTTACTTCACTCCAAGATCAAACATAAACTACCAGTCAGTCAAATATCATTTATTAGGCATCGGCTATGTGCTGAGCACTATGATAAGCCCTAGGGACACTAAGGCAAAAACAAAAAACACTGTCTTGCTCTCAAAAAGCTGACAGTATAATGAGGGAGAGAATTCACAAACAATAGTGTACAAAAAAAAGACAAATAAAGGATGAGTCTCAGAGGCAAAACATCAAGATCAGGAGGACTAGGGAGGGCTTCTTGTAGAAGGTGGAGCTGTATCTGGAACTTTAAAGGAAGCCAAAAAATCCAGGAGGAAGAGATAAGGAAGGAAAGTACTCCAGGTCAGGGCAGCTCTGAGATAAGAAATGAAGTGCTGTGTGTAACTACAAGGGGGCAAGTGTCACTAGATTGAAGAGTCTGGGAAAGAGGTATTGAAATGATGAGTCTTAACAAAGTGACCACAGAGTCCAAATAAAAAGTTTTAAGGAGCTTTAATTTACCAGCTGGGGCTACTCTGTGTCGATTCAAAGGGAGGGAGCAGCCCAGAGCTCAGGATTTCAGAAACTTATATAGTATAGTTTCATAGGTACAAGTAAGTTACTGAGGCAAGGGGTTTGTGATTACAGGGCATGATGACCGAGCAAGAAGAATGAAGAATAGGCAAAGGGGGGAGTTTGTGAGGTAGGGGGTTGTAGGGTAAGCAGAGAGGGCCACAGGGCATACTGACCGAGAAGAAAAACAAATGAGAAATAGGTAAATTACTCTAGGCCAGTTTCCTGACTCCTATCTTAAGTCCATGAAGTTTCTACTTAACTAGTTCCTGGCCACTTCAGTATGAAGGTTAAGTTATGGAGGACTTTGAAAACCAAAGAGAGGATATTTGATCCCAGAGGTGATAGATAAGGAGCCACTGAAGTGTACTGAATTGATGGAGATGTTGTTGTTTGGGGTGCTGGGAATCCCAGGAGGTTTCAGGGGGTCTGCCTCAAAAGAATTTGACTCCTCAGAGTAATGAGGTTTTATTAAAACACCAGTTAAGCAAGCAAGATTCCTAGTAAATCTGTGCTATTGCATTGCCAATAGGAGTGGGCAGAGTTCCTAGTGAGTCTGCAAATTTTAATAAGGGTAAGATTGGTACTTATACATAGGAAAAGACAGTGAGAATATCTAGATGGGATTAAGGAGTGGTAAATGACCTGAGGTGAATCAGGTGCAGGCAATGAAAGGAGTTAAATAGTCCAAGTTGGGTTGGAGAGCCTCAGTGAAAGGACAGTTAAAAGTATTATTGAGTATCTAATTGCACTGGGATGGACCAAATACCTCAGGCAAACTGCTAGGGACTGGGTTGATTTCAAAGACATGATCTTTTCCTTTTAGGGGTTCAGGTCCCATGATGCTATCAGAAAGGGGTGTGGGTATGACATGATCAGACCTATAGTTTAGGAAGATCACTTTGGCAGCTGAGTGAAAGATGGATTGGAGTGGGAGAAGGCTTGTACCATGGAGACCAAGTAGCAGGTTCTTGATATAGTCAACACATGAGGGTTTAAGAGCCTATACTCATGTCCTCCTAATATTTTTTTTCCTACTCCGAGTCAAATATACCCAGCTCCTTAAAGTCATCTTTGTATGGAACTGATTTTTTTTTATTCCATCTTCATCCTGATCCTAGGAATGAGCTCCTCTCATTGTAAATAAGATGGCTAAATTCACATTTGTTTCAACAACTGGGTTCTGATGTTATTCATCAAAATAAAATTTAAACGATAACCAACTATATGAACTTTCAGGTATTTTTAAAAAATCAAAGCAGACTGGTGTCATAAAAATGAAGTCCACTGATAGTTGCAATTAAGCTGTCAAATTTTGAATTTAAAGGAATCTGATCTTGCATAGCAACCAACTGTATATATTGTGGATTATTTTAAAAGATATCCCACCCACAACCTCCTTCCTTGACTAGATTAGAAGGGCTCAAGCAGTTCCTCAGAGGAAGAAACTGAGAGCATCAAACTAAACATGGGCAGCAACTTAATCTCTAAAAGAAAAATGACTAAAACTTTAAGAAAACAGGGTATCTCTCTAATGTTGCATATGTGTGAGTGTGTAACATATATATGTGCATATGTGTATGTGCATATGTGTGAGTATAATATATATGTGCCTATATGTATATACACACATATATGTGTATTATCTTCATCATCATAATCATTATTATAACAGGGAATGCTTCTCTGTTCTATAACTTCTTTTTAAATGAATGTGTTCTTCATAGGGCACAATTGTAGAAGGTGTGACCAGGAGCCTGGTCAAGGTTAGCAAGATTAAAGAACTTCATTCTGGCACCAAGGACCCCATTGACACTCCATTTGAAGTTTTATTCTGACATTGATAGCATCTCCCTGGTGGGGCGTGACCCCATACTAATGACAACTAATTGAGTCACTGCATGAGAGTCACGTCTGAGTTGGAGTTAGCATTTAAAGAGGAACTCAGACACAGGAAGGGAAGGGGAGGCACAGAGTCAAAGCCTATACAGAGAAGCTTAGATGGTCCTGAAGTAACAGCAAGAGATTGTGCAACTCCAGGAGAGGAGCTAGAGAGAAGTGGGTAGAAGCAGCATTAATACTGATGGGGTACAGGCTCTGGGAAACTGCTTGAACTCTGATTGAATCTTCCCACTTGATGAAACAGTTGCCTGAGGCCATAAGTCTTTCATTATCACTAGGCCCAAATCTCTTTTACTCTTAACCTAGCCTAGCCTTCCATTGTCCAGCTACTTCTCACCCTTGATCCCTCAAAATATCTTTACCCAAATCTGTTATCTTTAAAATAGCCTAGTCCTCCATTGTCTGTCATCTCCAAGTAGCCTTCAGCTATTTTCCACCCTTAATCCCATTCCTGGAGTCTGACCTCAATTCCATCAAAGATCCTCCTTAGGCTCCTCCTCAAGACCCTCTCCAAATCCCTCCTCTAGACCACCCCTAGATAACCCCCACAATCTTTCTGTATATAAAATCTAGTTTGCCTCCATGAAGGGGCTGAGATTAATCTAGCACAGACTCACTTTGTGTCAGATTATTCTGGCCCATTTGTCCAATACAAGCATCACAAATACTTAATCTCCTTAAGAGTCTACCCATTATGACGAATTTTTAATAAACTTCGCTTTACTTTGACTGAGAAAAGACTTGAGTCGAATTCATTCAGCAGGACCCGGTGTGTTGGTATTTTGGGCTCTCAAGTTGCCCCTAAACCTCAAACCTCAACAATATTACCAAAGAGTTACTGAACAAGCTGAAGAATTCTAAGAAAAAGATCCCTGGGGGAAAAAAAGGCAAGAAATCCTGGAAAATTCCTGTGTTAAGCCATATAGGCACAAAGGAAGAGTTCCTACATGATATCAAACTGTTGCAAGAAGCCATAAAGTCCTAAGAACAAGCAGAAACTTGAGTATATGGTTTTCTGGAGAGACCATGAGGCCAAAAGAGCACCATTCTTTGTGGGGAACCAGAGACTGTATCTGTCTGTTTCCTCATTTCCTCTCTATGTCTCTTAGCTCACATTCTCTTTCATGTCTCTTTCTCTCACCATCTCTTCTCTGTGTCTTTTCATTCTTTCATTCTTTCCACTCTCCCCAGCTGCATCTGTTCCCCCTTTTATAGGCCATCTCCAAGGAAGTGGCACAGGTGAGTGTCTAGCCACGACTGAATCAGTCATACTCACTATGTTATCCATGGGTCAAAGAAAATTTTGATGTTCATTGCCAGAGAGATATTATCGATGCCAGATCAAAATCTCAACTGTACTTTCAGCTGTAAATGCTCACATCTAGTACTATTTTCAATGTCAGAACAGAGGCCTGTTTATTTAATCTCCAATTCTTCCTGCTCACACTCTTTACACAATTATATAAAATAATTCCTTATTTTGTAATGATGATTTGATCTTGCACAAATTTAACATTTTTCCCATTCTTGAGAGGCAGCATTGGACAGCCTCATAGTTAAGGTATAAACTCATTTCTTCCCGTGATACTTATTCCCTGTAAGACCCTGGAGAAGTCATTTAACTTTTCAGTGCCCTCTGGCAACTCTTACTGTTTCGTTGCTGTGATTGTTGTTGTTGTTGTTCATCCTTAGAGGGTGAGGTCTTGATCTGCAAATGAATTGGATTTAAGTGAGGCTGGCCTGATGAAAATCATAGATCTAGAGCAGATTTTTTGCTCTGAAAACAATTTGAACAACAAAAACACAAGGAAAAAATTTTTTTAAGCAGCACAGCAACCAAGTCATGGAAAACAAAATAAATTATTCTGGGGAAAGAAGGGAGAAAAAAAATAAGTAAAAGATAGCTATGGGGTTAATGATGACACAAAGTAACAGGGGAAGGACTATTAAGAAATTTCTTTATTAAAGAGCACAGAAGATAAGGGTAAAAAAAAATCTAATAGAAGTGATCGTGGAGACACACTCCACTTGCAGGCAAGTTGGTGTTTGTTGTGGGACTACACGGCAGCTTGGGAGAGTGCATAAAAAGGGGAGGAGGGCCGACAAAGGGGATATGTGATATATAATCAAGAAAATCATAATCATCCCCCCAAAATTAAAATGCTGTCACTATTTTCTACTCTCTATTTTACCTTCTTACTGGTGTTTGTCCTATTTCAAACACTTGGGGGTGGGGGGGGAGTTTTCCCTCTGTGAATAAGAGGTGAAAGAATGAGGAATATTTAACCTGAGAGGGAAGAGAATTAAAAGGCACATAATAGCTGCCTCCCAACATTTAAAGAGATGTCCCCCTTCACTGGGCTTAGACATTTGTCTTGTTAGACAGAGGGCAGAAGAAAGCCCAAAGAGTAAAAGTTGCAGAGAGACCAATTTAGGCTCATTATCTGGAAAAACGTCATAACAATTAGTCATCTAAAAGCTGAAGAGGCTGTCTCAGAGAGTAATGGTTTCTCCTTCAATATTGGAGTGGGAGGTAAAACCAAGGATCTTCAGGGAGAATATGGATGGCCATTTGTTAATGATGTTGGATAGAGTGTTCTTTTTCAGACACAGTTGGGCTAGAATGCTAGATGGTTTGAAGCTAGTTTCCTCCCAACTCTGAGATTCTAGGAGAATCTCACTATGAGAATATTTTCCCCAAAAAATAGACTTATAGACCTCCATTTTGAGCAAAATACTAAAATTTATATCCTTGTAACACGTTTCTAACAATAATTAATCTGAATTGAGTGGTTGCCTTTCCTGATATTAGCTGTGTCACTCACCATCATGAATTATGTTATTACTCTCTAAAAGTATTTCTGTTGTTTATTTGACATCATTCCATTGCCTTTAGATGGCTATGGACCCATTGTCACTTGACCTTCTCTACCCAATAGAAATGTAATTTAGTCTAAAATTTTAAAACAAATGATAAAGTATATTTAAATAAATTACTAGCTTTCCATTATAATTTAATGTCTTTTTTCTTGAAAACACAAATTTTTAAAAGTCTACTTCACCAACTGCATATATACAAAGCAACATCTATATATATACAACTAACTGCTGACCAACAGGATATTAATTTTTTTAACTTACCATATATTTTAGTATTTTAATACATATTTGTCATTATTGTTGTGTGTTTGTCATTATTATTATTAATATAGTTTCTCTGATCTTGAACTAATACATTGTTATCATACTAATAGGATTCCATTCCAAACATAATCTTTGTTTGGGTTTTCACAAGATTACTTCAGAATTCACAAGGTTATTTGGAAATATTCCTGAGAGAATGATGCAGGTTCTCTCAATGGCCTATGTCTACGTAGCTACCTAATTTTATCATTATGTTTAGTCTAACAAGGGATAAGATAGATATCTAGGTAAATTTAATCATGATATTATATAACATTAGGATATTATTTTTCCTATGCAATGTCTAATGTACTTATTATATATTCTCATACTCAGTGATAGTTATGTGATAAAAACAAAATGCTAATAATTTTTTTCACTTAAGTGAAGTCCCGTGGCTCAATTTACAGTCAGAGGACTTTAGTTAAAATGCTGGTTCTCCCACTTATTACATGTTTAACTTTAGGTAAATTTCTTATGCTCTGTAGGCCTCTATTTCCTTCCCTAAAATCAGGGGGTTGGACTTGATGACCTATAAATTTTATCCCATTTTAAGTTTGCATGTGTTTTCTTCTGCCAGATATATGAATACAAAAACTCATGAATGCACTTGTTCATATGAACATGGATACAAAGAGAGATGATAAGCAGATATATCAAATAGAGACAACAGTGAAAAAACATTTGGGGAGAATCTTGAAGGTACACAGCATCAGAGAATCTCAGCATCTGAGATGGAAGGAATCTTCATTCTGAATCTGAAAAGAAACTTTTTCTATACTTGTCAAGTGATTGATCATATGTCTTAAAATTTACAATCTTCTATAATAGGAAACTCACTATATCACAAGACAGCCATAACTATTAGGATATTTTTATCACCATTCATTGCAGTTCTGACTTTCCTGACTTTCCTGCACCACAAAGAACAAATTTAGTCCCTCTTCCGGATGACAATCCTTCAAATACTTGATAACATCTGTTGGGATCCCACAACCCCTAGACTTCCCATATCAAGAGGAAAGAGCCCTAATTTCTACTACTAGTCCTTGTAAGGCCTATTGTCCAGTCTTTGCACTCTCCTGATCACCCTCCTTTGTACTTTGGTTTGTCTCTTTCCTTTATACAAAATACGGTACCTCAAAATTGGAATCTAAAGGGCCATCCTCCTTTGAGGAATAAACAAACTATGGCATGTTAATGTAATGAAATATTATGCACCATGAGAAATGATTAAATGATCTGTTTCAGAGGAAAGTGGGAAGACCTTTATGAACTGATGTAAAATGAAGTGAGTACAACTAGAACAATTTATATAATACCAACTTTATATAGAAAATTCCTCAAAGATTTTAAACATCAAGGGTAAATTACAACTCCATAAGATAGACAATGAAACTTGACATTCACTTCTTGCCAGAGAGGTTATAACCTTAAAATGCAGAGAGAGATAGACAGACAGACAGACAGACAGAATTTTCAGACAGGTCAATGTGGGAATTTGTAAAATAAATGAATGTATTTTTTTTTTAATGTGGCATCCAGAACTGAGCATTATACTTTAGAAGTGATCTGACCAGGGCAGAATATAGTCCTATTATCACCACCATTGTTTTGGACACTGTCATTCTTAATTCAAGCTCACATCATTCTGCTTTTTTGTCTGTCAGGTTGCATTGTTTGCTTATATTGAGTTTGCAGACCTCTGAAAATCTCACACTGTTATTGTTTAAAAAGAATAAATTTATTGATATATTTTATTTCAATATTACAGGTACTTCTCAATAAGCACCAGAAGTCATTCCTTGATATACCCCAGAGAAAGTTGTTTCAGCAGATATCATTAACAGAAAAGAAGGTGATGTCCTTTAACTTTGACAGTATGGTATTAGCACTGGCCATTGCATCTGACTAGTTTTATTTTCTCTTCAGGTTGGGTATTTATCTGCATTATTTTTGTCATGTATATACTGTATTCTCATGTTTCTCTTGCTTTTTCACACTATGTCATCTGTGTGGGGAATACTTTTATATGGGAATCCCTCTAGTATTATTGATGTATAGGTGTCACAATAGGCTTGGTCTGCAGTCTTATAAGGGCAGTTTTGAAGGCCCAAGATTATAGTAATTCTGTAAAACATGAATAACTCATGGTCATGCTTCTAATCAAAGAAAACTCCCCAACAATGGGATTAATGACTCTATCTTGTAGTTCCCAGAGCTGTCCCATACCATTACACAAACAAAAAAAAAAACAGTCATAAATAATCAGAACAGACCAAATTTCAAGTATTTTTCAGAAAAAAAGACAATTAAATAAGTCAAATTCAGTCTTTAACAGACTAAAAGATTATGTACAGAAATGGGTTCCAGAGATATACCTAGCAAATAAGAGAGTAGAAGGAAAGAAAGATGGTCAGTTTCTACATAATTCCTTGAAATATATCTCTCATGGTAATTAGCATCACAGATCCTTTATCTCCCTTATTGGAAAGCCTTAAGTAAATCATGAACAATTGACTTTCATACTCTTGCCCAATTATGCCCTAACCATGCTTCCATCTGTAAACAGAAGTTAGCAGAAAACACCTTCCTCTCCACCAATCATTGTTCAAGAATCACTAGAAAATCAGCATCTCTAACATACATCACAGATGGAATTTCTGAATTAAAAAAAGGAAGTCTGGGAAGCTATCTTTGGAGATGTCTCACCACCATCTTAATTTGGACTCAGATTTGGAGGATGGAAACATCTTACTACCATCTCCATTGCAGATAAGATGTCACATGACCACTGAGGATATCATTTAGTAAGCTCTTTTGAACACATAAGACTTGTATGTGAGCCCTTTCCTCATTTTCCTTGTTTGGGATACTGAGTTGCCCCAGAATTATGCATTTGGACGTAGTCTTTGATGCCAAGTAGAGGAATGCACAGAGATTTCTCAGCCGCAGGTACTGCAAACTTTCAATATTGATTAGAGTGAGAGTTCTTGCCCCACAGAACAAATGTCAAACACAAAGCCTGCAGGCCACATGTGATCTGAAACACTCCCAAATGGGTCCCAAATCAGATTAAATGAAACTGGGAAATATTTATCAAAGTAAACAAAATCACAATAAAACATGTATAACATTACCTTGTAAAAGTAATTCCGTATTCTGCTTGCAGGGATTCCTATCTAGGGATTCATAGCCCCTTTTTCTATTTGAGTTTTGTTCCATTGTTATGTAGATATATGAAAAATAGTCGAACTATTCTACATTAATTGCCCTATATCACCTCATTTAAAGGAAAAGCCACTTTTCTGTTCTGCTGGTTGGGAAACAGAACTATTACTCAAACCTCATGGCTTGTGTTCTCTCATAATGTATTGGCTACCTTCTGTGCTCCAGGGTGGGAGAAATATGCTCATTCCAAAATTTGTTGCATAGATATCTTAAATGAAGTTAGCAGAAATTCCCTCAATGGACTTAGCTGAAGAATTCCTTGGTTAATTCCCAGTAAAATTCAAACTCCTCTCTGCCTTAGCATTCAAAATCATTTGGAACATAATGACAAGCTACCTCATCAACTATCTCTCATACCATTCTAGACAGACACCTTGGGCTTTAAGGGCCCCTGGGGCCACAGGCAACATTCTAGTTTATATTACCTATTTGTACAGAGATTTCTCTGTACAAAAACACAAAGTCCTAAGGCCTATACTTTGGTATTTCTGTGATTCTTTGAGATTTTATGTTTACATGGTATGTCAGGTCTAACCATGCAATCCATCTCCAACCTCCATGCCTTTGCCCAAGTTGTCCCCATAACCAGAATGTTCTTCCTTCTCACCTTCAGTTGTTGAAACCCTTATCTTCCTTCAAGCCACATGTGATTCTGGTGGCGCTTCTTACGCAAAGTCATTCTTCATATTCTAGTTGTTCGTGCCTATGAAATTTATTTTATATTACTTTGCACCTACTTTATTTTTATTTATTTTTATAACTTTATATCCACCAAATAGAATATAAGGTTCTTGAATGTAAGAGCTATTTTGTTTTGTCTTTGTATTGCTAGAACCGACCACAAAGTCAATGATAATAAATATTTGCTAAATTGAATTGAACTTTTTTATCTCCTCTGTTACCTAGCTCAGTGCTCTGCCTACATTCAGGGCTTAATTGGATTGAATTGAAAATAGTTTTGGATGCAAAACCTTATTACAGATTCATTGTACATTAGCAGGGTTGGATAAAGTTAAGCTGGAATTGTTATAAATCATCTGAACTCTATAACATACATTAAACTGACATCACTTAGAGGAAGCTAAATGCCTCATTTTAGTTCATTTTACATTGCCAATCTGGGAGAAGCAGAGAGAGAAAAGGCCAATTCTAAGTGAATATTAACAATATAATAAAGCTATAGACTGAGAGCAAGAGACCAGATGATACTTTTCTGATAAGCAAAAGTAAGCAGAATCTTGTTATCCTGATGTTGGCATATGGTAGAGAATCAGACATTACAGCTGGAGATTCACTGAAGCAGGTCTATTTTTTTTTTTGGCATGGAATAATTTCTAGTATCTTTGGGTCTCATTTGTGGTTTGATCAGCATAAATAAGCACAGCTCTCTTTTCTAAAACTGCAAAAATTGGAGCTGAAAAAAGCAAAGGATTGAAAAGTTTTTATTTTTTATGAGGAATGTGAAAACAACAAAAGCCTCAAACCTACCTCTGTTAAGATGGAAGATGAGAAAATAAAACTATATGCTCATTACATTTTTAATCTAGAAGAGAAACATGGACGGGTACAGTTGATAGCATTAAAGCATATGAGAGTCACAGAATGCTGACCAACTGTTCTCCACCTCTTGTGAGGATAAAATAAGAGGTCATGACTTCAGATGTAGGACAACTGTCTGGAATGCATTTCTGACCATAGTAAAACTGGATAATGGTAAGAAGCAATAATTCAATATTTTATTAATCGATGTTATCAGCAAACATTTAAGTGCTTTCTATGTACTTAGCAGAGGCCAAGCATTGGGGATATAAAATTTAAAAAAGGCAAAAACTCAGTCCTCTAGGAACTCACATTCTTATTGGGAGAGAGAACATACAGTTATGCCTGTACAAATGTAGATATAGATAGATATAGATCGATCTATGTGTGTGCCTCTCTCTCTGTCTCTGTGTGACAAACAATGAAAAGAAAAAAAAGTCAGAAGATGGAGGAAAAGTCCAAGAAAGCTGGTATTGAGGAATCAGAGAACACAGAGGGAAATAAAAGTGTTAGAAGCCTATAAAGGTGGGAAGGAGCCAAGCAGCGAAGGACTTTAAAAGTCAAATAGAAGATTTTATATTCTATCCTGGCTATCATAAGGAACCGCGTGAGTTTATCAAGTAGACTATCTCTTCAGCCTAGAATGAAGATGGAATGCATTTGACAGGAGGGATAAACTGTTCCATGCCTAGGATTTACCATGGCATGGCCTAGTTGAAGAACATTGGATTTGTAGCCACTGACACCTGAGTTTGAACCTCTACCTCCAACATTTATTGTGTGAACTTAGGGAAGTTACTTAGCCTATGTTACTTACAGAGAAGATACTTTGTAGAATTTAAAATTATATAAATAAGAGTTATTTTAAAACCTTAGTACATCAATTTTTTTTCTAGAATGTGACAATTTATGTCCCTGGAGTAAAAAGCATCAGTTAGACAAAAGCAACTGCACACTGACCCGGTTGGTTGTCACACGCAGCTTTTCACACCCGGAGTTTTTCACATCTCCAACATGAGAAGAGAAGTAAATTTCCTCATCTTTCTTGCAGGTCAAAGACTGGTTTTTCTAATTACACAGCATTGTTTCAATTTGTTGTTCTTTTCACTTACATTGTTGTAATCATTGTGCATGTTGTTTTCTTGGTTCTGCATAATTCACTCTATTTCAGTTCATACAAGTCTTCCCATATTTCTCATTCAGACGCTTATATTGCATTACATTTATATGCCACCATTTGTTTAGCCAGCAGGCACCCAATTTGTTTCCAGATTTTGGCTACCATGAAAGGAAAACAGATATGAATACTATGGTACATATGTAACTGGATGTAAAGACTCAGCTCTCCAGCTATGCCTAGAAGCAACAAAACTCTGCTGGCAACTTTGACTCCTGCATGCCTGAAGGAAAGAGGGGAAGGAAACCAACCCAGAAGAATAGACAGAGAAGCAAGGGTCACAGAACAGAAAAAAGCAGAAAAGAGAGGAAGGATTATAGCTGCTAGAATTCCTTCCATGCATGAATTCAAGGAAATCTTTTTTTTTTTTTTAACTGGAAGTTTGAGAGAGTAAATATATTCCTTACATCAACCTCTTTATGATCTCCAAATCCCCAGATTCTTGTTTAGGGGAGCACTTTGTAAGTAGGAATTACATGATTTTTTGTATGTGTAGTCACAGTATCCAGTGTCTCAGTATTAATAAATGCTTATTGATTTATTGATCGATCTGGGTGCTTTTCTTATCTAAGCAGAAAATCCAAAAACAGGGGTAGCTAGGTGGTGCAGTGAATAGTGCACTAGCCCTGGAGTCAGGAGGACCTGAGTTCAAATGTGATCTCAGACACTTCACACTTACTAGCCATGTGACCTTAGGCAAGGCACTTAACACCAATAGCCCTGCCTTACCCCCTGCAAAAAAATTTTTAAAAAAAGAAAATCCAGGAACAGGGCAAAAACTATTTATTTATTTGCACTTAATTCCATAGATCAATTATTTAATATTTATTAAGCTCTTACTAGGTACCAAGCACTAGACTAAACACAGGGGATTCAAAAAAAGAGGTTAAAAAAAAAACAGTCCTGTTTTATTAAAGCTATGGGATGCTTAAATGTCTGAACTTATGAAAACAGGAAGAAGTGACTTGAGAGTGAAATATTTCACAGAGTGGAATCTGTAAGTCAAAAATAGAGACAGGATTTTTTTTTAAATAGTTCATTGCATTTCCTGGAATAGATTAGAACCTACCCAGGAAGAAGTTAACAAAAACTGCCTGAGTCTAATTGGTATCATTCATGTCGTGGAGAAGCTATCTAGCCAGTTCCAGGCTTATGCACACACTATGACTGTAGGAGATGCTATGGTCACTAAGGTATCTATCCTCTGAGTCTAATCCATAGCCAAGAGAGTAACTTAAGTAGGTCTGGGTCCATAGCTTGTGTAGAGAAGCTAATTAAACCTCTTGTTTAATGATTAACTCAGCAACATATGGTGTCCCTGTATGTTTAAGGCAAGTAGCACTGAGATCCAACAGGGCAAAGATTTTTTTCACAACTAATAGTGTCCTTTATTATGCTATCCATAGAGGCTTTGTTCATGAAAAAAAGTATTTCAATTTCACATCAGTGGAATTGCTTGTTTTATCTTTTGTGATCTCCCCTATTCTGGCTTGATGAAGAATTCTCCCCAGTTGTTTTTTGTCCAATTTCGAAGAGGACCAGTGACATCATGGTGTAACTTGAATTTAAATGAGGCAGAGTTGCACAAAGCTGTCAGCCTCAGTCTTTCTTCCAGAGTCAAAGTCCAGTGCCAAGATAAAAGTCAAGATGGCTTGTGAGGACCTAGGATGCTGGGGATGACTTTGGCATCTTTGGTGTCTGCAAGCTCTAAGGATTCCACAGTGCCTGCTTCAGCCTCCTTCATTGCCTTTGGAAAAAAACTTGGTTCCCATCCAATCATTCCACCAGGGTGAAGTCTTCACATTCTTGGGTAGATATCCCCCTAACTCAGTGGTTCTCAATCTGTGGGTTATGTTCAATTTGTAATGAAAATATAAACTGTATATCAGATAGATTCATAACAGTAGCAAAATTATAGTTATGAAGAAGCAACGAAAATAATTTTATGGTTGGGGGTCACCATGACATGAGGAACTGTATTAAAGGGTCACAGCATTAGGAAGATTGAGAACCACTGCCCTAACTCATCAATAAATTTGAGACCTGTTGGTTATCCTCAACCTAGTTTAGCCCAGATCTTGAGATACTGTGGCCACTGCTCATGCTTCTTGGAGCCACAGGTGAGACATAGGTGACTGGTTGGACACCAAACATGGATGATTAGCCCTGAAAAGGGTTCTGTAAACCCTCATGCCAGAGGTGCTAGTCCTCCCTTAACACCCCATACATCTGTCTCTCTAGTTACAGTTCTGAAAAGTACCTCAATCGAATTTTTCTCCAGATTTTTAAAAATCTTGATTTTAAAAAATCATATGACTTTTATATTTATGACAAGTATCCATTTGAAAATTATTGCTGTGTTTGATGTAAAACAATGACTGAATCCTATGTTCTGCCAACTGCTTTCCACTTTAGCCAGTAGTTCTTGTTGAAAAGAGAATCCTTCTCCAAGAAGTATATATTTTCTTGTGTTTCTCAAACACTGAGCTACCGAGGCTACTTGTTTCTCATTCTTTCTTCTCCAGTCTATTTAGCTAATGCGTTTTTTAAAATGTTTTCACCAGTGCCAATAGTTTTTATGACTACTTGGTTGTTTTTAATAAATACAATGCTTTCTGTTTATTGGGTAGATCCAGTATGGAGGATTTATAAAAAGACAGATCTGAAAGTTAAGTAGGATAAGAAGCCATAGATACATTGTGGTTTTCGTTGGTGGACAATTAGATGATGCAAAGGATAGAGTGCCAGGCCTGCAGTCAGGAAGACTCATCTTCCTAGGTGCAAATCTGACCTCAGACTCTTGCTAGCTGCATGACCCTGGGCAAGTCATTTAACCCTGTTTGCCTTAGTTTCTTTATCTGTAAATTGAGCTAGAGAGGGAAATGGCAAGTTACTCTAATATCTTGGCCAAGAAAACTCCAAATGGGTTCACCAAGAGTTGGACAGGAGTGGAAAATGACTGAAATTTTTAAAAATTGGTGGAAATAGCCATGCAGTGAAATCATGGTTTCATCAGTGCAAGTATCAATAGAAGTATTATTGTTGCTGCAAATGTACAGGAAAACTTAAGGGATTTTAGGCCTAACCTGTTTGATGGTAGGCTGTCTATTCTCTAGGGATGCCTGCTTCGCTTACTTGGTATCCTATGTTGTCCCTTCATTGGAATACCACCTATCTGAAATCTTCCTTGCTGCAAAGTTCCATTAAGGAGATAACAGTATGCCCATGAAACCATGATGCATCTGAAAGCAGAAGGTCTGAATTTGAATCCCAATTCTATTGGTTTGCTTCCTGAATTGCCTTGGAGTAGTACCTTAACTTTTCTATGTCTGTTTCCTCAGTTATAAAACGATAGGTTTATAATAACTGACCATCTTTAAGCCTATGATCCTATGATCTCTCATGTAGACTCAGTAATTGGAAATCCTCTATCTCTGACAGTGAT
>CM053583.1:148510406-148528816 GCA_028627135.1 Pseudochirops cupreus
GGGGGTAGAGGGGTGCAGTAGGTAATCGTGGTTAGGTTACTTGCCCAGGGTCACATGGCTAGGAAGTGTCTGAGGTCGGATTTGAACTCAGGTCCTCCTGACTCCATGGCTAGTGTTCTATTCACTGCACCACCTAACTGCCTCATGACCTGTCTTTTCTTCCTCCTGTCAGGCCAGAATATTAAGATACCCAAAGCCTGGAATCTGGGTATCATGACAGATATGTCTACAGAGATGTGGTTATATCCTATTTTTCCTGGTGACTGTGATCCTAAATATAGTCTTAGACTATTTTTTTACAAGTATTCACCATGTGCCAACCACCCATTTATTTAAATGAGTTAAGTTCACTCCTTTGGGTGAGGTAAAATGTACCCATGATAAAAAAAAAAAAGTCTATTGCCTTCACCATTTTTGTTTGAATCATGGCTCATGGAGAAGCATGAATAGGGAAATCTTATATCTTGTCCACTTTTTTCTAAGTGAGTCTTTGGTTTTTACTTTAGGGGAGAGAGAAAGGGGGCAATAAGGCTATTTCTTTGTGAGAAATTGGGGTTCCAGACTAAAATTGTCTCTGTCTCCCTAAATAAAGCAACTCTAGGAGAATGATTTTCTTCTTAGATTCAAGCTATTTACTTGATCTCTATCTCTCAAAAGAGGAAAAGTTTTGCCAAGCTTACATACACAAACTTGGTTCCATCTGTAAGGCCACGCACAAGCAGCTTTCCAAAAGAATGTTACTGTGAACAGCTTTTAAGGTTCTGATTACATAGTATAGTGAACACTCTATTTATTCCATAACAAATCAGAGCAAAATATTCACAGAAAATCAAGGTAAAGCATTCACAATGTTACAACTTATCGCAGATAATCAAAATACAGCATTCACAACAACTTATTACAGAAAATGGCCACATAGTTTCCACCACAGTGGTCACAAGGTTTTGAACAAAAAACAATTATTTAGTAACTCAATCATTCAATCATCTCAGTCATTCAATCATCCTTAAGGAGGTTGCCCTCCTTAAGGGACAAAAAGTACAATAGTCAAAGTTCTCCACTCATGGGGCACACTAAGTTACAAATCAATTACTTATTCAGTCATCATTCATTTAGTACAATCATTTAGTCAATCAATCATTCAATCATCCTTCATCATTTACTATTCAATAATCAGAAAATACACAAACCCTCCACCCCTAGGTCACTAGTAAACTACAATTTCTCAGTCAGTAAACAATATCCAAGTAAAGTCCTCTTTCAGCTTGACTCAGGGTGGTCTCTCAGATTCCCTGGATACACTTCCATAGTCCCAGATCCTACCTGGATTCACCAAACATTCACCTGGGTTCAAAGGCAGACAGCTCCCAGGTCTTTGTGCGGCTCTCTATGCAGTTCCTGCTCCACATAGAAGCTCACGGTGTCCAGTCCATCTCAAATCCTTCACAGTCTCTGTTCCTGGGAAGACAAGGCTTAACAAAGCCACCAAGAGGTTCATACAAAGTACCAGCATCACAGTCATGCTCCCTCAGTCTTTGGCAGTGCTGGCTGGCCCTCAGAAATCCTCAACAACTCCTCAGCAGCTGTGGCTGGCCCTCAGAAATCCTTAGCAGCCTCAGCAACTCTGGATGGCCCTCAGCTCTGAATGCCTCTCAGAAATCCTCAATAGCTCTGGCTGGTCCTCAGACTCAGCAGAAGTTTCAGCTGGTTCCCAGAATCAAAATCACTTCATCCAGGTTCTCCAAATAAAAATCATTCTCTCCAACCTGGGGCTCCCTTCATCAGCTTCTGGAACCTGGCTCCAAGAAGATTTGTCTCACCCTTTCTGGGCTTTTCCTTATATACACATGGCATTAGCTCCTTCCTGTTTCAGTCAACCTCTTCCTTTTACATCAGCAACAGGGATTCATCCCTTCTGTTTCTTTAACAGAGGCTTGATTAATTACTAAGTGCTAATTACCTGTTACCTATGCCAATACAAAGGGATCAAATTACATTACTATTACACCATCTCACAAACTCTAGTTACACAAAACCATCACAGATAGCTAGTTAGCTGACCATTTATCAAAACAGATAGCAAATAGAAATCAGAAAAATTATACAGATTAAGTAAATGAGGTCTCCAACTGGGAGCAAGCTGTCTCTGCTTAGTCAAGAGAACAAGATCTCAATCTCATCTGGAAAGAAATATCCAATGTCTCTAGGGAAGCAATCTGAACATTAGAGATGGTGTTGAGGAATTGTCTTTCCTCTACATGTATGCCTTCAAATGTTTTCTTTTTTTCTTCTCAGTTGCTCCAGAAGAGAGCTTTGAACTATGTGTTTCAACAGTTCTCTCCCTCAAGAGTGTCTGGACCATGTATGATCTCTCTTCAAGTAAGAAAGAAAAAGAATCTCTCTTCTCTAAAGCTCTTGCACCAACTCCACTCCTCACATAGGCACGTGACACCAAGTCATCATTTTCCCCACCAATATTAGTCTTATTCAAATACTCTAGCTTTGCTTGAAACCAGGATTACACTAAACTTTCACAGTTTTTTTTTTCACTATGCTCTATGAAAATTCATTTCTGATGCCTCATTATAGAATGAAGATGAATCCCCGGTTCTCAAAGCCAATACCAGTAGATCACAATAAATGACCATTAGCCCCTAACCAGAAAGACTTTGAGGAAGAACGCAGCAATCAATTGTGTGTCTTCCAAGCATGAACCTAGCTTAGGTCATGGAGACTTAGCAAAATAGGACCTATCAGCAATGAGTATTTTTGGACACAGCATATAAGAAGGGTCATCTCTTAAGGTGTATGACCATGTAAGGGTATTCTGGTGGGGTTAATACTGATGCTAATTAAATTTTATCTCTATGAAATATTGAAGTAACAGTGTATCATAACATAGTCTCTAAAATTTGCTACTTTTCTAGGCACTTTCCTACAAGTTTAACACCCCATCTCTCAGGTCCTGGAATTTTCCCTTGCTTTCCTTCCTCTGCTCCAGCTACTGACCTTTCTGGACTCCTTTAAGTCCAGCTAAACCCCATCATTTACAGGAAGCCTTCATCAAGACCTCTGAATTCCTGTTCATAGCTCACTTTGTTTATATTTTTTTGGATATTGTCTTTAAGCTCTTTAAGGACAGGGACTGTTTTTGCCTCCTTTTTTATCCTCAAGGCTTATTAGCACAGTAAGTGCTTAATACATGTTCATTAATTGATTGATTGAAAATTGGACAGATACAAGACAGTTTTTTTTTCTTGTTCTCTTCATTACTCTGTGGACTATATATCTCAAAGAAGAGATGAGATCATTTAGTTAGTTTGAAGCTCTATGAGCAAAATATGGTTTCCTAGCAACTGGAACTGCATGAAAGCTTTCTTCCTTTGTTTCAAGATTCTTCCCTGTGTGCTAATATTTTAACTCCTATGTAGGCTCTACTGCATCTGTCCTCCTAGCAGAAATCTGTTTTAAAAAATCAGGTATAAGCCAGAATGGATGGAATTTTTATGACCTAGTGGGTATTATATCCACATAGGGCACTAAGAAAAAAAGGGTAAAAGCAAATTAAGGATTCATGCTGAAAAAGAAAATCATAAGCAATTAAATGATAATTGGTTGTTTGGTTATTTGTTTTTTATTAAACTCCAAAGTGTGAAGTATATTGAAATAGTCCAAATGGCTACTCTTTGGATGCAGAGGTTGTTTTTGCACATAGGTCTCAGGGAATGGTTCTTTTAGTTCCACTAATAGAAATGAGAAAAATTGGTAGAGTCAATTAAGTAGTCACCAAGAATACAATAGTAATAGGTAATCTTGAAATCTAAGAGCATAGGGATGAGCTGCTATTAAATGTTAAAAGATAACAGTAGAAAGAAGTGGTAATTAACTCCTGAAATATAAGTGTAACATCCATTCCTACCTAAAGTGGGTGGTTTTTCTAAAGGGAAGGTCCTGTACTGTATGCTGTGTGCCAAGGCAAAGGATGACTCCTGACTGGCTGAAAGGAAGAGGGTAGAGGAAGACATTTTTGAGAGGCAAGATGTGGACTTTTGAATAGCAGACTGGAGAGATCTACTTGGAGCAGCAGATATGCAGGGGACAATGGCCCTCCACCATTTCCCTTAGCTTCCAGTGCCAACAACTATAGAGACAGTTGAGAGTAGACTTCCCCTTTTAAAGTCATTATCTCTCTACTTGATTGAACTGGAGTGTTTTTTCCAACCACCAGCCAAAGAACTCCTTTACTGTTGTATTCTTTGCTTAATTCTAACTTATATAACTTCACAAACTCTTGCTTGCTATTTTGCTTAGACAAATGAGTTTACATACTGCTCACTATTTGTGGTGATTTCTTGTGTATTCTGCATTTGGTAGGAGGGAAGTCATCTGGTGTCATTAAGCTATTAACCTACCTTTGAGAGTGACCTGAAAATGGGGCATAGATCCTGTGGGGGGGGAAATACTTTATTATTTAGTATTTACTAATATTGTTTGAACCTAGCTTTACGTGGCTAGAAATTGTCTAATCCAAACCTGTATGTCATACTGACCTTAGAGGTGCTCTGAAGTGGGAAATGCTTGAATTCCACTCAGGTCTTAGGTTCACCCAATGTTTATGTTTTTGGTGTCCCAAATTTGAATGTTTATGCTTACTGATAAACATCTCAATGGGCCTTGTCTGGGAACTGTCCCTTCTGGAATCTTGCTTAACTGATTATACCTGCAGTTCCTTCAGGTATTATTGTCTGGACCCAACATAATGTAAAGTTTTCAGAGCCTCTGGAGGAAATCACATCTTCTTTCTCACTTTTTCCTTACCAAACAACCTTATTTTTTATTTCTAAAGTTTTAGGGGGATTTGCTCTCACAACTAACAATTCTAAGACCCAAAGTACATTCTTTACACTACCTCTTTTGTGGGTATGGTAGACAGATAATTCTAGCCTCAAATCCTTCTTGGCAAGTACCCAACCAAACTCCTTCCCCTGCTTTACTCATAAAATGGTTTCCTTTAGAGGTGGTTGGGCCAGAGCCCAAATCAGGAATTGATTCATACCTTTAATATCTTTATATCTGGACATCACCAATCCTACACATACCTTATAGAAGGTGCAAGATGTTTAGCTCTTTAGGTTTCTCCAAGGGTGAGATGCAAAGGGATGTAATACCTGCCTATTACTCACAAACCACATAGGTCAAAGAGATAATTCAGTAGACACATACAGGAAGAAGATAGCAGAAATCAGCAGAGAGAAAATTAAAATAACCAGAGAATAAATGAAGGCCCTAATTACTAATCCACTACTTTTGGCTATCTTGGGGAGCTTCCTTAGGTAAAAGTAACTGCAATCCAGGAGCCTTGAGTACTAACTCAATGACATTGGGAGTACAAAATCTGAAAGAAGCCTCTCTGAAGAGATATCATTGAACCTCCTCTTCCCCCTCCCATTCTTCTCTTCCTGCCCTGGCCTGAAGATCAGCTTGCCCAAGGTTCCAACAGTTGTCCTAGTGAACATGCAACATACACACACATACACACATACCTCAATCTGTACTCAGTTCATCACCTTTCTGAAGGTGGGAAGCATGTTTCATCAAGAGTCCTCTGGAACTGGGGTTGGTCATTGTGTTGATCAGAGTTCCTAAGTCTTTCAAAGATGTTTGTTGTTATTGTACAAACTTTTCTCCTGGTTCTGCTCATTTCACTTTGCATCAGTTCATATAAATCTTCACAGGTTTCTCTGAAACCATTCACTTCAACATTTTGTATAACTCACTAGTGAAGGTGTAATTATTCTAAAGTAGCATGGCCACTTCAATTCTCAAAATAGGATAAATGGATCAAGCTACACAGGAGACATTGAAGTGAGTTGAGAAGATGCTTTAGAGCAAGGATAGGCTAAGAATATGCAAGTCCACAATTACTCATCCAGGAAATGTTGTCCTGGTTTATTGTGATCATCTTGCTGAAAAGAACAGAAGTTCTGCCCACTCAAATCTCCTTAGCCTTGTGGCTTTCCCAGGTAATAATCCCAGACACAGGTTTGTTGCCTTTTTCTGCCTAGTCTGTCTGTCTTTCCTTTTTGTGACCATTTTCTCTTCTTTCAGTGTTTTCTCCTCTTTTCAGTTACTGAGAGTTTCTTAAGTATGGCTCCTTTCCTGGAGCAAAGAATATGATCAATTAATTTATGCTGATAACTCACATTTAGTACTGGGGCCCTTGGTTATGGGAGATAGTTTAGGTCAGAGGAACCTCCCTAGAAAACCTTTGCATCACACAACCACCAATTTTGAATATCTATAATTCTAGTCTGTAATTATGAAAACTTTCCAGCTTATTCTAAGAAGCACTTTCCAATCATTAAGGTATTTTCAGACTAATATTGGTTCAAGTCCTGTTGAAGAAGCATGAAATCCTTCATTCAAGAATAACTCAAGTAAAGTCCAGTACTTAATGAAACTGTGTACTAAAAGGCACACAGGTGGCAGTTTATTTTGTATGACAACATTCAAATGCAAGAAAATATGATAGCTAGTAAGCAAGCTTTTTAATTTCTCTAATGATCCTAAGTAATTTCACATCACAATCATATTCTTGACTTATATAAAACTAATGCTTTATATAACCACTAAACCAACCTTTGACAAAATCCTTTAAAGATGGTAACTTCTACAAATATGTATATTAGTCAGAATATAGGGTCCTGGATTTTTTTTGAAACTGAGAAGTGAAGAAAAATGAAGTAAAACTAAGTTATTAGTTCTTCTCATGTATGTTCCACTGTTATACTTCCACAACAAAACTTAAACCATCCCTTCTAAGAAAACTATCCATCTTATGGCTGTAGCCAAACATATCACATTGATTTGAATATAGGCCATACATTTCAAGCTCCCTCTCCCTCCAAAAAAATTGAACTTATATAAAACCTGAGTGCAGCTGATAATCAATAATTTTGCTTGTTTATTTTTTTAGTGCTTATATTTCATTTCAAAGAGATAGGCTTTAGAGATGTGGATTATATTTGTAGATGGACCAATATGCTGATTACCAAAACAATTTTTAAATCCTTTTACAAGGGTCTCCATGTCATGGGAACATTTTCCAATGCTACATTTTATCTGTATAAAACCTGGATTTCCCCTATATCAAAGGAAAGTGTAATGGACATCCTAATCTATAAACATCCTAGAAACAGACATCCTAGCCCAGCATCACTCTGAGTCTATTGGCTGGCCTTAATTAGCCTTTAGACTCTGGAATTTGTCATGGCCCTAGGAAGGAAACATAAAAAGAGCCACATGCCAGTCACCTGGTAAGCATCCTATCAGTTTTGCTAGTGGGTAGCCTTTGCTGATCTACCTATCATCCTAATTAGTACACAAAAATCTCTCTTTCTAACTATCTCCATTTCTTGATTTGGCATGAGTGCTCTCTCTCTCTCTCTCTCTCTCTCTCTCTCTCTCTCTCCTCTGTCTTTCTCTCTGTGTCCCTCCCTCCCTTCATTCCTCCCTTTCTCTCATTGCTCCCCTCTTTGTCTCTTACTTACACTTCCTTCATGCCTCCCTCTTTCCCTCATATCTCCTCTCCCTCTCTCCCCTCCCCATCTCAAATTATTTCATGTTTACTTTGTCAATAGTTTAAAATATAAATTTTTTGAGTGAAGGGATTTTGTCTTGGTCTCTTTCGGTGCCTGATATTGTATCTTGTCCATAGTATCCATTGTAATGAATGCATACTGTTGAACTGAATTGAATCTTCTAGCTTTCCTTTCTAATTTGTTTTATTCAGCATTCAGTATATGCTACTCCATCTGTCTCCAGGAACATGCTGGGTTCCACTCTGCAGCCAATTTAATTCAACAAGCATTTATTAGGTGAACAGGGCAATAATCTTCTCTTTTCATTCTCTTAGACAATTTAGATGTTTTTCCTCTCCTTACTTCTCTCCTCTTTCCATACCCACAGCACATCTTCTTGTACTGCTCCCTCTGCAATTTTCTTCCTAGGAATTAGGACTGTGATGGGTTACAGAACAGAAGGCAGAGAACTCCTAGGACTGGGAATGTCTAATCTTGCCCAACAGAAATATTCTGGAAATATTCAGGAACTTGGGAAATAGGAACTTCTGGCCATGGTCTCTGCCTTCTGCTCCTCAGCTAACTTTCAGAATTAGAGTTTGTTTCTATTCAACAAAAACAAAAAGTAAACTAGAGTTCTGATGAGAACTCTAACTTCCGTTTAAAGATTTTTAAAATGAAACTCTTTTCTTTATTGCTTCCTTAGGCCTCTATGTAACCAATTCCCTCAGTTCCCTACTACTGGCCCTATTGTACATCTACATGAGCTTTAGAGAAGAAATGGACTCCAGACACCTTCTGGCCTCACCTACCTTGCATTCTATTTCTCCAGGAACTATAAATGACAAAATACAAGGGCCAAGAACCATGCAACACCTTATTTAGTGCCTTCTTCCCTCACAAATAAAATACTTCTTTATTCTTTCCTTTTCCATTTTCCAATTCTACATTACATTTATACTATATCTGGCATATATTAGGAAGAAATTTTGATCCAGAACTATTAACATTTGAAATCCATTTTTGTTTATCTCAATTCCAATCTCTTATTCTAATCTATATTCATCTTTTCCTTTGGAAATATCAACTGGTTAGCCTCCACTGTTGATAGTCAATTTTTAAAGCCCCATGTGTCTTTTAGAAAAATTTCTATTATGGCAATACATGAGTAATTAGGTTTATCTTCATTTTATATTTAAGTAACAAAGAAGGTTGCTAGCCAAGTACTTGATTAATTGATAAGGTTCAAATGTTAACAGTCCTACCCTTTTCCAGGCATTGCACAGCACAATAGAGGGCTTTCTGAGGAGACAAGTTCTCTAAGGTTCTGCTTACCTCTGTTCCCTTACTTGGATTCTTTTGTGAAGAGGAGCACTTGATTATTTAGTCTAGAGGTGTGGTATGTATAGATTTGAGTCAATAATGTGGGACAGTAGTAAGGGCTGTAGCTTTAGCATCAAAGGTCCTGAGTTTAAATCCCACTTCTGACACCATATTGTGATCTTGAGCAAGAAATTTAACCTTCCTAGAGTGAATTTTCCAAGAAGCAGAGTGAAAAATAAATTAGGGAGAACTCCTTCCTTTTAGTGTCTACATTACTTGAAAACTCATGAAAAGCACTGGTTACTGTATTGGATGAGAAGAGATGTGGTTGGATCCTCTGATCTTTTGACTCTGAACCCTCATTCTTGCTCTAGTCCCTTCAAACTTTCTGTTCCCTTATAATGAAAAACAAACTTCATCTGGTTGAGTAAAGAAGCTAAAACTACCACCCAGAGGGTTTTTCTTCATTACATAAAATATAATTTATTAAAATATATCAAAATATTCATTGGTTTATATCATTGTGTATTACTAGGATCAAGGTTTTAAGAAATAGACATATCTAAGTACAATTTAAGTATCTTTTTCTATTAACTTTCAGCTGTTAATTCTGTTGTACTTGTATCATGTGTAGCAGAAGAGAAACAAAATTGTGGGTAATATCACCGGAATAGGTTTAGAAGATCATAAATCTAGAGTTAAAAGGGATCTTAGAAACCAGCTAGTTCACCCTCTTCCCCTTCCCCATTTTATAGATGATGGAAAATGAGGCCCAGAGAGGTTAAATGACTTGCCTAATATCATACAGTAAATATCATGTAGTAAATATCAGAGGCAGAATTTGAACTCATGTCTTATGATCCAGTGCCAGTCCTCTTCTCCCTGCACTTCACCAGAAGGAAGAGACATTTAGGTTACCAGAAGTCAGGATCAGATTAAAGAACCATAAATCCAAGTAATCAGGCAGGGTTTAGAGGAGCTACAATAAGGAATAAGGAATTAACTAAGAATTAATCAAGAGGGCATTTGTAGTATAACAGTCCATGGAAGTCCTAGAAGAGTAAATAAATCTCAGGAGACAAATACAAGCAAAAAGTCAGGAACAAAAGCAGTCAGATAAAACACTAAAGAAGATGCAGGTCTAAGAGAGCAGGAACTAACAAGAAGTCAAGCATCCTCAGATGCCATCAAAATCAAACACCGTCAGCCATCAACTGATGATGCACAGCTGATATTGGGATGAAAGTTGTCAGGCCTATGAGCAATTTATCTAATTGCAGGAAGAGTCTGTCATTAGCTGATGCAAGACTGAGAGAGATGTAGGTCAGGTAAGTTCTGAAAAACCACTCAGATGCCTTCTTGGATATACTTCAGGGCCTAATTCTTAAGTAATGCAGGATCTCCAACCCCTCTGAAATGTAACCACCACATAGGCTTGTGAAAGATTGTTCTCCCTTGAAAAATGTACAACACCCAGGGAAAATGTGATGAGAGAATCACATAGCCAAGACACCCTAAGGTTTAGGTGTAATTGGCAAGCTATTTCCCCAATCTCACAGGTCACAATTCAGTTCACAAAAGAGTCAAATTGATCTGTCCATGATAAATCATCACTATAGAAAGTGTTAAAGGGCCAAAATGACTAAGTGGAAGCTAGGTGGCAAAATGGTTAAAACCACTGGGCCTAGAATATCAAAATTCAAATCTAGCCTCAGACACATCTAGCTATATGAACCCCTGGGCAAATCACTATTTACCTCAGTTTCTTCAACTATAAAATTAGGATAATAGCACCTACCTCACAGGGTTGTTGTGAGGATCAGATTCGTAAAGTGCTTACCACAGTGCCTGGTACAGAGTTGGCACTTAATAAATGCTTGTTCCCTTCTCCCTTTCCCTTTTGCTGTCCTACTGTATGTACGGGACACATTACCTTCCTTTGCACAGACATGAGTGAGTTCCTCCACTCCCATACTCATTGCTAACATATCTCTATGGGACAGCAATTACTTCTCTGTAAAATGAATGGCATTTAGCAGCAGCATGAGCATAGTAGATAGTTTACTTGAAGCCTAAAAGACCTGGGTTCAAATCCTACCTCTGATATGCATTAGGAATATGACCCTGGGCAAGTGACAATATCTCACTAATACATACAGGCAGTTCTCAGTTACAGCAAGTTCTCAACACTTAGAAAACTAGAAGTCTAAGACAAAAACCTACCTCCACCTGTGAAACCTACCTACCTCATAAGATTGCCAGGAGGAAAGCACCTTATACAGTATAATGGAAAGGAGAGCTTATTTTCAAAAGTGGGAAATTGTTTTCTGCTGTCATTGATTTATTCCATTACACACTGCAGCAGGACAATTATGAAGATAAAATGAGTGAGTCTGCAACTGTATGAATTCCCTGTGCCCATCTTTTTGTTTCTTCAATCAGCAAAAGGTAATTCTGGCAGACATTTCTAGTAAGTTATTCCTCTCTAAGGGGAGTTTTTCTCTGTAAGTGAAAGCAGGTGAGGTGGGTTATAGGAAAGATCATTTGCTTTGGATAAACTATATCAAGACTGAAATTTTTGAAGAATATTGCTACAGATTGCACACCGTCCCAGTGTTCCTAAGAGTGTTGACTTCATTGGCGCATGGGTCTAATGACTATCTTTCTTTCATCTTTAAAAGCTGCAAAGAGGCATCTCCACAATTGAAGAGTTATAGAATCACAGAATCTCAGAGCTAAAGAGGATTTCATAGGACTCCATATAGAACAACGTTGAAATAATCAATAATCCCCTTTTTTAGCACACCTAGTAAATGTTCATCCATTCTTTGTCTGAAACTTTGTCTGAAACTTTGTCTGAAAGTCCTGGGCATGAAGTCAGGCTGGCTCAAACTCAAGTCCTACTAGTGTCTTACTTAGTGTGTGATCCTAAGCAAGTTATTTAACCTCACCCAGCCATGGTTTCCTTTTCTGTAAAATAAGTGAGGTTCAAATGAGATATTTGTGCAGATAGATAGATAGATAGATAGATAGATAGATAGATAGATAGATAGATAGAGATATAGAGATAGAGATATATAGATAGAGATATATATGTATGGATGGATGTATATAAGGGCTTTGCTAACTTCAATGTACCATGTAAATGCTACCTACTGTACCAGTTATGAAGTTTTTCCTTATATAAAATTTCAGTATGCTCCTTTGAACTTCCACTCAGTTCTCCCAGGTTTGTCCACTGACAGTAAGCAGAATAAATTAAATGTTTCTTCCATGTGACAGCCTTTATCATATTTTAAAACAGCCTTCTTATCCTATTAAGTCTTTATCCAGGATAAACATCATTTCCACTTCCTTCAACTGATCTTCATGACATCTCAAGTCCTTCACTATCCTGGTAACCTTCTTTGGATATTCTCAAGCTTATGTGCTAAACATAGTACTAAATAATGAGGCTATAAATATAAAAGCAAAATGGTCACTGTCCTCAAGAAGGTATATCCTAACAGAGGAAGAGAAATGGATAATTGTAAGTTTATAAAACTTAAAACACTTGTTTGCATGAATACAATCAATGCAGATAAAAGCCTGACATCAAAAATAAATAGAAATTTGATATATAATATAACTAACAAACGTTTCCTAAGAGACTTTTTTCTTTCTTAATATATGTTGCCCAGAATTCACCATTTTATTTGATGTGACCTGAGAATTCTAGAATGGGATGATCACCTCCCTGATCCTGGACACTGAGTCTCTCTTAAAGTAGTATAAAAATAGGAACAAAAAATAGCATTAAGAATGAATTTTGTTGGCTACTATATCATGCAATTGCTTCATTGGAGCTTTTTCAGTTTGCTAAAACTCCAAAATATCTTTTTTTCAAACTGCTCTTGAGCCTTACCTCCCCAATCTTGTACTTGTAAAGATGATTTTTTTTTCAAACTTAGATCAAGAATGCTTATGCTTATCTTCCTGAAATTTCTGCTTACTTGATTTGCTCCAGTGTTGTAGCCTGTCATGATCTTTGAGGGTCCTGACTCTGCAATCCAATATGTTAATGATCTTTCTCAGCTTTATATAATCAACACAAAAGTCATCAGTAGCGGTTGTGTGCATGGATGTAAATGTTAGCTGACTGGCTGTTGATAGATGACGTGATATCCAAACCTTTTCCCCTCCTATCCTGTGGAGTCATACGATTTTAGAACCTTTTAGGAAGAAATACATATTTGGCAAGGGATAGTATGGAGATTAATCTTAAAATGCTTATTTTAACCAAAATAACATCCCCATGGACCATTGCACATGTATGAAAGAAGTCATGTTATACCTTTTCCCCTTCAATTCTGTAAAATATTGTGATGTTCAAAGCATCAGTGTTAAGCCATCTCAATTTGATTGCTTTTTCATAGCAGGGAATTATATAGGACTGCAAAATCCATTATTTTTCATAATACTGTTGGCAAGGAGTTCATTTTAGAGTTTTTCTCCAGCATAGGAAATAAAAATGTGTCTCTGCTGAAGACTGACATTCCCAGTGGCTTCTATTGTGGCATGAAAATGCAGTGTCAATATCTTGGCTTATTAAATTGTTTTAACAAGTACTGTATGTCACTGTGTTTTGCCTTTAGAGCCTCACTAGCAATTCCCACTGAAATCCCCAAAATTCTAGGAGTTTGAGGTAAATTTCTAATGGCAAAATTTAACCTATTTTACCAACAATGAAAATTATTATTATTATGCTTTTTGAACTAAAGTTCTTTGACTTTTTCTTATTAAATACTTTGTCTCTTCTGATAGAATTTTTCCAAAGGTGTTTTTTTTTAAATCACAGTTATACAACATGGTCATAAATTAAAGAAGTGATTGATGGTGATTGCCAGGCTGAATAGGTTGGCATTTCTACTCCATATTCTATTTCTGGAATACCTGATTCAGAAAACTGCACAGCAATAAGGAAATAATCATACTAAAATGCAAAATCAGAAGATTAGAAAAATAAAGGCCAACTATAGCCATTTGTCTTTTTTGTGGCATATGAAGACAACATCCCAGAGTGATAAACTGATTTGTCAAAGCAGACTGTATTTGTTTAGTGTCAAATAATGTTTCTTGGGATTGATAGATGCCACTATCCAGAGTTCAGCAGTTAGAAGAAACTGATGATTCTTTCAACCTCTGATTATACAATATTTAGTATAGGCAGTCTACGTGATGGCCCAGAGTAGAAAAAAGTATTTCAATAATTTCTCCTATAAAGAAATAGGAGTCTAAAGCATACATCCATAAAAAATTAATTTTCTGAACAGTATTAAGTAGTACAATAAAAATTTAAACCAAGCGTGAAAATAGTTGTTCATGTGTCCAAGAATCAAAAAAAAATTTCAAACTAGGATAAATGAATAAAGACCTAGTGTCAGTGTTTTAATTATTTTCCCTCCTTTTTCTTCCATTTTGTTTTGGTTTTGATGGCAGAAAGTATATAAACTGTAGTCAAATATGTATTTTCTGAGCTTGTGTCTAACGGTGAGGAAACGAGTAAAAAATATAGATGACTAAGGTAGAGAAGGTCAGTTCAAATTTTGAAGACCAAATATCATCACTGGTCTATATATTTTGGTAATATTTGCTAGATTTTTTCTAACACATTTTAAAGTGTAGAGATGATTACATGATCTGGTCCTTATTCTTGGTCAAATGTCAGTTCTGTTTTCCATGAAGTGCTTCTATGTTATCATTCGTGATATGAGACATAGAGAAACAAAAGAAATGTACCATTTGCCTTGTTCACTCCTGACATTTGATGTCTCCCCAAATATTGCAAGTGTAATTTGTGAAAAGATTTCCTTTAAGTTGGTGAGTATGAATATTACATTACCTAGGGTTACTTTGATTTCACTGAGGCTGGCTTTAAGCTAAACATGATTCATCTTAATTGAATATCCTTAGCACATCATTGACCTACTAGTACGGTTTAAGAACTTGGGAATATGAAGTAAGCAATTTGTAATTGGAAACTACCAGGTATATCCAAACTACCTTTCTAGTTTTATTATACATTTCATATGTGTGTATGTATCTATATAGAAAGATACATATATACACGTACCCATACATACATATTATACATATATACACACATACATTTGTTATTATACATAAGTGCAATTAAAGTGTAACCAAACTGACTCTCTTCCTGTTTCTCTTTCACAACACTATCTGCAGCCTCCATACCTTGACATAAGCTGTTCCCCATGCCTGGAATGCTCTCCTTCCTTGTCTCCCTTTCTTAGGATCCCTAGCTTCTATCAAAACTCAACTCTAGATCCAGCTCCTACCTGAGCCTTTCCTGATGGCTTGATTATCTCATGCCTCCCACTACATTACCTTGTATATATTTAAATGTGTATATGTGTCCCCCACCCCCATTAAAACGGTCATCGAAGGCCAAGGACTCTTTCTTTTTTGTCTTTGTATTTTTAGCACCTAAAATAGTATTTGGCAGAAAGTAGGTGCTTAATAAATGCTTGATTGAACCATATGTGTGTGTGTGCATGCATGTGTGCATATATATACGTATACATATAATACATGCATGTATACAGCAGGTGTATACACACATGTATATCTGTACATACATATATGTGTATATATTTTACAATCAATCTGTTCAGTAGGAAGTTAAGAACCCCCAGAGAAGCTAAATTTTTGATAACACAAGAAGACAAAACAATGAATCTCATATTTTGCTACTGTCAGCCAATCATTCACTGTCTTCTTTCACATCTCTTCAACAACTCTTAGAGATTTAAATCCTTTACTTTGTACTCAATTAACCAAACAGCCATGAGTACTTACAGCAAGGCTTCTCTCTGGCCTTATTTCAATGTTTTCAGGGAGTACATTTTAATAAACCACTACACAGAAAAGTCAACCAAGCATGAATTAAAGAATGACAGTTGAAAAAGGATGAAGCAAGAAACTAAACTGTTTGATGGAACTGGATGAATGACCTCACAAGAATTACCACAAAAACTGGGAAGAAATAGAAACAGAAAAGCATTGATTTCATAAATTATGGCTGGTAGCACTCTATTACCATCATAGAAGTTGTTTTGTTCTGCCCCCCCCAGACAATGACCTAAACAATCAATTCTCAAATCATTCTCTAACTTTTGATAACAAATCTCTTGCTCTGTCATAAAACTTTTCTCATATCACAGACTTGCCTTGAAAGTCAACAATATGATTTTAAAGGAACAGTAGCACCCACAGGCATTTAATGAACCTTCCAGCATTCTCCCAGGTTGTCTGCCTGAGGTTAGGGGCTGACAGAAAAGCCCAGCCATTCACTGTCTACCCTACCCCGGCTGCTCGGTATAACTCAAGCAGGTAGCCAAGCACAGATTGCCCAGGACGACACAGTGGACAAGGGGGTGGTAGTGATGGGGTATCAGCCCAAGGTGAGATCTTTTCCTTTTACCCCAAAAGAATGAGTCTCATTTGTGCATAGGCCCTGGGAAACCCTCACCTTGAATTCTCCCTGAATTTTCCCACTTAATCTGATTTTTTCATGCTTGAACCTGTTACAATGAACCTAGCCTAGCACTCCATATTTGGTTACCTCCAGTTTGCCTCCAGCTGCTTCCCACCTTAGATTCCATCAAAATCCCATTCTCTTGAATCCTGGGAATCTGACCTCTAGTCACCCCAGTCCCATCAAATCCTCCTTAGAATCCTCCTCAAGACCCTCCCTAAATCCCTCTTCTAGTCACCTCAGACTATTAGACCACCCCCTAGATCCCTCCCATAATCTTTCTGTATATAAGACCTATGTTGCCTCCAAGAAGGTATTCAGATTCAATCTAGATGAGATTCATTTTTTAAATTTTATTTTATGTTTTAATTAAATTTTATGTTTATTTTTAATTTACATCATTCGTTTCCACAAGATTTTGAGTTACAAATTTTTCCCCCATCTTTCCCCTACCCATCACCCCAAAACAGCTACCCCACTGTAAACCACCTCCCCCAATCTACTCTCTCCTGTATCAGCCCCTATCCCCCATCTGACTTTCCAGTAGGGCAAGATGGATCTCCATACCCCAGTGTGTGTATAACTTATTTCCCAGTTGCATATAAAAAATGATAATAATAATAATTTTTTTAAACATTTGATTTTACATCTTTGAATTCCAGATTCTTTCCCTTTCTCCATAATCACCCACTTTTACTGGAAAGATAAGCAATTCAATATAGGTTGTACGTATGTAGTTACACAAAACATTTCCATAGTGGATACATTGTGAAAGACAGACTATATTTCCCTCCATCCTATCCCTCCCCCCCCAACTTGTTCTATTCTCTACTTTGACCCTGTCTCTTTTCAAAAGTGTGTGCTTCTAACTACCTTCCCCCCAAAACCTGACCTCTCCTCCATCATTTCCCCTCCTATCCACTTACCCCCTACTCTCCTATAGGGCAAGATACCCAATTTAGTGTGTATGTCATTCCCTCCCTAAGTCAAATTCAATGAGTGTAGGGTTGACCCATTCCCTTTTGCCTTCCTGTTCTTCCCCTCCATTGTAACAATTATCCCTTGCCTCATCTATATGAGATAATTTACCCCATTCTGTCTCTCCCCATCTCCTCTTATTATATTCCTCTCTCACCTCTCAATTTCACATTTTAAAGATCATCCTTTCCTATTCAGCTGATCTTGTGCCCTATATTTATACCTGTACACATATATACACACATTCACATATGTAATCATATGCACATATACCCTCCTGTATAGACATATATGTATGTATACACATACACACATATATACATTTATATTCCCTTCAACTATCCTCATACTGAGAAGTTTTCCAAGTTACAATTATCATTTTTCCATGTAGGCATGTAGATAAGTTCCTTATGATTTCTTTTCTCTGTTTACCTTCTCATGCTTTTCTTGCTTCTTGTATTTGAATGTCAAATTTTCTATTCAACTCTGGTTTTCTCATCAAGAATGCTTGAAAGCCCTCTATTTCATTGAATGACCATATCATGTCCTGAAACATTATACTCAGTTTTGCTAGGGAGATAATTCTTGGTTTTAATCCTACTTTCTTTGACCTCTGGAATATCATATTTTAAGCCCTTCAATCCCTTAATGTAGAAGCTGCTAGATCCTGTATTATCTTGATTGTGTTTCCACAATATTTGAAGTGTTTCTTCTTGGCTGCTTGTAATATTTTCTCCTTGATCTGGGAACTCCAGAACCTGGCTATAATACTTCTTGGAGTTTTCTTTTTTGGATTTTTTTTTAAGAGGTGATTAGTGAATTCTTTCAATTTCTATTTTGCCCTCTTGTTCTAAAATATCAGGGCAATTTTCCTTGAGAATTTCTTTAAGGATGATTTCTAGGTTCTTTTTTTTATCATGGCTTTCAGGTAGTCTAATAAGTTTTAAATTACCTCTCCTGGATCTATTTTCCAGGTCAGTGGTTTTCCC
>CM053583.1:148529316-148555995 GCA_028627135.1 Pseudochirops cupreus
AAAAAAAAAGAAATTGTATATGACATAAAAAAAAAAGAATATAAATTCCTGGAAGGCAGGGACTATCTTTTCAGGCAAAAATCAATAATAGTCAATAAATATTTATCAAGCACCTACTCCCAGCTGTGTGCTGTGCTAATAAGCACTAGAAATAGAAATAAGGAAAAAGGCTGTCCTGCCCTTAAGGAGCTTACAATCTAACCCGGAAGACCTTACTCAAAAGGAAGTGGTAAAGTGGGTGTGAAATTCAAGGAGTCAAAATCAAAGAGTAGCTAATGGGTAATAAAGTTAGTTGCCAAATTCTGAGCCCTCTACAAAGGGAGGCTTTGGGGGGTGTTGATTGTTCCCCGCTCCAGCCCTCCAGTGAAAGAGGAGGGGCCAGAAGAGGCATATAGCATCCAAGCCAGATCAGTGTCCGGAAAGCTGCAGCCCCTCAGCGATGATGACACTTCGGGTGATAAGCAGCTGAGGCGCCAAGGAGACGGGGAAATGCAAAACTCGATTTCTGCTCGTATTCCCAGCACTTGGCGCTGCATCTGAGCTCGCGTGTGAGAGCTCGATAGGCGCCTCTGGACTGGCTCGTTATCGGCAGCGTTCGCTGCAGTGTTTGCTGGCTCCGCCATTACGATCATTGCAAATGAGGATATTTTTTCATTCTCCATAATTGCGTTTAATAAATACTTGATGCAGTTTTCAATGGAAAAAATCCAAAACATCAACAACCATATGAAAAAATGCTCCAAATAATTATTAGAGAAATACAACGAAAGCACCTCTGAGGTTGACCTCATGCCCACCAGATTTGCAAAGATGCCAACAAAGCAAAGTGAAGTTATTGGATGAACCCTAGGAAAACAGGCTTAATGATACATTGTTGGAGAAGCTGTGAATTTTTCTACCTATTCTGGAAAGGTTAGAATTACACTCCCAAAAGTTATGGATACACTTAGATACAGTGATTCCCCTTCTGGGCTTCTACCCCTAAGGAAGGAAAATTATCTAAATGTGTAAAAATATTTCTAGAAGCTCTTTTTATAGTAGCAAAAAAACTAGAAACTTATTGTGGATATTTACTTTCTGTGGAATTTGCATACATATGTGCATATATATGTATATGACATTATGATATTCACCCATAAACATCTTAAATTCAAAATGTCTAAACCTGAACTCATTACCTTATCACCCAAACCTTGCCCTCTTTAAAACTTCTCTAATACTGTTGCAGATCCCACCATCCTCTTAGTTACCTAAGCTGACAATCGATACATCATCCTTTATTCACCACTCTGATACCCCATATCCAAAGTCCTATTATTTATAACCTTCTCTCCTTTTACATTGCTACCATTGTGGTGCAGGTCGTCATCACCTCATGCCTGGACATGATTAGTTTCCCTGCTTCAAGTCTCTCCCCAATCCAATCCATCTTCCACTCAGCTGTCAGACTGATCTTTCTAACGCACAGAAATCACATGTCAACTCCCCTTTCCAAGGCTGTTTACAGATAAACAGAGGGAGAAAAATCCTAATTAAAAAAAAATAGAAATAAGGGAGCAAAAATACAAAGCAAATTCTCACACTTTTAAATGTGAGTGGATTAAACAATGCAATAAAACAAATAATGTACATAGAATAAAAAGTGAGGGACTGGGGAAAAAATTATATGTATCAAATGAATGCCAAAAAACCCAGGAATTATAGTCATGCTTTCAGACAATGCAAAAATAATCATTCAAAACAAAAAAGGGGGAGGGAGACAAAGAAACTACAATATACTGAAAAGAACTGGAGACAACAAACCAATAGAAATATTAAAGTTATATGTTCCAAATGTCTTAGCATCTAAATTTAAATGAAAAATTTTTCCTACAAGAAGACATAAACAGTCAGACAATAATGACAGGAGATTTCTATGGCCTGCTCTCAATTTTAGTTAAATCTAACAGAAAGATTTTAAAAAAATACAGAACTGAACAAATTCCTGGAAAAACTAGAGCTAAAAGACTGATGGTATCGTCTAAATGGGAGTGCAAAAGAATATATATATGTTCCTCTGCACCACGTGGATCTTTTACAAAAATTAAACATATGATTAGTGCTCAGAAATATTGCAAACAAATATTAAAAAAAAAACAGAAAGAGTAAACATATGCTTTATATACCAAAGCACAATAAAAATAGTAGTAAGGTCAGGAACCACAAACAAAAGATATAAACCCAAAAAGACACTTAATGGAATATTGTAGAGTGAGTAGAAAGAGCAAATCATAGAAATAATTTAAAATTTTCTTTATGAAAATTACAATGGTGAAACAAGATAACAGAATTTCTGGGATACTGCTAAAGCGGTCCTCAGGAGAAAAATCATATTACCACTAACATATCAACACAATAGAAAAAAGAGAGAATTGATAAACTTAATATCCATTTTAAAAATTAGAAATACAACAAATATACAAACCTAAAATGAGAGCAAAAGAAGAAATATTGAAAATAAGAATAGAAATAAATTAGAAACCAAAACACACTATGGAAATGATCAATAAAACTAAAAACTAGTTCTTTGAGAAGACTAATAAAATCAATAAACTTTTTAGTCAATCTGATTTTAAAAAGAGGTAAAAAAATCAAATGAACAAAACATCTTGTTGGAAAGCAATTTCAAGTTATGCAATTAAAGTTCTAAAATGTTCATGTCCTTTGGTGCCATTACTGGATTTATAGTAAAAAGGAGGACATTGATTAGAAGAAAGTCCTCATAGATACCAAAGTACTGATAACTGTACTTTTTGTGATAGCAAAAAATTAGAATCCGTGTATCTGCCACCAGTTAGGAAGAGGATAAACAAATTGCGGTGTGAGAATATAATGGAATATTCCTCTACTACAAGAAATGATGAAAAGCGATACACAGAGAAGCATTGAAATAGCTACTTGAACTGATGCAAAGTGAGAAAGGTGAAGAAAACAATGCACACAATGACCTCAATAATGTGAATGGAAAAAACAAACCTGCACATACAGATCTCAAGGAAATGCTGTGAAATTATTTTTAAAAAAATTTTTTAAACAGGGCAGCTAGGTGGCACAGTAAATAGAGTCAGGAGGAACTGAGTTCAAATCCGGCCTCAGACACTTAGCCCTTAGTAGTTGTGTGACCTTGTACAAGTCACTTAACCCCAATTGCCCCGCCTTCCCCCCTCCAAAAAGAAAAAAAAATTAAAATAAGTATGGACCAAAAGAAGAGGTAGGAAAAAACACACCCACCTTACACTTTTATAGAGGGGAGGTTCACCAGTGTTGCACTTTGCATGTATTTTCATATCTTTTCTATGCATTGATCAATTATACTATTTTTCATCTTTTTTTAATCTTTAAAAAATATTATATTTTTATATTGGATAGCTCTCTGGTACAGAGAAGGAGATATAGTGGGGGGAAACTATTGTGCTATTAAAAAGGAAAACAAAACAAAATACTAGTAAAAAAACTTATTTTTTTAAAAGTCAGTGAATTTTTATTTTATCCTATTTTGATCCATCGCTCAATCTTTTTTTAAGTTTTTATTGATGTCTTTAGTTGTTTTATACTTTTTGAAACATTTTATTGATGCTGTTTGTTTATCTTTACACCACCAATTTTCCCAAGTACCCCTCCTCCTCCCATAAAGCAATCCCATATAACAAATACTATTGTTTTAAAGGCCAAAAAAAAGAGGAAAAAATCAGCATAATATATTTTTTAAAGTCTAAAATTATGTGTAATGAGTAACGTTTGTAGACATTCCACCTCTTCAAAGATCCAGAACCACCTGACCAAAGATTTAGCTAACACATGATGGTCTAAGGGTCATGGGGAAAGAAATTGTTCACGCCACCAAAAATGTCCCCAGTAGAATATGTGAAATATTCATATGTATTATATATACATATTTATATGTATATTACATATACATATATTATATGTATATTATATATACATATTTATATGTAACCTCAACATGTAATGTTATCTATTACATTTGACCTATGTATTTGGTCTATCATGCACAACCCTGATGTGATATTATGTGCTGTTTCTCCATATGACCTATGTATCTGGTCAAGGGCCTGTAACTCTGATTTGCTTTTACATGTTACATCTTACGTATCTAGGATTATTGCTTATGAGTATGCGACATAAAATTTATGAATATTTTATGATTTGTGTCTCCAGTATAACAGTAGAACTAATATAATTTTCAAGGACCGAAAACTTTCTTTTTCATTGGAAAAAGGATATATTGGGACATATTGCCTATGATCGCTTTCATTCTGACTTCATTGCCCTTATTGCCTTAGCAAAGAGGTCAAGAATGTCATAATTCTATAAGACTAGTAGCTGGGTACTATACCAAAAGAAAAGACTGTACCATTGAGAGTAAAGAGAGATTGAATAGAAGTGTGCTATAGCACCTCAGAAGCCAAGAATCTTGACAGAATCCTCGAGTCAACAAGGCAAGATTACACATAAGATGAACATCCCCATGCTGGTTGCTAAGAACAAATTATGTAGAGAAGAGGGACAGTTGTCTCTTTACTCACCCTACCTGCTTCTGTACAAGAAAGAGGTTTTCCACTCCTTCATGAGTAACCCCAGTAGTTATTCTATGAACAGAATGAAAGATCCAACAAATATCACAAGTTTAAACATGAAGGTGAATTTTAGTATTTCTTCTCACCTCAAAATATCCCCATTACAAAGAATAAGCACTATGAAATTAGCTTTTTTACAACTCATTTCAATCCTCCTTTCACACATGGAATAACATTTAAATTCAATAGCAGGGATACCCATGGAAAGATGAGAAGTAAAATAGTAATATTGAAGTTACATTTGTCTAATTTCCTAGAAAAAGAGAATTTAAGTGCTTGGAATCTATAAAGTTTATAATGTTGGTGCAAGAAAGACAGAAAGATCCATTATAATTTCACACAGTCCCTTAGCAAAAACATTATAAATGCTCAGCAATTGATTCACTTGCTTATTATTGAACAAAGGTTTTATTATTGTTACCCAGAATCCTGAAGTTGTTCAACGAGACCAGGAATATATGTAAGATCTTATGTAAGATGCTAAAAAGAAAAACTGAGCTTAATCAATGCCACAAAACAGAAGCCACATATTTATCCGACATTTAGTGTATGTAGGCTAAATATAGTGCATAGTCTTTGATTCCATTTGCACATGGGCCCCAAATTATGCCATTCATTTCTTTTCCTAGCTTGCAGAGGAATAAGAAAAATTGACTTTGGTCTTGTATGGCCAGTAAATTCTCATCGACTTGTAAAGCAACCTTAAGTACTGCTTTGTTCAACAACTTCTATGTATTGCTAATAATTGTTATTTAGGTAGACCAGTGCTATGGCAATAGATAAATTAGCCCCAAATTAAGACAGATTAAAATTTTTCTGCCTCAACTTATTCTCAATGTGAAATAAATTCATGAACAACTCCCTGCACCAATTCAGATCATCACCTCTTCAATTTATAGTCTTAGGAATTGCCTAAAATACTGAGTGATTAAAGGACTTGTTTAGAGTCATATAACTCTCAAAAAGTGTCTTCCCCACTCTGAAACCAACTTTCTATCTATTCTCAAAGCCTATGAAATAATGACAATTTCTTGCCTCATACATCATAGATGGTAATGTTTGTGGCAGGAAAAAAAATTTTTAAATAATCACCTGCATCATGATTTAGCATTAAAATTTAAGAAAAGCTACTCTCAGTTAAATAGGTTCTCCATTTAGAGCAATATTTAGTCTTAGAGAGGCTCCAAGGGACATGCTCAGTGAAAAGTTGGTTGACTTCTACAATTTCACTTAGAAATATTAAGTATATATTAATGACTCAATTAAACATGTGTTATTCAAGACTAATTTTCTTTTATTCATAGATCTGTTCATTTCACTCTTCTTCCCACTTAACACTTTGTCTTGTACCTCTCACAAGTTTGTACTATGAATTTGGATTATACTGCTTTGTATTTGTGTCTTATTCCCCTATTAGTGTATAAGTTCCATGAGAACAAAAACTATATCTTATCTAAATTGTGCTGATACCTAGAACATTGCTATCACACAAAAGGAATTTAAAGAGTGTTTGTTTAACCTCTTTGTATATGTAGCCTCTGTCACATATTGGTATAACTAATTCACAAGTTTGTTACCTATTATGTAGAGCAATGTAGAACGTTCATTTATTGTCTTTTGTGTTTTCAAGAGAGAATGATTTTTTTGTATTATGGCAGATGGCAAAGATGTCTATTTTCATTTTAACCCATTGTATTTTAATGATTTTATAGAATATGATCATATTTCCTCTTGGCATTGCTATATCCAGAGATCCTTTCCTGGGCTTTTTTTTTTAATTTTGATCTTTATTTCTTGATATATAACCATTGGAAATGTAAATAGCATTCCAGACACATTAAAATTAAGGTAATATAGTAGTTCAGAACATCTCTAGTTCACCCTTCAGTATACCCTCACTCATGGGCATTTATCCTAACAGTTCCTGGAGCTGCTTCTTTCTTGTGCTTACATCCTATATTCAATCCAGAGGAAATCTCCACCCCAAGGCAGATGGTACGTTATGTAATGTCTATACTCCCTTCTCATTAATGCTGTATGCCCTGACTTTTTTGTGATATGAATACAAAATCATGCCTTCAATTGAGAGACCATATTGGAAAATTCTGTAATACTGGTTTATTATTGGAACATTCTATAATGCTTTGCCTGGACCCAGAGTACTTTATAAAGTTGAATGATTAAAGTATTGCTACTTCTGTGGACCCATGCTGCTGGAACTGCTTAAAACATGAACATTCATCCTACCTGTGGAATCAAGCTGTGTCTGGGTCACAGAAGACTCTCCAATGGCAATAGATTCCAGATTGAGTAATAACATTTCATCTGCCATGCACAAGGATACTGTGAGAGATGTCAGGAGAACAATACACAATTAAAAACTGTTCCCTCCCTCAAAGAGTTTATATTTAACTGAATGACATAAACTTCACACAGCAAAGTGAATAAAAGAATAGTTGAGGAAGGAGCCCCACAGTTAGATCAGTGTTTAGTGGATCCCTTTTGCAGTCTGGTAAAACCTATGGACCCCTTTCAGAATCATGTTTTTAAATGCCTAAAATAAAAAGCCCAATTATAATAAAGTATAGCTATCAAAAAAAAATTAAGAAACCATTTCATGAACCTCAGTTTAAGAACTTCTGATACTAAAATAGTCAGGTAAGATTTTCATCAGGAAAATGATTGAATGCTGACCTGGCAATCTACCTCGGACTCCTTATATGCTCCCTCACTGGAGTCATGACAGATCAAAGGATTGAGTAGAAAGATGCAGCTAATGAGGTAAGAAAGATGCACAAAGCAGAGGCTAAAATACCCATTACACTTTACTATCATTTTTTCTATTGTTAAAGGAATGGGAAGAAAATAAGCATTTATTGAGAACCTTCTATGTGCCAAGCACCATGCTAAGCACTTTGTAAATATTATCTCATTCGATCCTCACAACAACCCTATAACATGGGTGCTAATCGCTAGTTGATAAAACAGGTAATATATCAGCTTTTAACTTTAGCTGCTTACAGCTGGTTTCCCCCAGGCTCATTCAGGAATCAGACAAAGATCATGACCAGAAAGAAGATGAAAATGGGTTCTTATCATACTGAGTGAAGTCTTCCAGTGCTAGGAAACAGATCTCAACTATGATGTTCTTCTATAGGTCACAGACGTAAGGAGATAAGGAGAAACATGATATGAACAAACAGAACTTGATGACCACTGATGTAGGCTTTGGTACTTAAAGGACTACTTGGTAGAGGCTGATGAAATGGAAAACAAGGTTAGCTACCAGGATCGCTGGTTGAAGGCAGCAATGATGCCCAAAGGAGAGGCCAAATCAAAACCAAGGAGAAACCATTAGGCCTAAGGGAGTTAGTGGGAACTGAATTCGGAGGTTCGGTCATAAAGGGTTTGGCACTGAGGGAGCAATGATCAGTTAGTCAACTAGTCTTTATTTAGTGTCTGTTACACCAGGCATTGTGATAAGCACTGGGGGATACAAAGAAAGGGAGAAGGGGGAAACAGTCCCTGTTCCCTAAATCTAAAGGCTGCTTATCTGATGAAAAAGAATCCCAGTGATTGGTAGTCATTACAATGGAAGCAGGCTAGTTTTCAAAGCAGTGCGCAACCAAGCCCTGTTCTCCAGCTTCCTTGCAATTATTTTCTATTGCAGAGTTGCTCCCACACTCCTTAGCTTCCATAGCAATTCTATGCAGTGCCGGAGAGCTTTAGTAATAGCTCTGAGGCCGTGGTCCTCTCCGCTTATTTCCCCAAACAATGTGTTACATCGCACTTTCCAATACGGCTGCTAATCGCTCTTTTTGGCTTAAAGTATTTAGCTTTGCAAGATCTCCAGCATCTTGCAAGATCTTCCATTGATGTGGCACTTTACTGTCAGAAAAAGCTTAGTTCATGTGCGACCTGGGGGATTTCACTTCTCTGATGTCTCTTTCAGATCATTAATAAAAATGTCAAATAAATCCTGGTGTTGATCCCTGGGGGACCCCACAGTAATGCTTCTTCAGCCAGAAAAAGTACTTGTTGATCCATACCCTTTGTTTCTTTTAATCCAATTCCCAATTCGTGATTTTTTAAAAAAATTCTCTAATGACTTTTTTTTTCTCCTTTTGGTGTAGAACACTGTCAAAGACTTTTTGGAAAACTGAATGAATTATGTCTTCTAGACTGCACCTATTTACATAATCAGCCCTCATAAAATTCTTACATGCAGTAGCAATTTGCTTCTTCTGTTGGCTGTTCACTCCTCACTAACAGTCCTACTTTTGAGCCAACCTGATTCTTTCTGGGTGTGGAGATGACCCCTGGATTCTCAGAAGTCCTAACTTGTTCAACTAGTTCAATTCAAATAAATTCATTACTTCTTTTAGACTTCTATTATATTCAAGGAGGCATTGTGCTAGGCTCTACAGATAGAGAGAAAATTGAAATAATCTCTGCCTTCAAGAAGCCTACGTCCTTTCTTATGATTCCCCTTAGTGGTTGCGTCTTCTCTATGTTGATTAAATCCAACTTTTTCTGTCTTTTCTTGTCTATGTTTCCAGTATATAATTATTTTCATGTTATGTTCCTCATTAGATTGTAAATTCCTTGAAAATAGGAACTGTCATTTGCCTTTCTTTGTATACCCATCACTTAGCAAAGTGGATCAATGATGGGTCACTAACCCATTAGTTGAATTATAGGGGTGTCCACACTAAGCATGTGAAGATTTCCCCCAGTGGAATGATTAGATGGAAACAATTTGTTTCAATGGTCATTAAGATGGCTGAAACAGGTGCCATGGATCACTTAGAGCAGTGATTCTCAACCTGTGGGTCACGACCCCTTTGGGGGTCAAATGACCTTTTCACAGGGGTCACCTAAGGCCATTGGAAAACACATATTTCCGATGGTCTTAGGAACTGAGATACCACTCCTCTATCCATCTCCGGGTGGGTCCACCCACATGCAGATACGCCCACCTATGAGTATTGAAGAATTACGGCATTAGGAAGGTTGAGAACCACTGACTTAGAGCTTGGTCAGATATCAAAGCTGTCCAGGATCATTCACTGCATCCTAGGCCATCACCAGTTATCCTGACTTACATCTTGCCACTGGACTTTGATGACTGGAAGAGAAAGTGAGGCTGACAACTTTGAGCAAATCTGCCTCACTTAAATCCAATTCATACACTGATGTCATTAGCACTCTTTGAAAATGAAGGACAAACAATAACTTAGCAAAGTGCCTGACATATGGTCAACACTTAATAAATTCTTCACTGACTGACTGAATGACTGACTTTCTACTGGGTGAATATAGTACAGACATAAATGAATATAATTCTAAGTAAATTTAAGAGAGGGATAAAAATAACTAGTAAGAGAGGGGGATCAAAAAGTTTTTATCAATAATTTAGCACTTAAAATGAATCTTAAAGGAATATTAAGATTCTGAAATATATAGATAAGAGAGAACATTGGCAGTAAGGGTGCCAGTTTATGCAAAAGTGGGTTGTCAAATTGGTCTTGTTTGGCTTGAACATAAATTGTGTGAAGGGGAATAATTTGAATTAAGGATAGGCAAGGAAGGTATAACAGTTGTAACAATCATTAAATGTCAGAGCAAAGTAACTTATTTTATCTTATAAGCAGCAGGAAGCCTGTGGAGTTTTTTTTGAGCAAGGAAGTTACATAGACAAATGACATATAGAAAGATAATTTTTGGCAATTATGTAGTGGCAGGTGGCATAATGGGTAAAGTGTCAGGCTCGGAACCAGGAAAACTCCTCTTCCTGAGTTCAAATCTGGTCTCAGACACTTTCTAGCTATGTGATCCTCACAAGTCACTTAATCCTGTTTGCCTCAGTTTCTTTATCTGTAAAATGAACTAGAGAAGGAAATGGCACACCACCCTGCGATCTTTGTCATGAAAAGCCCAAATAGAGTTATGAGGAGTCAGACATGACTGAAACAACTTAACAAGAGAAACACCAAATTAGTAAGCTATTACAACAATTCAAGGGATGAGAGGGTGAAATAAGGTAATGGAAGTGTGAGTGAACAGAAAGTCACAAATGAAAGAAATATAGTGATGGAAAAATCAACAGAAATTGGCAACTGACTGGATATAATAGGGTGGGCAAAGAGTCAAGAATGACTCCTTATTACAAATCTGGGTGACCAGAAGGATACAGTACCTCCTATAGAACTTTGGGAATTTAGGGGGAGATGAGGATTTCTATTTTGGATATCATAACTCAGATTTCTCTACTGCCAAAAAGTGGGCAAATGGGGGCAGCTAGATGCCACAGTGAATAGAGCACCAGCCCTGGAGTCAGGAGGACCTGAGTTCAAATCTGACCTCAGACACTTAACGCAAAACTAGACATGTGACCTTAGGCAAGTCACTTAACCCCCATTGCCCTACCTTCCCTCCTCCAAAAAGCAAGACAAAAAAACCATTTTTTTAAGTGGATAAATTACTTTCTTTATAACTGAGTGCAAAAGGCAAGTTAAGTAGGACTATCCTTGTTTTAAATCGCTACCTCTAGGATAAAGTATAAATTCTTTTGTTTGCTATTTAAAGCACATCATAATCTAGCTCTATCTTTTCTTTTCAAGTTCACCACTCACTAACTTGTGCTAGAAAAACCTGAGGGAACTTAGGCAAATTGTCACACTGTACTCATCTAACTATAAGATTTATGGAATAATATACAAACCATGTAGAGGCATTCATATAGGGAAGAGTATAAGTGAATGTGCACATCTAGCACCAGACTTCCATACTTGTCTTGCCCAGAAAAATGAAGACACATAATACAATTGCTTCCAGACAATGAGAGCTATCAAGGGACAGTGCTGCCATTGACTGGGTCACAGATTCTAGTGACTAAGCAGTTTCATACTTAGCTGGACAAAGAGTCCAAGAGCCTCTAACAAATTCATCACTCTTGGTAGGTCTGTAGAATTTCTCTGAGATGAGTGGTTATATTTATGTATATTCATCCATTATTCCTGCTGCATCTACCTGCATTTCCCCCTTCCCTGACAAAAAAAGAAAGCCTTGTCTAACTGATCTGCCAAAGAGATTAAGTGACTTTTTTTCATAGCTAATAATCAGCTAGCCCAGGGGCTCTTGATTCAACACTTAGTTCAATACTATATAGCATTCATAGCAAATTCCTAAAAAAAATCTCTATACAGCACATGGAGCTCTAGCTACTCAACCACGTAGATAGCTTTGTAAATTCTCACACCAGCCAAAAATTTTCTGTCTTATTGGGCCAAGTCAGTTTCAATTTGCTATTATTGGATATTATGGTCCGCTATAAGATGCATGCATGAGATTCATACTGAATTACTTTCATTGCAGTAAGGAGGATGTGCATGGGCAATTATGTTACTAAAAAAGTTTTGGTTGCCTTCCAGGTGAAAGAATATCTTCATATTGAAAGAGCCATAGGCAAGTCAATTCTCCCAAATTTCTCTCCAGTAACATAACCTGGCTTTGCCTAGAATACATAATATCCTTGTCAAATGCAATATATAACAACCCAAGCACTCTTTTCAAAGCCTTTCTGACATTGAAAATTTACAACTAAAGATGGAAGGAGAAGAAAGAAGGGCAAGAAGAGAAACTGAAAAAAGTGAATACTTTGTGTCCACCATGCTACCTTGTGTTTGTTCGAAGAGTGGGACACTGAAGCCATCTCCAGTAGCTTATCACCACAACAACTTGTCTCTCCACTTTCATGGCCTAACTGCAAGGGAGGAAAGAGTATGCTTTTTGATGTTTCCTCTATTGGATTTCCTCTACTGGATCAATAGTTAGGACATTTTATTTTGTTGATTCTAAAAGGTATATACAGTGTGGAGAGAAGGTAAGCCATAGAATTGTGAATTACTATGATTTGGGGCAGAACCAATCCAATGGATACCAAGTGAAACCCCAGTATTAATTTTGGTTACTTCACAAGAGGCAAATAAATTATTGTAGTTGTCAATTCACTCATTAATCAAACTATTATTCTGGGAGTGGGGTAGGGAATCCTATATACACTATTCACCAAGGAAAAGATAGGTGCGATTCTACTTTAAATCCAGGATATTTATTCTCCAGTTCTATTAAATGCTTCTATAAATCTATCTCCACGTGCTATGCATCATTTCTGTCTAATTTGTTCTTATATTGATGAAAGAAATGTATAGTTTCTTTTGTAAGCGTTGAAGAAGGATGAAGGATTTTTTGTGTGTATCATTTTTGAAGCAAGTCTCTTTGCTGCCTGAATTTTCAGTGTCATACTCACACTGAAGTTTCCAAATACATATTGTCTATAGCATATCTGAAGAGACATTTCTTAAGCCACTGTATTATTTGTATTAGTTTGTTCTGTTAATTAATTTTTATTAATGAATACAAAAATAGGTTTAATACACTGAATTATACAGAACTACATAGAAAGTTGCATTCATTTGAGCCACTAAGAATCAAGTACTGTGGAGTACTATATGGAGATAGCTAATAATAAGGATGCTTTAATAGGTATGTGATTTATTGATATGGTTGTTCCTTCCATCAATGCAGATGGCTACACACTCATTCTCCCATCTTCTTTTTCTAAATGATGATAAATTATCCAAAGGGAGCCACTCCATATTGGAGGCCTTCTTTTCATTCTTCTAATCTCTCTGGTGTACCAGTAAACATCTCTTTAATCATTCTTTCTCATTCTTAATATATAGCCAGTTTCATCTCCTTTTCTGGACCTGCATGGCCTCAATAAAGATTTTATTTTACTGATGAGTATCAAATCTACCTATCCTGCCCCTAAAATAGCTACTCAGCTCTAATCTCACATCTCCTACTGCCTTTCAGTCATCGCAAACTGGGTGTTCAATAGAAATCTTAAACTCAACATGTCCAAAATGGACTCATTATCTTTTCCCCTAAACTCTCCTCCTCCAGCCTTACCTTCCCTTTTACTATAGAGGGGAATATCATCCTCCCAAACCCTTAGACGCACAATCTAGGGATTATCTTGGATTCTTTACTATCTCTTACCACCCATATCCAATCTGTTGCCATGGCCTTTCAATTTCACCTTGACAATATCTCTCTATTATACCCCCTTCTCTCCTCTGACATTGCCAGCACTCTGACTTGTTATGCAGCTCTTCTGTTATTTACTTAGAAGAAACTCAATATAGTCAAATGACAATCTGAAGGCAATAAACCTACCTAGACCATTTTTTCCCTTACATCAAAACTTTTCCTTTGAAGGAAATGATATTCATGTCTAATTGTAAATCAGGAAAATAATCCTTAATAATATGTATTGCAAACTCTTTTACTCTCATTTATTTAAAATTATTATGAGTTTAAGTATTAACCCCCCCAAATCTTGTTGAACATTAATTTAATGCTTTTCCAAATTCTCATTTTAAAAATTCACATTTTTGACATTTACTTCACATTGTCCTTGCTTTTAAAATAGTTCTATAGTATTTTATTATGTTGCCATACCTATCAATTCTGTTTGCATTTGCCCTCCTCCAAGATTAGCAGAAAAGTTATAAATCACATTATATTCTATCACTGGTTTTGGTTTTCCTTTGTTTTTTTACATCAGTGCCATTTCTTGTCTTTCTCTTTACCCTTTAGGATAAGATGAAAAATGAGCTCTTAGAATCTTGGGTAAAATTTCTAGGAGGGGAAATAACAAATTAGATAATGACTATGACACTTGTTCTTGGGTCTCCCTAAATTCTTATTCTCCTAATCACCATCAAAATGACAGAGCAGCAGCTGAAGTGGGATATTTCATATAGCCAGTGTGTCAAGTTCTCCTAATGGTCACAGGATCCTAAGGATTCACTGGGGAAAGAATGGGCCCTCAATTTTATCTACTATACCATCCTCATTTTTATAGATAGCTTGCTGAAGGATTGATCTAAGGACTACTAATTAATTAATCTACAAGGTCAATTTAGTTGTAGTCATTTGTGCACATTTTTCATAAATGTAGATAGCCTTAAAACAAAGACAATAGAAAGACTGTGTAGCAAATCGTATTTGTCTAGTATAATGTAAACTCCTTGAGGGCAGGCACTGTTGTTCATTTTGTCTTTGTGTCCTCAGAACCTAACACATGACAGGTGCTTAATACATGCTTTGTAGATCAGAATGAATTGTGATTAAGTAGTTTATTTTTCTAACTTTGTAAGCATTAATATTTTTCCTATTTATTAATCAGATAGTTTTAATAAAGAGATACTATATCATTGGACTTAGTGTTCACTAGTATATTTTTCAAGAATCCAGATTTCTTCCATGCCAAGGTAAGGCATCAACCTAGGATGTCTGTAGAAGAACAAAGGGTTATTTCCCACAAGGTGGGTACTGTCTGAAATGTGGTTTATTTTCAAAGACATCTGAAATCAAGCTTTTATAATAATCATAATGCTCTTGCTGATGATAGAGCAAAAGATGTCAGAGGAATATGATCTACTGAGAAGTACCATGGAAAAATCATCCTTATGACTAGAGCTTTTCTTTGTTAAACAGTCAGATAGAATCAAATATCTTGTTATTTGTTTTCCATATTGTTATCCATATAATTTATTATATAAGACAAACTTCTAAGATTGTCTAATTAATTCAAAATATCAAAAACTGAATTTTGTGGTTGCTTTTTAGACTACTTTTAGTTATTTTGTAGCTGCACTTCTTTAGTAGGAGTATACTAGATCCATAACTTTTGAGAGACAGTTTGGTCTTGTTCAAGATACACATATTTAGAAAGTGAACTGATCTTAGAGTTAGAAGACAAAGGTTCAAAATAGGCCCACAATACTCCTTTCTGCCTTAGTACTCGGCATGGTCTTTATAGTCCTTAAAAATTTAACTCTAGTCTACTTTTGTGGATTTATTTCAAGTTATATCCTTTCACACATTGTTCCAGGCAAAGAAGTCTGCTTGTGTTATCCCAGATGCCTGAGTTTTCCTTCCTTTTCTCTATCTTATAGAATTCTAAATTTCCTTCAAGGTCCAACTTAAGTGCCACCTCCAACATGAAGCCTTTTCTGATCCCCTAAATATGCTGTCCTACAATTCATCACCATCATCTCATTTTTCTCATCTTCTTCTATAAAATTCAAGTAGAAATCATTCAGGAAGTATATCAGTGTCCAGCATGTATCCTTTTATATTTAATGTTCTTTGTGCTATTGAACATATAGATAAAAGAATTGGGAGGGGGGGCATAGAACTGAATAAAATACTACACAGTAAACTAGCATTTTATAGGTTTACTCAAACCATCTTTCGTAAAAACTCCAGGGGTACCATACTACCTCTGCCACAAGACCTCTATATTTTAAATGTGTTTAGTTCCATGGCACTTAAAGATTATGTTCATTTTGTGTGGCAAAATCTAATAAAAAATATTTGTCAGGAAAAAAGTTTTTCTTTCAAATATCTCTGACAAGGGTCTGATATCCATGATAAATAGACATCTAACAGAAATGTATAAAACCAAAATCCCTTTTCCAATAGATAGTCAAAGAATATAAATAAATAATTCTCAAGGGAAGAATTATAAACTATTACTAAACACATGAAACATAACTTCAAATTACTAATGATAAAGAAATATAAATTAAAACAACTCTTATGTTTTACTTCACGCCAAACAAAATTACAAAAGATGGCAATTGGTGGTACTGGAGCAATTAAAAAAAAAATACACTGTTGGTAGAGCTGCAAATTGGTCCATTCCATAAGGCAATTTGGAATGATTCTAAGGAAGTAACTAAAATAGTATATACCCTTTGATCTGGAGATTTCATTGGTAGGGGGAACTGTAAAGAGGTCAGTGACAAAATAAGAAGAAGAAAAATGAAAAAGAAGGATGTAACACATACACTAAATTATTTATAGCACCATTTTTGTAGTGACAAAGAACTGTAAAAAAAAAAAAAAAGGATTTCCATTGATTGGAGAACGACTAAACAAGCAATACTGCATGAATGTAATGGAATAAAACTGGGCTGTGAGATATTATGAGATGAAGTAAGCAGAACCAGGAAAACATACATAGAGTGACAACAATGTGAAGGACAAGAAGAAGAACAACAACAAATTCTAACTGAATGTTGTGAAATTATAATATCTGAGATTATCCCCTCAGAAGAGGAGAATGTAACTCTCTCCCTCCCTTTCTTGCAAAAATTGGGGGCTGTGAGAATGGAACATAGTCTTGAACTTTGTTGCTAAATTTTATTCACTTTTGAGGAACTTCCTCTTATCTTCTTTGTTAAAAGAGATATCCTCAGCAGGGGTGGTTGTGGTGCTAGAAATACTGGTAAATGAAGGTGATATAAAGATAAGATGTCACTAAAATTTATTTTTAAGAAGTTAATTTTTTGAATGGGTCAACATTATCCCCAGGTAAATGTGGGCGATAGTTTAGTTTTTTTTTTTTTGACAACACTTTGCTTCCAAGGTTATTTTTACTTCATTACTTAAAATATGAGTATTTGCACTTACTAGCCATGTGACTTTGGACAAGTCATTTACCCCAATTGTCCTGCCTTCCTCCCTCCAAAAAAAAAAAAGCAAAAACAAAAACATAAAATATGAGGATTTGTCATTTGTCAGTTCAGGAGAGTGAGCTTCTGATATACAGTTCTAGCCACAAAGTCATTTTTTGATAGGAATTTGAAAAGTATTAAATTTTTGAAGCTATGATTGATTGATTGATTGATTGGCTCAGGGACAAGTACATGGATGTTGAATAGAGCACCAGCCCTGGAGTCAGGAGGACCTGAATTCAAATCCAGCCTCAGACACTTAGTAATTATGTGACCCTGGGCAAATCATTTAAGTCTGTTTGCCTTAGCTCCCCATCTTTTAAAATGAATTGGAGAAGGAAATGGCAAACCATTTACTACAAGATCTCTGCCAAAAAAGAAAAAAAAAATCAAGTGGGCCACAGAGAGTCAGGCATGACTAAAACAACTCAATAAGCATACAATTTCCTTGCAATGATATGAACTGACCATGAAATTTGTGCTTTTTAAGGATGACCTTTCTATAATGTGTAGTAGTGATGACCAGGTTCTGATTGCCATCAAAAGTCCTTCAAATGTGCATGACAGTCATCTGACCTACAGTTCTTTGCTGAATTCATAAAGAAGGAACCCATGGAGGTCTTCCCATTCCAGCCTCAGATCTGAGCTTTTCAGGAACTCCATATAGAGTTTCAGTTACATGCAACAAATCAAATAGAATGTGCCTGTTTTAACCCTTACTATTACAAGAACAATTTTGGATTCTTCATAAAAGATTTCTATAGATTCTTAACCTCTTCATTGTGTGTCCTGAGAATGTCTATTAATCTTCAAGCTCTGCAAAATTTGAAGCAAATCTTCATCAACAGATGAATCAGTTCCCGCCAATTTTTGCTATTACTTTATACCACCAACCATATAAGATGAAGATTTGGGGGCCAAACCTCTATTCTTTCTAAGGATAGAACTGCTATCATATCCAGATATTCGGGTCTCGATTCTTTTTTGAAGGGAGGCAGGAAAGTCTTGGATTCTATGAGTAAGGATAGTTATTGAAACACTGCTGTGCACTGAGTCAGTCAATAAAGTAGTCTACAGTGAAAACTCATCCATGAACCTCAAATCTCATAATCAGCTCCATATCCAAAGAAGCAAGAGTGAATTTCTTTTTAAACAACCTGAAATGACCACAACTGTCTATTGTATACATAGGGTCATGTTAACATGCACAATGAAGATTCATGAGAGGCAAAACAGTTGCTAGAGTGCTAGACTTGGAATCAGGAACCTAGGTTCAAATTCCACCCTTTCTCCTTCCTATGAAATGAAGGTGACTTCCTAGAACATTCCTAATTAATAAAGGAGTTATGATTTATATTGGTGTAAAGGCAAGCACAAGCAGCTTTCCAGAGATTCTGGGACTCATTTTTCTGGTATTTGAATAAAGAATTTGGTTCTATCCTCCATGTGGAGAGCCTGTTACATTTTGTGATTCACAACTATACCAGCATATTCATAACCACCATAGGTGTTGTGTCTATTGTATTGTTGTTACAGTTGATGGAAGGAGTTTCTACATGGGGAGTTCCCTCGGTTTATCAAGTCAGTGATCCTTCACATATTCATATAAGGTTGAACAAAATACGATTTTATCATTTTAAAGTGTTACAAAATCTCAAATAACTGCTTTTGAGAGGACAGTTTCCTGTTTACCTTATTGAGGAAAGAAGTGACTTTTTTTTTTAGTTTGATTCAGATTTATTCAATGAGGAGTGTATTGAGATAAGTAAATCGTGCTTCTGCTGGTTTTAATTGGCATTACTGCATGGAATGTATTTAAAAGAATTAACTATCAAGATCTTTAAATAACAAATGGAATTGCTATATAATTTATAAATTTTTGCTTTTTTTATTCAAATACTATGTTATCAGTTTCACAAATAGTTTTCTTTTGGGGCATTAGTAATATATTTTCTTAGTATCTTATTCCTATATCTCTTTTCATTCCCAGAAATGACAAATATCACAGGGAAATTTTCTCTGATATCTGGAAATCTTATTTAATCATCTAGCTTTGTTTTTAAAAAACACCAAACAATTAGTTATTATAAATATTCTATCTGCCACAGAATGCAACATTAGTCAGCAAAAAAAATGTATATAGAGATATATACACATATGTGTACATACATACATATGTGTACGTATGTGTCTGTGTGTATTTGGAGGAAGAAGGCACTAGTTAGAATGGATTGCTTCCATAATTAACAATATTTTTAGTCCTAAGGATATTTTAGATTTATGTTGGAAAAAGATAATTGCCTTAAGTATTTGGTAATTACATATGTATATGCTAATTTGCTTGTAATCAGTACATATAGAGTTTGTCTGTCAAATACTTTGGGGAACCAGTTAAGAGTGGGATTAGCCCTCCTAACTTCACAAATAGAAATTCTTGGTACACACAATATACGTTGTTCAAGAACTTCTACAAACTATAACATATCATCTTGATGGAGAAGTTTGAATGGTGTTTTGATGCACAAATAAAATCCTAAGAGGAATGACCCTAGTTAATGACCGGGATGACTATAAAACCACGAGGATCGTCATTTTATCTAGTCTAAATTTTACATCTAAACAAAGTTAAGTGATTAAGAAATGTTTTTTAAATGAATGTCATCCAGACATGTTTCCTTTGAAATCAAGTAAAAAAAACCATTCAAACTATCTCTAGAGGATATAAATAGAAGTTAGCACAATGCAGATGTTCCTTGTTAGTGTGAATATGATCTATTTTTACCAACTACCCAAAGGAATAATCTGAAATTGCTAATTTTATATACCTAAATAGGCTGGTAGGCTCATTTAGAAGATGTAAAAATAAAAACAAGAGCTCACTAGATTACATTGAAATGCTAGGCTTATTCGTTTAATGAATAATCTCCAGTAAAGGAAAAATACATTTTCTTCCTACATAGTTTAATATTACCTAACTGCATTAGGGGCAAATCATTTATATGCTGCTTTATGATTTGCATGCTGTCTTAGTCAAAATTCCCTATTTCCATTTCTACTTCTTCTAACTTCATTGTTTGAAAGTTGTAGAGTTATAAAAGTATATACCAGTCATATACTTGGAAATGTAGTTCCATTTCACTCCTTTTAATGAGTTGGAGAATTGAATAATATTAACAATTTCAAGATATTCAATTGCATTTTCAATATGCAATTGAAGCATGACATTGGATGTTTTATTCCTTTTATTATGAAACACATAAAGGGGGAAAATGTTGTCCTGACATAATTACCCTCTCTCATATTTTCTCATGACCATAAATTCAAAGTGTTAGGTCTCTTAAAATAATATGCAATATTCTCTTAGTGAGGAATGTATAAAATAATTTCCAAAACCTTTATGTTCTGTGTATGATACCAGAAATTCCAAATACAGTTTCAGTACTAGAAGGTTTGCATCATCCCACAAAGTATTTAGAATATATCAATTTTTTAATTTCCCTAAATTTCAAACTCTGAACATGTGGGAAGAAATAATTGGATGATAGGTTTTTAATCTCCATTTCCTTAGGCTGAGGTAATTTATCTTCATCTTCAGGTTTAAAAACTGGCCAATAAGGCTTTAAAGTGATGCAGTTGCTTAGTATTCATATTTCATGCAAGATAAACGATTTCATATTTAAATAATGACTTTCATGTACATAGAATGCCCCTGGAAGATTAGAATAATATTTCTATTAGTAAAGCCAGCTTATCATGCTGAATTATGCAGCATAGAATAGTATAGGATGTGACTGTCAAACGACAAAAGGCGTTTTGACATAGCTCCAACAGGGAGATGGATAGGTCTCATAGATGCTTATTTATACTTAATTAGTGCTTTAAAATAAAAAATCTCCACTGTGGCATATTTAAAATTTATTCAATGAAAGACTTTCAATAAAAAGAGAAAAGGCCTAACTGCCTTGGAGCATTTGCAGGTAATAACATTTGGAGATACCCTGCTCTTATCTGAAAGTCCCCCTGTATCCAGTCACTTGTATTTAAATGTCCTGAAATTATTTTTGGTTGCTGCATTATCACAAATTTCTTCCATATAGGCATTTTTGTAAGAGAATAAATGTTAAAATTTTTCAGTTACATAGACAAATTTATTTTGCTGAAGTTTTTTTTTTTTAGCAACTTTGTGTGACTGGTCAATTTATTTAATTCTATGTACCTACAATACTTAGTCAAATAAATATAATACCTAGCATTGAAGACTAAGTTAAGGCATAGTGTGGTCATTATATTATCATGTTAATGGTTTTCAAGAATTAGTTATTTCATAATTATGGACAACTCATGGCACCTTATGCCAGAATTTTTCCAATATGTATATCTTAGCAAGGTAAGCAATAAATAACATGAATCTTCAGACAAATTCTTAAGGGAAAGTTTTACTTTCAAAAAAGTAGACTTTCTTTCTCTGTAATGACTCTGGGAATTCAAATTGGAAAAAAAATACTCATGGAAAGATGAAGGGGAAAATGATTAAGAAGATTACTTTTTCTGTAAGTAAATTGCACTTAAGCCATTATGTACTCTACCTATTGTTCCATATGCTAGGAAACTTCTGTATATTAAATGCAATTAGTAAATGTTGATTTCTAGAATTTTTTCTCTTTTTTTTTTTTTTTTTTTGCTAAAAGGGGGTAGTTGAAAGGTTTGTAAGTGGTTGCTTCTGTGCTTTTTCCATTGTGACTTACTCTTTTCCCTTGAGTGGTCAGGAACAATTGAAGATAAGAAATGATTAGTCAAGAACCTGAGGGATAGAAGAGTAAAGGAGGAGAGAATGTTCTCATTCCCAGCCACATAATAAAACTGACTATATGGGATGTCCCAAAGTCTTAGTTCAGTTTTAAGCTTATTAAAGATTAGAACTGAACTAAGATTCTTGCAGAACCTTGTAAATCCACATTCCATCCATAAAGCAATCTGATCTTTGTGGGATAAAAAGATAATCTCAATACAGCAGTAAATTGTAATGAATCCTGTCTTAGAAATGTAGTACTTTCTGACTTGGGGCAGGGTGGGAGGGGTCTGTTCTCTGAGGCAATGTCTTTCTAAGGGGAGTGTTGAGTCTAAATAACACTAGGTAAAAACTATGGGGAAATGAGATTATTGCACATGCAGAGCCCTTGTACAACTTTCCTACTTGATACAGGAGACCTCATATTCAACAAGCCACATACCCATGACACATACATGATTATTGTTCCTTACTTTAACCTTCCTTGGAATACAAATCAAACTTCAGCCCCTGATGTCTAAGTTGTTGTCATTCACCCTCCTTATAATATCACTGGAATGCATTAGCACAGTTTCTGCACATACTTTAGCCAAATTCTAGGACGATAGTTTCTCTGTTGTCCTGGTAACAACTATTGAGAAAGTAACCAAGGCCAAGCAGGATGAATATAGTAGAGAATTATGAGAGAAATAAATGTTGTCACTGGTATAGAATAAGCGGTTGTAGGTCAGAAAGTAAAGAGAGATACTGCCACTTCTGACTTTGGGGACTTCAAATCTCCTTTCCAAGATAGGTACTTTTACATACATTACACCCCTTGGTTCCTATGGTACCTTTACAATAGACATTTTTGTACACATGGGTCCTTTTCCCTTTTTAATGATCTCTTTGGTGTGGGGAGCCAAGGAGGCCTGATCCAGGACTCAGACAAAAATCTTGACAGTGTGCCCTAATCAGGACCCCTCAAGGTGATGTGGCTTGTAAAGCCTGGGTCCCAGGAGAAGCCTGAGGGATACACTTAAACACTTAAAAGGACTTTTGTTTGAGATCTTGACATCAAAGGCTTTGCCCCTAGACTTCAGGCACCTAAAGAACATGTTCCTTATCAAATTATCCATTCTGTGTTTGTTCCAGGATATAACAGACTAAAGACAATGATAACACCTATAACATATTCCTTATCGAAATTCTGTTACTTCCAGGATTTAACAGGCTTAAGAAAATGATGGTAAACCTTGAATCCTTTCATCTTTCTGTATTGTTTGCTCTATAAAAACCTTGCTCAAAGAATCATTAAATGGAGTTCTTCCCTACGAACTACCTGCCTTGTTAATTTTTTGTCACGCCTTCACTCGCATTTGGGGCTGGCACCCAAGTGGCCCACGACACTTTGGGATATAGTGAGGTAATATTGCTGGATCAAAGGGCATGCACAATTTTATAACCCTTTGGATGTAATTCCAAATTACTCTCCAGAATGGCTGAATCAGTTCACAACTCCACCAACAATGCATTAGTGTTCCAATTTTCCCACATCTTCTCCAACATTTATCATCTTCCTGTTTTGTAATGTTAGTCAATCTGATAGGTGTGATGTGGTACCTCAGAGTTGTTTTCATCTGAATTTCTCTAATCAATAATGATTTAAATCATTTTTTCTTGTGACTATGAATAGTTTTAATTTCTTCTTCTGAAAACTGCTTATTCATATCCTTTGACCATTTATCAATTGCGGAATGACTTGTATTCTTATAAATTTGACTCAGTTCTCTATATATTTTAGAAATGAGACCTTTATCATAGACACTAGCTGTAAAAATTGTTTCCCAGCTTTCTTCTTCCTTTCTAATCTTGGTTGCATTAGCTTTCTCCATACAAAGACTTTTTAATGTAATATAACCAAAATTATCCATTTTGCATTTCATAATGTTCTCTATCTCCTGTTTTATCATAAATTCTTCCATTCTCCATAGATCTGACAGGTAAACTATTCTTTATTCTCCTAATTTGCTTATAGTATCACTCTTTATGTCTAAATCATACGCCCATTTTGACCTTATCTTGTAATGTGTAAGATGTTGGTCTATGCCTAGTTTCTGCCATACTATTTTACAGTTTTCCCAGAAGTTTTTGTCCTCAGTCTCTCTTTTAAAGTTATTGAAGTTCAGTGGCAAGACAAACAGCAAGATGACTTGCAATGATCTGAGGTGCAATAGATGACCTTGGCATCATGTCTGACCAAGTTCTAAGAGCTGCTTCAGTCACTTTCATGACTGTTAGAACAAATTTTTCTCCTTCACCCATTCCATCACACGAAGTCTTCATATGCTTGGGATAAACATCATCAGTGGGTTGCCCATTGGTTATACTCAACCTGGTTTAACCTGCTTCTTGAAGTCACAGGTGAGAGTTGGGTAAAAGGTAGACACTAAAGGTAGGTGAGCAGCCCTGAAAAGGGCTCAGCAAGCCCTCACACCAGATGTGCTAGGTCACCCTGAAATACCCCATATTACCCTGGCCCTAAAAGTAACCAACCTCCTCTGGAGTCTCTAGGTCAGATGGGAGGAAGTGTTGGCCCCTCACTCTCCATGTCCTAGGGCAGAGAGAAAGAAAGTCTTCACAACACGCAACAAGTTACCTGTGCCCCTCAGGTATGACATCTTCTGAATTTTCTAGCCCTTCCCTTAATCTTCATTCAATGAATTCCCTGAATAGATGCTGGGGTAGCACTAGGAAACAGGTGCCCAGTGTGAAAAGAGAGAGTGGGCAGTGTTGATCCCATAATTTTTCCAGCAGTGTAATTATCTAAGCCTGTCTGGATTTGATCAGAATATTAGATGCTAATGCTACTGAAAAAATCAGAACCACAGAATTATAGAGCAACAGAGTTGGAAAATGGAAGAGTGGAGAGGCAGTATACAACAGCGGACCAGAAGTCTGGCAGGACTTGATTGGGCAGGTCAGATATTTGGGGCAATCATAGCTAGCGTTTATCTGGCACTTTAAACTTTGCAAAATGATTTCTAAATATCTCATTTTATCTTCAAAACAACCCTGGAAGTTGAATGATATTATTACTCCCGTTTTTCAGATGAGGAAAACTGAGACAGGCAGAAGCTAATTGATTTACCCAGGGTCACATAGTTAGTAAGTGCCTGAGAATCCTGGTCTAGTGCTTCATGCCCTAATAGAGGAAGGTTTATCCCAACCCGTCTAGATTTCACCATGGTAAAAACAAAAAGGGGTTTTGGCATGCAGATATTACTAGATGACAAATTTCTTTCAGTTCAACATATACCTGTTTATTTTGACTGTAGAAAATGGAGGAATTAGAAAACATATAATACATTCTAATATATAATATCCTTTCACTGACAGAGAGATATAATTTTCCATTTTGTGCATATGTGTAAATTAATTCAGATTTTGGCATGCATTTCTTCCAAGGGTTGGCTAAATTTAGGTAGAAAGTAAATAAACCTCAGCTGATTTGGAGAAAGGAAGGAAGCAGAGATCTGGGCATATATAGCTGAGGCAGAATCATCCCACTGTACTGTGCTGACTGGAGGGCATGAAAAAACCTTAACTGAAAACTAAATTAGTTCCAGAAATAATGAATGAAATCAAGAGATTTTCAGGGTATGGTTATATGGGCACTGAAATGAAAGTCACACACATTTCTGCCTTCTCTGCTACGAGAAGTAATGCTCCAAAATTTCATAGCATATGACGAGCCAAAATGTTCCAGAAAGTCTAGACTTAATTAAGCAGAATTTGACAGATAAACAAACTGTGAAGTAGAAAGTGCTCATTAGTGTCTCTCAGAGCCTAAAAAGTTATATAGTGTGGCTCCACATGAATTCCCTGCCAAAATGCTTTGAGGCTTAGCACTTTGGTGGAATACCTTGGATATTACTGTGCATGCCAGCATTACAAAAATATAGACCAAACTCACAGAGCTCTACATTATAACAAAGAGGCCTTGTTCACAAATTAGGTGAGAGGAAAATAAATTGGGAAAAGAAATGGTTTTCTTCTACTTCAAAGCAACAAACAAATAAGTATTTAATTCTAAAGTATATGAAATATTGTGCTTTAATCAAGAAATAAATATTTTGACTTAAAAAAAATGCAAGGAACTGGTGATACTGGTATATAGTAATACCCACTCCACAGGCTACAAAGTCATGGAACAAATTTATATATATGTATATATATATGTATGTGTGTGTGTATTTTTTTTAACACAATGTAGGTTTTTCATTATCAGAGCTATTCCTGCTAAAATAACTTTTTAGTCCAAAACATGAACTTAGTTTGAGGGTTTTAAAAAAATACCATTTATGTAAGAGCTTTAAAATAATAGTTTTTTTGAAGTTATCCTATACTTGGAAACTGATGAAACCTCAAATTGGTAGACCCCTAAACACTGGAATTTGGGGCTCTCAATGGAATTCTGATTACATTCAGAAATTTGTGATATAGACCACTATATATAGACCATTAAAATTGGTATTAACTAGGCCTCAAATGGGAAAGCTTGAATAAAGAATCATCAAAGACTTGAATGCATATATAGGTGGGACTGGTGAATCTCTGACATCCCTTCCAACTTCAGTGTTCTGTGATATTTTTGCATGGGTGAAACAATATGTCA
>CM053583.1:148556495-148574006 GCA_028627135.1 Pseudochirops cupreus
CCCCCCCCCCCCACCTCCCCTCCCCACCCTGTGCTTCCCTCTCTGGTAACCGAATAGGTAACTGATGTAATGGTCAGGCACTGGAAACCGTATGCTGATCTGTTTTTCTGTTTGTAACTTGTGTTTGCATTCTCTGAAGATCAGGGTGCTGACTTTTCCCCCTGAACTAGATAAATGATATGTTTGATTAAAGTAAGATTGTTAACCCATTTTGGGTTGCTTTCCTTTAGAAAAACAGATCTAAGAACCTGTGCTAGTAGCCGCCCTAGGTATGCTAGGGTGCTTGCTGATACAGTTGTAAATACTATATTTTGATTTTCTGTGATAAGGTGTAACATTGTGAATGCTGTACTTTGATTTACTGTGAATATTCTGCTTTGATTTGTTATGGAATAGCATTCACTATACTGTGTAATCAGAACCTTAAAAGCTGTTCACAGTAGCATTCTTCTGAAAAGCTGCTAGTGCTTGGCTTTACAGTATTGAACTGGGGTAATTAGAAAGATGGTAGCATTCTCAATAATAAGAGAGAGATTTGGAAGAGGAATGGGTTTTGTGGGGAAAGATAATGTAATTACATCTGCCATGAAAATCCCAACCTATCACGTTTGTATGTTGTGTGCTAGCCATTCTGTCTCACCCAAAATGAAAAGGGAGCATGATAGATTGCATCTCTTACTCTGCTTTTGGAGTGCAGAGGCCTCTGGGACAAGGTATCTGTTATAGTCACAAGTTGATGTTGGGGGGAAGGGAGGTTCAGAGAGCTAAGTGGAAAAAAAAGGTGTTTATGATGGGAATGGGTGAAATTTTTCCAGTGATATATGTTTAATTTCTACTATAGAAGCCCAGGTAGTAGTAGTTTGATTATACCTGCCTTATGAGCCAACTCCCACCCCTCTTCAGAAAGGGTGAGGTTGAAAGTTTACACAGCTGAGGAGGCAGAGAAGAAGATGGTAAAGAGAGTGTTGTGGGGGAGGGTGGAAAAGGGTATATGTGGTTTTGTTGGAGGTAAGCTCCACTATTAACTACTTTAAAAAGAGTGAGATATGACCTATCTTCCCACCTTCTGATTGGCTGATCACATTTCCCTTGGGATAAGGCTGTAGCCCCCACTGTGGGTGGAGGGAAAGAGGAGAGAGGAATGGAGGGAAAGAAGGGAAAGGAGAAGGTGGAGAGGTAGGGACATGGTGCAGGTCTTCAGCGTCACAGAAGAATACTCAATTCATTTTCCCATGGGAATATAATAAAACTTAACTTTCCAATTTATACATCTGCCTCTTATAAACTTGGTTGGGATTCCTTCAAGACCTGATCAACTCTGAATGAATTGCCAAAATTCAGTTTGTGAACATTTATAACTTAGAATCAGATACACTTACCCATAGCGATCCCACCTAGAAATAAAATTTTGTAGGACTCCACCTGAGCAGCTAGCTGGCGTCTCTCTCTGTCTCTTTCATTTTGCCTTTCTGTCCTTCTTTCTCAACTGTGACAATAACAAAGCTCCACATGATAAAGTCACGGAAAAGTTTTCTCCTCCCCCTCCATCTTTAGTAGAATGCATTATTAAACCTTAATCAAGTCAAAAGTGGTATGATACAGAGGAAGGCTTGAAGTCAGCAGAGCTAGGTCCACATCTTGACCCTGGCCATTCACTTCCTGTTTGAGATTTGATAAGTAAATCATTTAATATATTATACATTTGGCCAGTAAATAATTTAATTTCTTTTTTAAAAAATTTCCTCTCCTCTCCTTTCTTTTCTTTTCCTTTTCTTTTAAGACAGGATCTGCCTGTGTCTCTCAGACTGAACATGCATGGTCAATTCTTGGACCTTAACCCACTACTAAGGATGCTTATTTATTTCTGAATTGGAGAAGTTTACTCTTCCCCTGGCAAGCTAGGATTCAGGTCTGGAGAGGCACTCACCATATTGTACTATACCTGATGTACTATGATTCACTGACTTAGCCCACTACAGTTCAGAACTACTGAACTCAAGAAGTGTGTCAACCTTGGCCTTCCTGGTAGCTAGGACCACAGGCATGCATGTGTTAGCCAACCCAAACCACCCATACACCCCCAGCAAAAAGACTAGTTTTCAAAGATTCTGAAAAGAGCAAATTGCTCTTAAAAAACTAAATTACATGGAACATGCTTTTAATGAATCAAAAGGCACTTCAGGATATTGTAGATTCACTTCAAAGACATCAATATCAGTGTACTGAAGATGTGTATAATTATCAGTTAATACTTTACTATATTTGTTTCATGATTATTGGTACACTATTAAAAAGCTCTACTGGTATATCAAAAACATTTCAGGACTTTCTTACAAATAGATAAATTCAATTAACAAATATTTGTGCTAGTGAGAAAGTTAAAAGACTTCATAATGATTATCAAAGCTGAACAATAATAATTCATAGCATCCAATAATTTATCTTTTTTAATGGCATAATGAGCAACAAGCAGAGATGGGGAGTCATATTTAGATGATAATAAATACTAATCATATAATTGATGGTTCTGAGACTCTCAGGATTGTTTACATCCCCCCCCCCCCAAAAAAGAACCTTTATACTTCATTTGCTCTCTCTAGCCTTACAGAATTAAAAAATCCATGTTTTATGCACAGACCTTTTGTTTAATCACTATTTAAAAGATGTCTATGCCTATACTCATTTGTATGCCTTTTTCAGAACAGGCATTACTTAACTTGCCGTGTAAAATAGATGCTTCAGTCTTCTTAGCTTCATTCAGTCAACAAAATAATTCTGTAATTGTTTGGTGCCTGGATTTAATTTGCTAGCACCCTGGCCAGGGATGGTGGTTCTAAAAGGGAACTGGATCAGCACTATGGCAAAAGTTAGCTCAGAGCCCCTGGAAGCACAGTTGTATTGTTTCAAACAATTTGGATATGAGGATGATGCACAGTGGGAAGTTGAGAGGGAAATGTTCCTGATTATCAATACTTATAATCCTGCTTTTATTATAGAACTCTTCAGAATTCTGTTGCTTTCTGGAAGTTACTCAGAGATAGGTGAGTCTTGGACTCATTTAACAAGCAGTACATTGTTGGCTTCCCCAAGATTTCTCTGATGCAAGTATTTCTCCTGGGCTTCTGACCAGATTAAAATTCATAATATTAAGAAGTTGGATGGGATCTCTGTGGCCATCATTTAGACCAATACTAAACAATACTGAAAAGGAACCTCAACTATGGATGTACATATTTATATGTATGTATACACACATATACATGTTTATACACATATACATACATATATACACACAAGTATATATTATCTATATAATATATATTATGTACAAGTATATTATATATACAATTATATCACATATATACTTGTATATATTCTACACACACGTGTGGGCACACATACACGTAATCATACAGCCTCTGATTGTCCAAATGTCCTAGGAGGAGCAAATCCACCACCTTTCTAGGTGACTATTTTCACCTTTAGACAGCTATAACTGTGACGATGGTTTTCCCTCCTGGCATCAGGACAAAATTGGCATCTTTGTAACTTCTCCCTATTTTTCCTGTGGTCAAACAGAATAAATCTAATCCTCCTCTGTATGACAGCTCTTTAAGTATTTATACATTGTTATTACATATGCACCCCACCAAAAATCTTCTCTGTTGCAGGCTAAACAAGTCTAATTAATCTATCTGTCACTGAATCATGGTTCTTCACCATTCTATTTGTTCTCTTTTGAATTATCTCCAATTTATCAGTGTTCTTAAATTTCAGTGCCCAGAACTGAACACAGTACTCCAGAGGAATGTAGAGATATTATTATCATCTCCTTATTCTTGGAAGTTGTGCCTCACCTAATACAAACCCACATGGCATTAGTTTTGCTCATGGCCATAACACAATGCACTCCCCTAAAACTCCCAGATCTATTTTCAAACTGCTGTCTGATCATGCTTCTACAATTTTGCGCTTGTGAATGTGTTTTATACTCAAATGTATGTGATTTACATTTATCTCTTTGGAATTTCATTCTACTGGATTTAGTTTAGTGCTTTAGTTTGTCAGTCATCATAAACTGTATAAGCTATCCCTGCTAGTTCAATGTCAACCACAAATGTGATGAACATGCCATCAATGCCTGTATTCGAGACATTGATAAAAAATGTTGAACAACATATGGCCAAGTTTAATTCCTTGGGATTACTATACTAGAGGTCTGCTACATTGAAACTAAATCATTGACAACTACTCTTTTAATATGGTCATCTGAACAGTTCTAAATTCAACTAATTATATTATTATCTAGCAGAGAGGTGATAAACATGCAGCCTGTGAGCCACATGTAACTTACAACACTCAGGATGGCCTGAACCTGATTAAAATGCTATTGGGAAATATTTAACAAAATAATTTTACAATAAACAAAGAAATAAACAATTTATTTAACAATTAAACACATAATATTTCATTCAAAAACTAAGTCAGTATGTAACTTGTAGGGAGACATGTAGAGATCAGTGGCCCTCTTTTCTTTTTGAGTTTGATCCCATAGGTTTAGTCTAAATCTCTATTAGCTTCCTTATAAAAATACTATAGGATGCTTATCAAGGTAGGTAAACTACACCTACAGCATTACTTTCAACCACTAACATATTAATAATGTCAAAAAATGCAAGGGAAGCCAGCATGTGTTTGCATTTCTGCTTCTCCTGGATATGTGCATGTCATAGCTATACTTGATACTTCTACATTGGTTTACAGTCAGTTTTGTTATTGAGTGAACCTCTGATAAGTTCTTCCTGATACAGGTGGGGATTTTTCCATGAAAAGACACCTGTCTGAGTCCTATGATGTTAAGTCTGGGGGAAAAAAAAGTTTGGCTTTAGAGTTTTCCAAGCAAATTTTCCATTTTGATTCAGCAGAACTGGAGTGAGAATCATTTTTAAAGTACAGTTTACTTTAGTTCAGAGTGAAATGGAGTGGAATTTGAGGTGTCTGACCATGCCAAATATTCAATCATATAGTACCCTGGCCTATTCATACCAACAGACTCAGGCTGATGAATGGGCAGAGTAAGCAAGGACTAAAGTGCTCTCCTCCTATAGATTTCCTCTTCTAAAAATTCCAACCAGAAGGAATTCCTGTGGGTTAAAATATACAAAGACCACTATTAAAATGAAAGATTCATCTGGAAGAGATAACAATAATAAGTCATTAATTAGACAAAAGTCTTTGCTTGAATTAGTTTATCAGTTAGCTAGATCACCCACCTATCATAGGGAAATGGTGAGCAGGACAGCAAATGTTCAGATGTTAAGAAATTATTACCAACAGGCTGACTGAGGGGTTGTACAGTGGGATGTCCCAGGGAGACAGGTCATCATGAAGGCACCTAGGTGACAAAATGGGTGTGTATTGGAAACAAATTTCACCTATGATAGTTTTGCTTTAGGACCAGTCTCATATAATAGTAGAACAAAGCATGAAGAATCTCTGTTATAGCAGCTGTTAATGTTGGCTGCTGATACTGTTATCCCAGTGACATCCTTCCTTTGATTGCTAATAGAGTTTCAGAAATATCTGTAGGGAATAGTTTTAATAGGGCTGGCAATTGTGATCTTGGAACACATTATGCATGTAGTTAATATTAATATCCAATATAGCCGCAAAGCCCCATGCAAAGAATAACAGGAGTGAAGAGTCCAAAGGACACGAAGCTATAGTTCCACAAAACACAATCATTTGTATATTGATAATAATAATAATAATGATAAAATCGCTTATTTAATAACTTTTATATGGTACTTGAAGGTTAGCAAAATGTTTAACATACACTATTCCAATTGATACCCACAATTATTTCATGAGGTATCATAGGTATTATTAACTCCATTTTACGTGTGAGAAAACTGAGATTGAAGATTAAAGGACTTACCCATCATACAAGTTAAATGACAGATGCCAGATTCTAACCTAGGTTTCTCCTGATTTCAAAACTCTTTCTACTATACTCAGCTCTGTCTCAGGTTTTAAACAAAAATATGTCTTTTAAAAATGCTTATCTTGGAATAGAAGGGAGAGTGTGAACTCTCCATGCTGAGCTGGGCCACTGGGAAGAGAGCCAAGATTCTATAAAGGTGAAGATAATTGCTTCCTTAGGATAATTCAAAGGACACCAAGAATTTTCTCTCAGAAAATATCTTCTCCTTTCAGCTCAAAATTCTTTACATTGTCAAACTGCCTATAATTCAATTCATTAGAAATTCATTTAGATTAATGTACAATCATGTTTAAATCAATATTTCCTAGTAGGGTTAAAGGAAGTGATCAATCCTATTTTATTATGAAATAAATTAATATCTGTCTTCCAGTTTCTTTGAGTAAATAATGGTTTAATGAAGGTATCGTAGGATATGTTGATGCAACACAGTGACCTGGCTAGGATGTTCTTGTGGGGGGCTGAGTAGTCAGAAGGCATCATAAAGAATGAGGTTCCTTGGGGGCTCACTTCGAGAAGAGTTGTGTGATTTGGCCAGAAGAGACTCTGGGCAGCCGTTGAGCCCCCCCGGCTGTGAAAAACCCAGATGTTGGTGCTTCCCTCTCTGGTAACTGAATAGGTAACTGATGTAATGGTCAGATGCTGGAAGCTGTCTGCTGATCTGTTTTTCTGTTTGTTTGTAACTTCTGTTTGTATTCTCTGAAGTTCAGGGTGCCGACTTTTCCCCCTGAACTAGGTAAATGATATGTGCTTGATTGATTAAAGTAAGATTGTTAACCCTTTAAAAAAAAAAAAGAATGAGGTTCCTTGAGGGTTGGGATTTAAGAGCTCCAGAGAGAATAAGGGCAGAAAGGTAGATGAGAATGTAAAACAACAACAACAACTTTACCTGCTTTTAGATTTTGTCTAGGGCCAGCCTTGGAAAATAGTGGATTCCACTACAGTGTTGGTCTTAAGACAGAAATTGGATGAACATTCATCAGTAGTGTTATAAAAGGGGTTCTTGGTTATACATGAGTCATTCTAGCTGACATGTGAGATTTCTTCCAACCCTGAAATCATGTAATTCTTTTTAGGCATCATGACTGAGAGTTATGTCATGACTGATGTAGGAGGGGCATAATGAGAAAGAGATTTCATGAGAGATGTAGCAGGGTGGGATAGGGGAAAGAGAAATAAAGGTGTGGGGGTTTTTTCCCCATAAATGCTTTTAGAAAGTAAACATGCTACAATTACAGGTGGGGAACCTGCAACCTTGAGGTCACATGCAGCTCTCTTAGGTCCTCAAGTGCAGCCTTTGATGAATCCAAACTTCACAGAACAAATCCCCCTAATAAAAGGATTTGTTCTATAGAACCTAGATTCAGTCAAAAGGCCACACCCAAGGACCTAGAAGACCACAGGGTCCCCACCCTTGGTATGATGTATTTTGTGACTATAAAATGTGACTATAAAAACATTCTTTAAGGACTAATGATGGGGCAACTAGGTGGTATAGTGGATGGAGTGCCAGGCCTGGAGTCAGGGAGATCTGCCTGAGTTTCAAGACTCACACACTTACTACCTGCATGACCCTGGACAAGCCACTTAACTCTGTTTGCCTCAGTTTCTTCACCTGTAAAATGAATTGAAGTAGGGAAAGGGCAAATAATTCCAGTATCTTTGCCAAGAAAACCCTAAATGGGGTCACAAAGAATCAGACAAGACTGAAACAACTAAACAACAACAAACACATCATGCACTCTGTCAAGAAATATGATTCCCAGAAAATAGCAAACCTTTTGTGCAGACTGAGACATTTGAAGTCCTGTGCTGAATGATACTGGGGTAACGAAACCCATACTTAACCCTCTCCTCTAATGCTTCAGTATGATTCGGCAGGTGCTGATGTATAAAGCTCCTACTCAGCACTTTCTTACATCTGGAGTACACAAAGCCAAAAACTGCAGTCCTATTCATCAAAGGGTTGACATTCTCTTGAGGGTCACACAGTATAAATGTCTGAGGCCATATCTGAATTCAGTTTTTCTTAATTCCATTCAGTTTCAGTGCAGAATTCGCTGCAGCACTTAGCTGATTCCCAGTCTTTCACCTCGTCATTTATGTTCATGGGTTTGATTTAACGCTATACTGCTGTTTGCTCATTGCATCTGTTTCTTACTTTCTCAATCTATTCCTCTGATCAATTTTTCTGCTTCCGACTATTTTAATATTGTTACCCACCAAGTTTCCCATGCTACTTTAAAATTAAGCTGTAGAATAATTTCTGCACTGCATCTGTGCAGGCATTTTTCTTGTGAGATATTCCCCATAAGAAAAGTATAGATATGGATCACAAAAGGGGTGAGGATGGGGAGCGGGAGGGTGAAGAACCAGTTTGTGACGTCTCTCACTTCATTTCTGTTGAAAATCTATTTTTTTCTGATCTCTTTCTTATTAATCTTTTAACAAAAAGGACTTTGTTTTATTACCTCTTTAGTCTTTTTTACTATTTCTTTCATTTTTTATTGTCCTACAGTAACTAATATTTTTTAAAGTATTTTAAATTGTATGCTCAGTTACCTGACCTTTCCCTTTTCTATTTTGTTTATATGTTTTCAAGTATATAAATTTTACTGAGGACCATTTTAGTCATATCCCATGTATTTTGGTATATTGTCTCATTTTTACTATCCTTATTTTTAACATAATTATTTCTATAATTCATTTTTTAGCAAATTCTTTGTTCAGATATATTGTCTATGTAGTTTGCTCATTTTCTTTACTAATTATTATTTTTATATCTATAAAACATGTGTTTATTATTTCTGTCTTTTTACTTTCATTTATGATGCCTTCATGACCTAGCATACTCATTATATTTCCCTCAATAACTCAACCCTCTTCTCTATTTCTGTCAGAGGTATTAATTGTATCAACATCTTTCTGTTGCTCAAGCCTACAACCTAAGGTTATCTTCGATTCCTCTGTCTCTCTCACCCCACATATCCAATCAACTGACAAATCTTGTCAACAACAAATATCCCTCAACATCATGTCTCACATCCATGCCTTTCTCTCTAATCATGTGTCCATTCCCCATCCCATTTCGGTGTTCATCACCTCTACCCAAGACCATTGCAACAGTCTCCTAATTTGTCTTCTTGCCTCTTCCCAGTCCAATACATCCACAATATAGTTGCTAAGTAATTTTCCTAAAGTATGAGTCTGACCATATCCTTTTACTCAATAAACCCCAGAACATCCCTATGACCTTTAGGATCAATTATAAACTCCTCTTTTAAAGCCCTTCCCAATCTTGTGCTAACTACCTTTTCTATTTTGTAACATATGATTCCCCTTCTTTCACTTTAGAGTCTAACCAGAATGCCATTCTTGCTATTCCTCATGTATGACACCCTACACCTTTGCACCGGTACTCCCCTCATTGCTAAAATGAACTCTTCTATCTGTACACACATTTGGAATCTCACTTTCCTTCAGAACTCAGCTAAAGCTTCACCTTCTACAGGAAGCATTTCCTGAACGCCTACCTGCTACTGCCCTCCTTTTGCTTTATGTTTATTGTGCACACACACTTGTACAAGTGTCCTTCTAGATAGATAGATAGACATACATATATGTGTACATGCATACATATACACATATGCACATCGTCTCCCTAGACAGAATGTAAGGTTCTTAAAAGTAGGGACTGTTTTATTTTTGTTTTTGAAACCCAAGAGTCTAACACAGTGACCAGCATCTACATAAGTAATAAATGGTTATTTGTTAATCAATGAATTGTTAATTAGAATATGATAATTTATAAAAGAACCATGAGACATAGATAAATGTGTTATCTACAATTCCAATCTTACCATGGGTCAATCAAATCTTATTTTTTTCTAACAAATGGCTCTGTATTTTTCTTCTTGTTTGTCCTTCTGTTGGGTTTATATATCTCCGAGAGAAGAATATTAAAGTTTTCCACTATCATTGTGTTACTGTCAAAGTAATTTTGCAAATTCTAACTACATAAGTTAGTTTCCCCATTTGTTTCTCTTACTATTCAATTTTTATTTTTCCCTTATCTGAAATCAATTACAATTTCAGATTTTTTTAGAGACAGCTGATGCATAATAAACTGAGTTCCATGCCTTCATTTTTCACTCTGTGTAAAAGAATGTGTGCATGTATATTAAACATATTGTAATGCTCTGAGTATTTGCAAAAACTATTGTAAATAACTATTTTTCTCAGTATCTGTTGCAGAAGATAAAGGGAGAAAGAAATTAACTAAACTCATTAAGATCTTTCAAATTAAGTTGGCATATACTTTGATGCTCAGATGCAGATGCTGTGCAAAGGAGAATAAGATGTGAAACTGAAGCCTCATACCTATATGTCTTAAATTCTGTTCTTGAAAAAAGACTCTCTGGGCTCTGGAAGTGGCAAGCACCAAAAAAGTTGATTACATTCAAATGGGTAGGAAATAGCATTGCTGATGATGGAGTCATGATCAAAGTTATACATAGCAAAGAAATTAAAATTGAAAAATATATGGCATGCAATTAAAGTAATTTCATCCTGAAACATTTTTTAAAAATTATTGATAGTGAAAAATGGGGCATGAGTAGAAAGCCTACAATTATTTCATAAAGAATTTCAACTGATATAAATCAATAATCATAATGAAACAAAAAAGGACTTAAATGTTACTTATTCAGCCAACACTTATAACTTACTTGCCAAGAGAGAGGTGATGCTAAAAGGCAACACTGTTTTAGAACATAAACTCATTTACAGAATTTTATGGCAAAGGATGACAGAAGGTTATGAACAGTGTCACCTCTTAATACAGAGAAAAGCAGTGGAGGGTAAAACCATTTTAATGAAAGCTTATTGAGACACCCAACTAAATAAAGTCATCCAGGGGACATTTAGTGAAATAAATGGAAAGAGTATAACAAAGAGAAGAAAAATGGAAATGACATGATTCTTGATAACCTTAAATGATGCTGCCAAAGAACCACCTTCTACACTAAACTTTTCTTGATCCTCCCAACTGCCAGTGCCTTTCCTCAGCAACTATATTGTATTTTTGGGTACAGATTCCATATAACACACCACATAATACATTCCATATAATATCCATGTACACACACATATCAGGGTCATGGTTATGGACATGTTGTACATGTGCTACATATGCAATACTCATATTTTGTGTATGACTGTATATATGTATGGATCTATATACACGTAAACACAGACACACATGTTGATTCCTCTCTGTTAGAATGTAATCTCCTTGAGGCAGGGGTCATTTCACTTTTGTCTTTGTATTCCCAGGGCTTAGCATAAACCTGGCACATATTAAATACTCAGTGAATTCATTGATTTCAATATTTTCATCAAAGATAGCAGGGACATCATACTTATCTTTTTTTTAAAGTTTTCCAAATTTAAACAAATTTCCAAATTCTATAAGGTGAAAATGGCACTAAAAAGATAAAGATAGAAACATCACCTCAATTTGATCAAATACAAAGAGAGAAAATCTATGCTGGAAGCAATGCCATTTCTAGGTAGTTGAGGGATTAATTCACGAAGGAGTCTGGGGTAAGGACTTGATGAATACTGAAAAAGGTGACCAAGATAACAGCAACTAGGAGTCTCTATAACATCCTAATAATAACAATATATTGATGTATCAACATCCTAGATAAGGATATCAGCAAGAAACATCTTACAAAAGACAACATTTTAACATTGCCTAATTGACTGAAAGATATAGAAAATACAAGATGTCAGAGTGTTTACTGTCTGTTCACTGCAAAATTGTTTTTCATTCAGAAGAACAACATGCTTCTTTAAAGGTTCTCTTCACACAAAGTGACTCCTATGCAGGCATCAGTATTGTGTAAGATGCCTTGAAAGATCTAAGAGAAAGCTTTGTTAGAAGACTCCTTTGATCATTAATGTCAGGTGGGTCATAAAGAAAGGGAGATGTATGTTCACCACTGTCAGGAGACCACGTGTTTATTAAGTACCTACTATGTGACAGGCACCGTGCTAAGTGCTTTACTAATATTATCTCGTTTGATTCAACAACTAGTCTTGGAAAGAGGTACTGTTATTATCCCCATTTTACAGTTGAGAAAACAGGAAAAGGTTTAAATGAGTTACCCAAGGCCACATAACTACTGTGTCTGAGGCTGGATTTGAACTCAGCTCTTCTGGAGTCTAGGCTCGGGACTGTACTCCATGTGCCACCAAGCTATCAGGGGAGATCCACTGCAGGTTCCAAGTAGAAGATAGTAAAGTCCTAGAGATACTTTTGTTTGTGGATAACATGAAGTTAGTTGCATTAAGTTCTGAAACCCTGTAGAGCTTACTAAAAGAGATTAGTAACCATTTAAAAGAGTTAGGACTGATAACATTTATATAGCCAGGCACTGTGCTAAGCACTTCACAATTATTATCTCACTTAGTTTTCACGACAACCCTGGACGATAGGTTGTATTATTATCCTCATTTTATGGATGAGGAACCTGAGGCAAATGGAATTTAAGTGACTTGTCCAGAGTCGCATAGCTATTAGTGTCTGAGGCCGAATTTGAACTCACATCTTCCTGAATGCTCTCTATAGTTTCTTCACAATGTGGCACTTGGACTATCCAACTTCTATTCCTATCGTGAAATTTACATGAGAGTTATAATTAACAATCCTGGAACTTTAAGCAAATACCATATTCAGTCAAGGAGATCTCAGACCTCAGACACATGCATAGCATGGGGGGTAAGGAGAGAAACTGAAGTAGCTGACCAGGGCAGATATAGGAAGAAGCATATGGTGGCTTATTATTTTAAATTATTTTTCTGGCAATTAGTTGTTTATATTTGCAGAAGGAGGACAAATGCTTTCAGTACCCTCTCCATTTCAGCACCCTAAAACAAAACCCTGTTAACTCTACACTAGTTATATCCATCAAATTATAGCTTGTATAGAATAGAGTAATTCTTCTAAATGCATACAGATCTTTCACATTTCAAATGAGGTGCAATCTGCTTGCAGAAAATGTACTAGTGTTAAATTGTGTTTATGATAATCGTTGAAAAATTGCAAAAATCAATGGGACAGCTGTTTAAGGTATGAAAAAGAAAGAAGGAAAGAATTCACAAGGGTAAAAGAACATTTACTTTTGGTATAACTGCATTCAGCAAAACAGTAGCTGTGATTTATACTTCACTGTGCCTGAGGTTCTTGTAACAAGGTTTGTGGATTTTAAAGATCCAACAACAGGGAAATAGTGACACCTTGTGGCTATAAACCTTTTAGATTTTGAAGTTTCCAATAATAGATGGTGACAGATGTTCTTAAAGTTGTTGGTCCCTTTAAAAATAGCATTAATAATTCTCGTGTTCTATTGCAGCATAGAAGTGACCCTAAGTTCTAGAAAGTTATGCAAGAAGGACAGGAACGTTCCAGAGTTTCAGTTTTACTGGAGGGTGTTTTAAGATCAAGATATACTAAAGGGCACTGGACCTCCATTATTTGATTGCTTTGTATGCTGGCCACTTAGTACCTGCTTTAAGATATAAAACATGTTAGAACACTAGAGGCACTCTTCTTTTACCCATCAAAAAGATAAAAGGAAAAAAAGCTTTGATTTGAAATATATATATATTTTTTTAATTTTCAGCACAAAACAAACAAACAAAAAAAATACTCTAACATTTTGCCTGAGCAGTACAATTAAAGATCAAATTAACTGTTACTAGGATGCCTCCTAGTAAAAGGGCAGTTGGGTGACACAATAGATGGAACACAGCATCTCATTATCTCTTGCCTTTCTCTTTCCACTTCAAGTCAATACTTCTACTGGGTCTGGGGCATTTAGGGGGTTCCTGGTGAGTACCCTTATTCTCTTCTAGACCATATGTTCATCCCTTTAGCTGGTCATGGGTTTCTGGGTGGAACGTAAATTCCCTAAGGAGTGCCTCTAGAAATAGCTAGAAAATGGAAAGGAAAGGACTGGAAATATCTGGAGAAATGACAGGAAATCAATCAATCAGCAAGTATTTATTAAGTGCCTACTTTATGCTAAGCACTGTGCTAAGAAGTAGGGATGCAAAAGGAGGCAAAAAAGAGTTCCTGTTCTCAAGGAAGAGGCAGCTGTAACTGGAAAGAAATAACTCTAAAGCTATAGCAGTGATCCTTGGGACACATCTCATCTCCACCCCTTTTATCATAGTTCAGTGCAAGGACACATGTTTAAAACATGAACAGAAAAAGTTAGAAAACACGTATTTAACAATTTTTTAGTGTTCTAGAAATTAAATAGACACTCAATAATTAGCCTGTGTAAGGGTTTTGTAGGAAAAAATGCAAATTTTCTACTCTGGCAAATCCTAGGAAATACAAGAGAAAAACCTTCAGTTGTCTTATGCTTTCTCATATTCTCAAGTTAAAATTAATTTTAATTTTAATTCATTTTAACTTGAAAACCAAAGACAATCCATTCAGGATCATGGAAGATTCATATAATTGAACACAAAAAGGTGGTATCAACTCAAATAGCAAGTTGATCACAGAGCCAAAGATCAGTTTTAGAAGCAAATGCCAAGCTACAGAGTCTAAATGTTCAGTGTGTTATTTCAAGTCCTGATATAACAGCATGCACAATTTAGGGTTGTTAAGTACTTGGATTGAATGCCTTAAAGCTTCTTGAAAAAACCAGTAAAGCTGTTTTGGAATTTCCACAGCAAAGGAGACCTTTGTAATGCTGTGTTCCTTTAAGGCAGAGAATTTACATCAATTTCTTTGTAACCTCTGAAACAGAGACAGATCATCTTCATGGTAATTGGGAACTAGAGAAACGCTCTTCAAAAGCCAGCAGAGATAAAGCTGCTAAAGAAACCAATGGGATTCAAAAGACTGAGCTACAGAGGGAGGGGAAGATATATTTTCCAGTCTTTAGTTTATTGCTGAATAAATAGAGTCTATTATACTATTTGATTAGACCCTTAAAGTTATTCACAGCAGCAATCCTCAGGAGAGCTTTGTAAAGCAGCTTTTACAAGGGCATGCAGTGTGTAAATGGCAAAACTGGAATCAAATCCAAATCTTTTAAGGTCAAGTCCAGTGGTCTGTCTACTATGCTTTTAATCAAGGACAAACTATGCTATATGTTAATGGAATGAAAATTCTGGCCTTTTAGTGATGATGTCCTGCTATTAATTACTAATGCTATTAAAATAAAAGAGAATATCTCTCACAGGTATGACTAAGAGAAGGATTCTTAACTGCCCAAATAAAGGACATCGATGATCACAAAATAAAATGTAAAATTTCCATTAAATGAAAACGAAAAGCTTTTGCAAGAACAAAATCAATGAAGTCGGGATAATAAAGGAAACCCTTACATGAGAGGGAAAAAAATGCTTGCATTAAATATCTCTACTAAGGGCCTAGTATACAAGATATATAAACAAGTAACAGAAATATATGCCCAAGAACCATTCTTCAATGGATAATTGGTCTAAGAACACAAGCAAACAGTTATTAAAAGAAAAGCAAACTGTTAACAACCAAATAAAAGAATGTTCCAAGTCTTTAATAAAAAGAGAAATGAAAATCAAAACAATCCTAAAGTTTCACTTCATACTCTGCAAATTGGCAAAGATGGGAATAGTTAATGTTTGAGGAATTCTGGAAAGATATATAAAGATGAATTGCTGGTAAAACTGTGAATCAGTACAAGCATTTTGGAAAGTAATTTGAAATTAAGCAAATAAAGTTACTAAAATATCCATTTGGGTAGCTATGTGGTTCAGTGGGTAGAGTGCCAGACCTGAAGTCAGGAAGATTCATATTGTTGAGTTCAAATCTGGTCTCAGACACTATCTATGCGACCCTGGCAAGTGTAATGTTAATGAGATATAATATCTTCCCCACCCATTAATAGGCCTCACTTGGAGTCCATTAAGAGAAGCTTGCTTAGGGAAAGCTTGCTTGTAGGAAGGCTTTCACACCTTTTGCTAATTTCTAATTACTCATTTAGTCATAAGGGTTGTAATGCCTTCTTGCTCTTAGAAGCGTATATATACTCTGAGTTGGTATTTTGCTTTGGGGGTTCACTTATGAGAAGGGTCTTGTGATTCCCTGGTTGAGATTCTGAGGGGCCTGATGTTCAGAGCTTCCTGACTGCTCAGATGTAAAAGCTTTCTCCATCCAGGGATGTATGTAATCAGAGCCCTGTCTGTTGGTCTTTATTTCTCTACTTGTATTTTCTCTGAAGTTCAGGGTACTGCCTTTTTTCCTGAACTAGTGAATGTAATTAAGAAAGATTGTTGTGCTAGCAGCCATCCTGGGTAAGCCAGTGTGGTAGCTGCTACAACAAGTAAGTTAACCCTATTTGCCTCAGTTCCACAACTGTAAAATGAGCTAGAGAAAGAAACAGCAAATCACAATGAGGAGTTGTACATGACTGAAACAACTGAGCAACAACAAAATGCCCATATCCCCTGACCCAGAGATTTCACTACTAGTGATGCCTGAAAGAGGTCATTGATAAGAAGTCTCCATATACATCAAGATATTTATAGCGATACTTTTGGTGGTAGCTAAAGAACTGGAAATAAATAGATGCTTATTGAAACAAAGAAGAAGAACCTTGATTGGGAAACTGATTATTATTGCCCTGAAAGAAATGACAAATAGGAAGAATTCAGAGATGTATAGAATGACACACATGAACTGATGCATAATGAAGTAAGCAGGATCAGGAAACCGATGTGTACAATTATTAAAACAATGTAAAGGGAAAGAACAAAAAACCAAAGCTAAAAGCTGCATACTTAAGATGGACAAGCTTGAACCTAGAAAAGACTTGAAAAAATACATCTTCCTCCCTTTCAGAGGTGAGGAAATCTGAAATGTTGCACATGACTGCATAGACAGCTGGTTGGCATACTGGATAAAAGGGAAGAGAAGAGGGAAAGCATTTATTAGGTTCCTACTATATAACAGGTCTTGGGCTAAGAGCTTCATAAATATTTTGGAGTTAGGACTTGGACTTGGAGTCAGGAAGAACTGAGTGCAAATCCTGCCTAAAATTTTTGTGTAGGTATCTGACCCTAAGCAAATCATTTCACATCTCTCAGATTCAGCTTTCTCATCTGTAAAATGAGAACAATAATAGCTCATACCTCACAGGTTTGTGAGCATCAGATGGGATAATAAATGTAAAAATATCTTAAAAACTATATATGTATATACACATACACACACACACACACACTAGTTGCTGCTGCTGCTATCACTGCTACTACTACTACTGACACCACCAATGTGTTGGTTAGTTTTGCTGAACTGCTTTTTTTTCGTGTTTCAATCTGCGCTACACATTATAGTTCACTAGGCAGGTGAGGGGAAAGGATATATTTAGAAATGAGAGTGACATAAAACAAAACATCAATAAAATGAAATTCTAAAAATAATTAACAAATTTAAGGAGCTACCT
>CM053583.1:148574506-148610158 GCA_028627135.1 Pseudochirops cupreus
AAAATAAAATAAAATAAAAGTAGAAGACAACTTGGGGATCATCTACTTTTCATTTAACAGATGGGAAAAAAAGAAGGAAGAAGAAAAAGAGAAAAAGAAGAAGACATAGAAGAAAGAAGAAGAAGCATGACTATGATGATGATGACCCAGAGAAGTATGGTCATTTGTTACAAGACACAGTTAGTGGTAAAACCAGATTTCCTTTTCTCATCTCCTAACCCCTACTCCAATTTTCTTTCCATTTAAACCAGCTATAGGCATCTACAAGGCAGCTGGCCAAATTTAGGAGTATATCATTTTTGGTCAAACAAAAAGCAGCTAATTGACTCAAATAGTTATAAAACCTTTGACTTTTATAACCATAGAACAATGATTAAATAAAATAAATTGATCAACATTAGACAAAGCACATGCAATTATCAAATATCTGTCAAGTCAGAGTAAAGTTTAAGGTCAAAATTCAGCATCAGTGAGCATATTGTTGAATCCTGGTCTTGTTTATATCAAATCTTACCACTGTGTGTGTAGCTCTAACATTCGAAACCTGGGCCACTTGCCTGGAACTCTGACTTCCTAGAGCCTACTCCACAGAGTGAATATTGCATTTTGTCCTTCTTTCCCAAACCCATTAGATTTCAATCTCATTGTCCAGCTGAATCAGTCACTTATCTATATCCTACAAAGAAGTGTTTCTTTAAATGTTACAGTTTTAAAGTATGTGTTCTAGTCCAGTTCAAGTCCTCTAAGAACAAATCCCAACTGTTCATTCTCTTGCCAAATAACCACAAGGTTTCTGGATCTTATGTTCACATGTATATTTTATCACAGATATTAACTATATTCTTCTGCCCCACCATTACCCATTTGCCCCAAGATGGGTCCCAGGAAAAGTCATGCCCCAATTGCAGAGTGCTTTGTGCCCCCAGTGTTTAATGATTTATTCTCAAGAGGCCAAAGGAAACCAGAACCTTTTACAAATGCACTAATTTAGGGTAAATAAATTCCAGAAACTTTTGAATATGTGGAACATGAGTAAGCTAGATAAGGATGAATATGAAAGTTGGCAAAATGTGTTTGATATTCAGGAGGTTCACTTAATTGACTCATCAAACTGAATTTGTCTTTTTGTCTCCAATTATTCATCTATGTTGAAGGGGGCCTAACCTAACCAGACTACATCAGTATACCATTCCACACTTAAAAATCATTTGAAATTGTGATTTTATTGCTCCTGCATCTAGGTTAAACTTTCTAGCTCCAAGGATCTCATCTTGGTCTATCCACCATCCATCCTTGGCCTAGTTTCCCATGCCTTCAGCTCCATGTCTACTTCTTTCCACTTGAACCCAGTTCTAAGCCAAGTTTTCAAAAACCCACCCAATTACAGGACATTTTTCATACTTTATCCCTGGTATTTTGAAGCCAATTCATTATGGATCCTACTGATTCTTTTTGATATTAGGGCTGCTTGGTTTAATTGCTCTGGAAGTAATGTTATTGGCACAGTGACAAATTAAAGACAAGTGAATTCTGGTACATTATCCTTCACCAAGTTCATCTGGAGCCTCATTTACAATGTTCCCCTTGGATGATCACCAACTGGCATCCTTCCTCTGTTAAAAGCACCACATTGTCTATCTATCTATCCAAACCCTGCTAAAGGAGAGTGATTTGGCTTTAATCTTCCTTTGCTTATTTTAAATAATTTCATTTTCATGGTAGCTGTTTATTTCCCCCTTTCCCTTGAATTATTTGATAATATATACAGCAATGCTATTAGAGCAGAACAAACTAGCACATCCTCTTCCATGACATTTTCATCTGGTTGTTAGTTTACATTTATTTATGGAAGCCACGACTGATGCATAACTATATATTTGATGGTTTTTATCTTATTAAGAAGGGGCAAGAATAGTCATTAGTTTCCAAAAATTTGTAATTATATTGTGTTACATTCTTGCTTATTGCAAACTGACAAGCTTATATTCTGCTGGTATAACAGGTGCCGGTGGAAATGATTAATGCTATATACACCAAAAATAATAAGAAATATAGAGGGAGAAACCTACACAAGATTCAAGACTGTAATTATAAAATTGTATTGAGACTATGACTTTTCACAGAGACCGTTAATGTTGATTACTCTGATATTTATGGGCAGGTTCTTAATTAGGTGGGGTTTTTTTTGTTTTCTTTTCTTTTTGCCTCTGATGATGTTTAAGGCTAAACTCTACAGACATTCACATGTAGACTATATGGAAGTTATTGGGGAAAGTACATGAGTCACAGTTCAAAAGGTGATTAAAAAGCAGGTATATAATACAGCTATTATATATACCACATAACTAATAAAATGTGATGTATTGTAAAATAGGACATAGAGAGCTATCTTTGGAGACAGCAATTAATCAAGAAGTATTTAATGAGAAACTGTTAATGTGATGGCACTAGAGGTTTACTAAAAAAGAAAAAATCCCTTTCAAGAAACTCACAGGATGATTCGGGTTTGAGTACTACCTCTGAAGCTTACTGGCCATGTCACTGTGGACAAGTCATTTAACTTCTCAGTGAAATCAAGCAATTCTGAGAATGTAAATTACGAAAGTGACTGATGGAATGTGCATTTGAAGGGTTTCCTCATAGGAAAAATATTCACCTGAGCCTTCACAATTCTGGAACTCCTCTCTTCTCCACCAAACAAAACAAACAAACAAGACTGATTCTAAAAAGAAATATTATGTGACACGGTTATAATTCCCATCACCATTCCCCATAAACACAAAACAAATTCCAATGCAAGAAGCATTTGTCAAGCTTTTGCTAAGTATCAGTAGAGGTGTAGTGAATGATGAGTGGGCTAGCATTGTTTAGCAGTTACGAAGCCCAAGAGTCAAGTCTGGCCTTGGACATATACTGGACATGTGCCCCCAGACAAGTCACAACTTTCTAAGATGATAAATTGCAATAGTACTGACTTGAATTGGTAGAGGAAGTTTTGTAGGAGGAATATTTGCTACGATGATACCACAGGTTCCAATGAAGTTGAATCAGTAAATAAACATTTATTAAGCACTGAGATACAAATACAAGCAGAAAGAAGGGAACTGCTGCACTCAAGGAGTTTACATTTTAGTGGAGAAAGAATACAAAAAAAGGGTAGAAGGAACCCAGCAGGTGGGCATCGTGGAGCTAAACCTGCTGGGCCCTCTGCAAAGGCTAGGTCTACAAGGATAGAACAAAAATCAATCCCTGGTCTTCAGGAGCTTCTGTTTCTTAATATAGGAAAAAGAAAAGGGTCGTTTAGAGCTCAAGGTCAAAGGCATGGTCAAGCCCAACGCAGACAATGTAACTCTCCGCCCAGAAGCAGGGCTCCTCTTCCCCCGCCCCTCCCGCCTGCTTTCCACGGGGACTCCTCCACCTTCCCAGCATCCCCCGAGAGGACGAATAGATGGAGAGCCCTTTGGGCACCTTCTCTGACTCGGAGCACCACAGTCCTTGGTGCTAGGCCCAAGATCCAACCCTAAACCCACTCCCCGCCTGGGGATCTGGTCATGGCCCTTGGGCTCGAGTTTGGCAAAGAAGCGGGAAGCAGTTATTTCTCCGTGAAGAAGGAGGCTACAGGAGCTCATCTTAAGATGGCTGACTCTGGGTACCAGGAACCTGGACCAGACTCCTGGCCATGTGACTTCAGGACCGCGTGTGAGGTGTCCGAGGTTGTGATTGACGTGAGGAGAAAGGGGCGGGCCTAGAAGTGCGGGACCTGCCAATCTTCCGGGATGCCCGAGGGAATGAATGAATCTGGAAGGAGAGGAGCCGGAGAATTGAGGAAGTGGCTATGGTAGGTGGAGGGAGAAGATAATTGGTAAATTGCGTGTGTGTGTGTGTGTGTGTGTGTGTGTGTGTGTGTGTGTGTGTGTTCCTTTATGATTTCTCTCCACTGGCAATAAAACAAAACAAACGTATCCATGAGCAAATCTGAAGGGAATTGTTATTGGACGCGTTTAGAGAGGAATTAAGACCTAAAGGTGCCGTTTTGGTCTCTTCAGGATTATCCAGAGTAACAGAACCCCCTTATGCGGCCTGGAGTCAAGAAAACTTGAGTTCAAAAGAGAAATCAGAAACCTACTAGCCGTGGGACTCAGGACAAATCACTTGGCCTTTGCTTGTTTTCTCATCTGTAAAAAAGGCAGTAGTAATAGCACCCACCGTACAGAGTTGTTGGGAGGGTCTTTTGAGATAATCCACTCTTCCTGACCCGTTTGAGGTTTTCTTGGCAAAGATACTGGAGTGGTTTTAGATTTCCTTCTCCAGCTTCTTTTGCAGATGAGGAAACCGAGGCAAAGAGGATTAAGCGATCTATCCACTTTGCCCATCTAGCTGACCTGCTTGGCATGTAATAGGTGCTATATAAATGTTAGCTGTTAGACCTTTAATTTTAGACTGATGGGAGAATGGAGGAAAGAAAATGGGGGATAGATTTCTTGAAAAGTAAGGCATTAGCATTTGGAGGACTATAAATCTCATAAGGCAATGCAGTTAGAGACTATTTGAGGTCTGTACTGGTTTGAAGGTCTATAGAAATACCAAGGTTTTAAGGGCTTTGTTTCTGACTGCATAGGACTGAGAGTCCTAGCCTGCTACCTCTCACTTAAGACTTTTAGAAATGATAAGGAACTTTCTGCCCAAGCCTTTTTCGTTGTGGCCATTTTTTTTTGTTGTTTTTTTTTTTTTGTTACTCTGGAAAATATATGCCACAGGTTGATGATACTGGTCCAGATGGGAAATATTTTCTGAATCTGTAGGGTCTGAGCTGTTTTTATAATTTTTCCTGCTGTAAACAAGAACACTCTTTCCACCTATGCCCCCCCCCCCCCATAGTTGTTTAGGAAAGGGTTATACAGGCACATTTTCCTTTTTAGTGGTAGTTTCCTTCTTAGTAGTGAAGAGGTTGTCAATAGTTTAATTAATAATTTAATAGATGATAAAAAGAAATAATACATAAAATAATTTAATTAATAGTTCGTAATATTGCTATAGCTCTCAGAACCTGGCAGCCCACTCCTCAGGTCTTCCTCTTTGGTAAGAACAGTTCTGAATGACAATCCAACCTGAAAGGATTATCCATCAGAAACTGTAAACCTTCCCATCATATGTTACCCACACAAAATATTAGTATTTGGTTCTCTAAAACCTGATACCTACATTCACTGCCAAATTAATTAAACCTGCTATGCCAGAAAGGGATTTGGGATATGCCATGAAACTGAAAAGCTTCTCCACAGATAAAACGAATGCACGCTGGATAAAAAGAGAAGCCGTGGAGTAGGGAAAAAATTGTGAGAAGCAGAATTGGAGGATTTGTGGGGCCTTCCCTGAAGCAAGAGAAAGGGTTCAAGCATTGATTAAAGGACTTTATATTGCCTGGGGACACAACAGGAAATGAGTAATTCTCCTTTAATGCATAAATATAATATGTGCAAACTGTCAGACTCCTAATCAACTGTTAGGGCCCTGCGACAGTAATCCTTAGAAATCAGTTTATGTTTGGTAGCATACACTGACACAATCACCCACCCCACACATTCCCTACCACGGTGAGGTTAAACTCTGTGCATTATTTCTCTTTTAATCAGGTTAACAACCTCAGCAGGCACCTATTAAACACATACATGTGCCAGGCACGTGCTAAATGCCGGTGATACAAAGACAAAAATGAAACTGCTTCCTTCTTGCCAAGATCTTTTTGCCTCCTTTAGGCTTGCTGCAGTATCCTATGGTCTGTGTTACAGGGGCTGTAAATATATAACAGAGTTGCTGGTTAGGACTAGCTTCACTCAGTGTCCCTAAAGGATCCCCTATAATCTCTTTCTGACCCCATCACCTTCACTGGGTTGAGAGCATTGAAGCAATGCTGGCATTGTCTCTGCCTCCAGGACCCGCCACTGGTGCTACCCTTGGTTGTGCTTCAGGCCAGCCCCCAACCCAGCGTCACAGACCTTTACTGTCAATCTCCTAAATTATCTGAGACTTAAAAAAAAATCTCTCTCCAACCTTTTGTTGGCTCTACCACTCAAAAATTTTATTTGAGGCATTATTTTAAAGTCCCCTGAGAGGGAATGTTGAGAGTGGAGCTGGATTGCTGCATCTCCTCTGCCTTCTTGGCTCTGCCCCTCCCCTGACTCTTTATGTTATATATCAGTGCAACACGTGATTACTGTTGTCCACTTTCACCTGTATGGCTGACCCACTTCCTTTTCCACTTATACCTGTACTGAGGATTGAGCAAATCCACAGCAATAAAAAATGTAAACACGTGCTATGTGTGAGACACCTGTGAATACAAAGCAAAAAGGGCACCAGCGTTGGGAGTGCGGGCAGCCTGCGCACGCCTGCCTTTTATCTATTGCATGTGAGACGACTTCAGCTGCGTCTGAAACGGTGACGTTCCACCAATCACCTTCACATATTATGGCAAAACTTTGAAGAGCTGAGCCCTTTTAGGAGCAAGGAGCAGGCAGAGTGAGGACGAAAAAACAAGCCACTTAGATTAAAGGAGGGCTTTCGAGGTTCTATCTGGAGAGTAGCAGTACCTTCAAAGCCCGGAAGGCAACCAGTGTTTCAGAATGCAGCCGCAGCCACAGACGAATAGACATTCTTCATGTATGGGAACAAGTCAGAAAGAGATTACAGGGGGTCCTCTGGGGACACTGAGTGAAGCTACTGCTAATGGGCAACTCTATCACCCATAAGCAGTTCTGGCTAGCAGGTCTGGGGTGGAGAGGAGCCCTCATGGTCAGGAACAAAAGATGACTATCCAGTCATCTGTACCAAAAAACTATACCTATAAAAGGTAGACAACCTTCAGTAAGACAGAGAAAATGATACACAGGTGCCACTCATAAGGAATGAACTAAATGCTGCAGCATGAGTTGTTTTGAGTTTTGTATTCCACTAGATGTCAGCTTGTTACAGTTTTCTGAAGTGGACGTATGATGTTTATGCTCCGTTGTTTTGCTCTGCAGCAGACTTCTGTTCAGCCATTTTCTACACCACAGTAGATGCAACAAGAAATCTCATGATATTTGTTGGTATTTTAAGAAATGCGAGAGTTCCTAGTCCATTGCTCATTGCTTCCCTACCATATATTTTGCGATCTCTTTACTCTAGCCTATATCCTGTGATACTCAGCTGCTGAGTAGGGATAAAAGGAGTCATTTATTTTTTAAAATAATTTTATAAAATACGTTGCCATAATTTGTGAGTTATATAGGAAGAATTGGAATGAAAGAGATGTCAAAAATCAAAGTAAGATATTAAAGGCAGACACATATCTTATAGAAACCAAACTAAGGAAAGTGTAAAAACAAAACAAAAACCCCAAAGCAAAAAAAACTTTCCAGTAAACCTTGTGAGCCACTAAGGTCCCTTCCAGATTACTTAGATTCTGTGACACAGAAGGAAGAACTCACTTTTGCTAACTATGACAACAGTCAGAAACTCCTTCCTTTTCCCACTTTGTCTACCTCTCTCTCATTGCCAAAACCCTGTTGAAGGTCTTCATTCTGTGACCTTATAAAAAAGCAAATATTCAGTCTCCCAATGAAATGTAAGTATCAAAGGAGGAAGGGACTTTGAAAGTAGAACAGTCGTGATTAACCTGCCCAGTGATTTCCTTCTGTAAATTGGATTTATCCCTCATGTCATTAAGGTGGTGGTGTTATTATTCATGCATGTTAGTCATCTCTGACTTTAATGACCCCATTTGGGGTTTTCTTAGCAAAATTACTAGAGAGATTTTCCATTTCCTTCTCCAGCTCATTTTATAGATGAAGAAGTTAAGGCAAACAAGGTTAAATGATTTTCTCAGGGTCATACAACTAGTAAGTGTCTGAGGCTGTATTTGATCTTAAGAAGAGTCTTTCTGATGCCAGGGCCAGCACTCTATCCACAGCAGCCCCTTGACTGCGCCCATTAAGGTGATACTTACTCCTTTTCCCATTTTCTAAAGCTGTGTCTCTTCTTTCTCCTAAGAAAGTTGAAATATAGGCAGACAAGTTTTGAAAAAAAAAACAACTTTGGATTTTAAACTCTATTTAAAGTTCAAGATACTGTGCTCTAAGTACCTGAAATTTATATAGAAATTTTAGTTTGAGTAAATGAAAACACTTTTCAAAACATTGTAATTCCTTTTCTTACATCGTGATAGAATGAATCTTTATAGAGGAGGGGAAAAAATGAAATAACTGTGTTATTTATCTAAGGCAACTGAGTGAAACCAGGCTGTTTTAAGTCTTTTTTTATTTTATTAATTTATTTTAAATTTCAGTACTAAAACTTAAATACACATTAAGAAAAGAAAAAGAAACATGTATAAACAAATAGAAAATGAGAAAAACATTGCCACATGCTTTGCAGAATGTGAGAGTATTAAAAATATACAGTAATAAATTTCTATTTCCAGAGTGTTTATATAATATATACTATACATTGTCCATGTAAATTAAAATTTTCCCCATGTAAATTAAAAATTTCCCCATCTATAGAGCTGTCCCTTTTTTCTTTGTCTCCTTGTAAGTTTTCTTCTGCTCTCTGTTGTGCACTTTTGCACTTTTTACTTTGTTCTTTTTCCCACCTTTCTTCCCCTCCTTTCCCCAAGAAGGCTACAGTTAGACTCAGACACACACACACACACACACACACACACACACACACAAACATATATACATATACAACCTACAAGCACACCTTTACATACACATACAGATAAATAGATATGTATAATCATACTCAAAGAGACATATATATTCATATGCATCTGTGTAAGGCCATGTTATACTTGTGTGTCTTCTGTTTCTCAGAGGGTAGATAGCATCTTCCTTTATAAGTCCAAATCTTTCCATATTTTTCTAAGTCCAGCAACTCATCATTTCCTACACCACAACAGTATTCCAACTCTCTAGTTATTTTAAATAGTCTAAAACTCTAAAACAATATTGAATAATATGGATGACATAGTGTAGTTTTACTGTTTTTCTCTTTCAATTAAATCTGTTTTTTAGTTTTAACTTTGTCTGAGATCATGATTACTGCCACCTAATTTTTTTCCCTAATAAATTCTACTCCTGATCTTTATTTTATGGTTGTGTATCTCTTATTTCCTATCCCTTTTGACTCCTCTACTTTACGTCTACCTGCTACCTTGCCCTCCTAGTACTTAACCTACCTCTCCCTCTACCCTTTCCCCCTTAACCCTCTTGTTTCTATCTGAATTTGGGAGACTTTTAAAGCCTTCCAAATATACGTGTTATTCCCTCTTTGTCCCATTCCTGTTAATCTAAACACATTTCTCTGCCCCACCTTCTCCTACTCCCTCTTCTTCCCCTTCACATCCCCTTAACCTTTTATTTCTTTGTGAATTTAGAAGACCCTTCTAGATATATATGTATTGTTCCCTCTTTAACCCATTTTTGATGAGAGGTAGGGTTCCAGAACTACCAGCCTTCCTCCCCCATCTAATTCCTGTCTGTCAATTCTTCCTCTCATATCTCATTTGTATAACATAATTACTCTTTTTACCTTTTCCTATTTTTTTGGAATTACATCATTTTATATCCTGAAACTTTGCTAGAGTTGTTTCTAATTTAAAGTAGTTTTTTACTTGATTTTCTAAGATTCTCTAAGTATATCATCAAATCATCTGTAAAGAGTAATAGCTTTGTTTTTTCTTTGTCTATTCTAACTCCTTCAGTTTCTTTTTCTTCTTTTGTTGTCAAAGCTAACATTTCTAGTATCATATTGAATAACATCCTTGTTTCACCCTCAGTCTTAATTGGAAATGTTTCTAATTTATCCCCATTACATATAATACTTGCTGATGATTTTAGGTAAATTCTAATTATCATTTTAATGAAGACTCCATTTATTCCTATGCTCTGTAGTGGATATTTCCTTGACCCCCTTCTCTTCTCCCTCTATGCCATTTCACTTGATGATCTCATCAACTCCCACATATTCAGTTATCATCCCTATGACTGATGACTCTCAGATCTATTTGCCAGCCCTCACCTTTCTGTTGACCTGCAGACTCACATCTCCACCTGTATATTGGAAAATTCATACTGGATGTCATTGTCTACATGACAGTTGTACACAATTTAATTTCAGCTGTTCCACAAGTGAACTCATTGTTCACTCCCAAATTTTCCCCTCTTCCTCACTTATTACTGTTGATGGTTCCAATATCTTCTCAGTCAACCATCCTACAGGTCATCCTTGATTCCTCGCTTTCTCTCACCTACCATATCACATTTGTTGCCAAGATCTGTTGATGTTACCTACATAACATCTCTTGTATATGCGTCCCTCTCTGGAAGCACCTAAGTGGAACAGTGGATGGAATGCTAGACTAGGAGCCAGGAAGATCTGAATTCAAATTTAGCTTCAGACTACTGTATGACCTCGAACAAGTCACTTAACCTCTATCTGTCTCAGTTTCCTCAACTCCAAAATGAGGATAATAAGCATCTCCCTGGTAGGGCTGTTGTGAGGATCAAATGAAATAATATTTGTAAGGTACTCAGCACAGTATCTAGCACATAGTAGGCTATTAATGAATACTTGTTTCCTTCTTTCCTCAGACACAGCCACCGTACTTTCTTTTCTCTTGGTTTTTGTGAAGTAGAAGTCTCTAGGACCTCATGCCAGTACTTTTTTCAGTAACCTGGTCTCCTTCCCTCAAGCCTCTTCTAACTCCAGTCCATCCTTCACTTAGCTGTCAAAATGATCTTCCTAAAGTATAGGTCTGACCATGTCACCCCACTCCCCACCTTAGTAAATCTCTCTGGCTCCCTATCACTTTCAGGACCAAATATAAAATCATGTTTGGTGTTCAGAGTCCTTCAGAACCTTGATTTGTCCTCCTTTACCAGGCTTATACATTATATGCTGTAATGTACTATACAATTCATTAACATTATCCTCTTTGCTGTTCCTTGAACAAGAATATGGGCATTTTCACTGGCTGCTCAATGCCTCAATGACTACTAAACATTTCTTCTCTCTTCATTTCTAACTCCTAGATTTTCTGACTTCTTTTAAGTTCTAGCAAAAATCCCACCTTCTAGATGATGCATTTCTTTTTTTCCAATTTCTTTATTTATTTTAGTTTTCAACATTCATTTTCACAAGATTTGAGTTACAAATTTTCTTCCCATCTTTCCCCTACCCCCACCCCAAGATAGCAAGTTTGTTGAATACTCCTTCAATCTGTTTTCTCTTATATCCTCTCCCATAACCCACAACTCTCCAGTAGGGCAAGATGGATTTCTGTATGCCAGTGCCTGTATATCTTATTTCCCAGTTGCATGTAAAAACAATTTTTTTAACATTTGTTTTTAAAACTTTAATTTCCAGATTATTTTTCTTCTTCCTTCCTCACCCATCCCCACTGGGAGGACATACAATTCAATATAGATTGTGCATGTGTAGTTATGCCAAATGCTTCCATAATAGTTATATTGTGAAATACTAACTATATTTCCCTCCATCCTATCCCACCCCCAACTTATTCTATTTTCTACTTTGACCTTGTCCCTTTTCAAAAGTGTTTGCTTCTAACTACCCTCTCCCCCAATCTGCCCTCTCTTTGATTATCCCCCCTCTTATCCCCTTTCCCCTCGACTTTCCTGTAGGGTAAGATACCCAATTGTGTGTGCATGTCATTCCCTCCTTAATCTAAATTCAATGACAGTAAGGTTGACCCATTCCCTTTTACCTTCCTGCTCTTCCCCTCCATTGTAACACTTTTCTCTTGCCTCTTTTGTATGAGATAATTTACCCTATTCTATCTCTCCCTTTCTCCTTCTCCCAATAGGATGATTTCTAGGCTCTTTTTTTTTTTTGATCATGGCTTTCAGGTAGTCCAATAATTTTTAAATTATCTCTCCTGGATCTATTTTCCAGGTTTTTCCAATGAGATATTTCACATTGCCTTCTGTTTTTTCATTTGTTTGGATCTGTTTTATAGTATCTTAATTTCTCATAAAGTCATTAGCTTCCATTTGCTCCAATCTAATTTTGAAGGAACTATTCTCTTCAGTGTGTTTTTGAAATTCCTTTTCCATCTGGCAAATTCGACATTTTAAGGCATTCTTGTCCTCATTGGCTTTTTGGACCTCTTTTGTCATTTGATTTAGTCTATTTTTAAGGTATTATTTTCTTCAGTCAGGCTTTTGACTTGCTTTTCATGATTTTCTTGCATCATTCTTATTTCTCTTTCCAATTTTTCCTCTACTTTGATTTTCAGAATCCTTTTTGAGCTCCTCCATGGCCTGCAATCAGTTCATATTTTTTCTTGGAAGCTTTTGATGCAGGAGTTTTGACTTTGTTGTCTTCTTCTGGTTCCATGTTTTGATCTTCTTTGTCCCCAGAAAAAGATTCTGTGGTCTGATTGCTCTTCCTCTGTTTGCTCATCTTGCCAGCCAGTTACTTGACTTTTGAGCTCTTTGCCATAGTAGAACTCTGCTTCCAGAGTGGAGAGAGCTGTGTCCCAAATTTCTGGGGATTTTCACACTGTGTCAGAGCTATTGTCAGAGGTATTAGGAGGGTGCCCTCTCTACAGCCACCACAAGTTCTGGCACACTAGCATTCCTCACCCCAGGACCATCACCCAAGACTGTGACCCAGATCCACGAAGGTCACAGCAAGAGTGATTACCCTCTGAATGATCACTTGGACCCTCTATGATCTACAGGCCAGGAGCTCTGGAGCAGGAGCTATGTTGCCACCACCTCTTGCCTGGGGGCAGGGGCCAAACTGTACTCTTCTCTCACCCTGCTCCAACAGTTCTCTACTGACCTTTTACTTTCTCTTCGTTGTTTATGGGTTGAGAAGTCTAAAAACTGCCACAGCTGCCAGTGATTCACTCTCCTGAAGTCTGCTCTGGCCAGTCTGGGCTGCAAGTCTGGGATGACATGGCTCAAGCGGGACTGCGCTTGGCTTCCAGGCTTGCCAGGCTGCATTCAGAGGGAGATTTGTTTCTCTCTGTCACTTTGTGGGTTCTGTAGCTCTAAAATTTGTTTAGAGTCATTTTTTTACAGGTATTGGAGGTGATTGAGCAAGAACTCAAGCAAATTCCTGCTTTTATTTTGCCATCTTGGCTCTGCCCCCAGAAGCATTTCTTGATTTCCCTTAATGCTAGTACATTCTCTCTGTTTATTATTTCAAATTTATCTAGTACATAGTTGTTTAGTTATATTCCCCCATTAGACTGTGAGTTTCTTAAGAGCAGGAACTCTCTTTTGCCTTTTTTCCTAATCTTAGTTCTTAGCACAATGTCTGGAGCTTAGTAGGTACTAGCAACTAACTATCCCACTTCATGTTTCATTAGCCTTCAAGTGTTGAGTTATCTCTATGCAGATCAGTCAAATAAGGAAACATTTATTAAGTGTAGGCCTACTACTGCCAGGCTCTGTGCTAAGGTATGAGGATACAAGAAGAGGTAAAAGATAGTCCATGCCCTAAAGAAACCTATAACTTAATGGGGGACAACATACAAACAAATATATTCAGACAATATGTATACAGGATAAATCAGAAATAATTAAATGATGGAAGGTACTGAAGAGGTATAGGGAGGGGGGATTTCTAATGAAATCCTTTCTAAGTTCGTCATCCTAAAAGAATTACTGGACTCAGCTGTCTTTTGGCAAGGTTATAAAAGTTTATTGTTACACTGAGGCAAGGGGGGCGTAAAGGGACCAGCTGACAGAGATTTCAGGCAGAGTTACAAAGTTACACTTTTCAGCGGGCAGGGGGGTCAGAGAGAAAACCTGCAAAGGGCAGGGTCTAGAGATGCAGTTTTTAAAGACCTAAAACTGTCTGTCATAGGTTCATTATGCTAACTAGGGGGGCAAGGGTAGAGTTAGGGAGGAATTTGGGAGTGGTTAGGAAGTGGCTAGTGCTTAAAGGGACATACATTTTTAATATCATCTGTGTAGGCATATTGCCCATAATTCACTGGGAGAAATCAGAAGGGAGGGGAGGGAGAGGTGTGGTTTTTGCCTTGACACATCGCTAGGTAACTTTTGGTCAAGGATGAATGACGTAAGTCCAACATGGCGGTTGGGAGGATAAGCTTGATTGTTTCAGGAGGTGCCAAGTTTGGAAGCTAGACTGATTAGGGACCATCTTGGGAGAGAGTTATCTCCTTGATAATGTTGTTCAAGGTTTCTAAAGCGCAGCTGGCCACTAAGAACAAAAGGAGTTATGTATTTCTCTAAGAATACTTGGGTGATTGATTCATGGGAAACTATCTAGCAATCTTAACTGCTAGCTTGGGAAAAGACTTTGAGGCTGGGGTCAGGGGAGAGGCAGAGTTAATGTCTTTATGGCTGAAGGAAAGTGTGACTTTTACAGCTTAATGGCACAGGCTTGTTACAAACTGATGTGACATACATAGGTGCCCAAACACAAGTAAGATTTTACAAACTGAGGTTACAGACAACAGACCTCATCAGTACTAGAAATGAAAGGGGTAGGGAGGGCTTTATGTAGGAGGTATCTAAATTATATATCCATTTTGACCTTATCTTGGTATACAGTGTGAGATTTGGTTTGTTCCTAACTTTCTGCCAAGCTACTTTCCAGTTTTCCCAGCAAATGTTGTCAGATGTTGATTTCTTACCCCCAAAGCCTGGCTCTTTGGAATTATCAAATACTAGGTTACTGTAGTCATTTACTACAGTGTATTGTGTACCTAATGTATGCCATTGATACATCACTCTATTTCTTAGCCAGTGCCAAATTGTTTTAATGTTTGCCAATTCATAATATAGTTGGAAGTCTGGAACTGCTAGGCTTCCTTCTGACACATTTTTTTTTCATTAATTCCCTTGATGTTCTTGACCTTTTGTTCTTCTAGATGAATTTGGTTACTATTGTTTCTAGCTCTATAAAATAATTCTTTGCCAATTAGCTTAGGTAGAATTGTTTTTTATTACAGTGGTTTGACCTACCCATTAGCAATTAATATTTCTCCAATTGTTTAGATCCGTCTTTATTTGTGTGAAAAGTATTTTGTAACTGTGTTTATATAATCCTTGGGTTTATCTTGGCAGATAGACTCTCGGGTATTTTATATTGTCTAAAGCTATTTTAAATTGAATTTCTCTTTCTATGTCTTCTCACTAGGTTTCCTTGGTAGTATACAGAAATGCTGGTGATTTATTTTGGTTAATTTTATAACCTGCAACTTTACTGAAATTGTTAATTGTTTCAAATAGTTTTTTGGTTGATTGCCTAGGGTTCTCTAAGTATACCATCATCTCATCTGCAAAGAGTTTTGTTTTGTTTCCTTATTGCCTATTTTTATTCTTTCAGTTTCTTTTTCTTGTCTTATTTTATAGCTAGTATATGTAGAACAATTTACTCTTGATCTTACTGGGAAGGCTTCAGGTTTATCTCCAGTACGGATAATGCTTGTTCTTGATTTTAGATATATGCTACTTATTTTAAGAAAGGCTCCATTGGTTCCTAGGCTTTCTATTTTTTTTTGAATAAGATGGGTTTTGTATTTTGTCAAAGGCTTTTCTGCATCTGTTAACATAATCATATGTTGTTTTTGTTATTGATATAGTCAGTTATGCTGATAATTTTCCTAATATTGAACCAGTCTTGCTTTCCTTGGAGGTCAGTCTATGATCTTTATGATATATTGCTGTAATCTCCTTGTTAGTATTTTATTTAAAATAATTTTCATTATTACTCATTGAAGAGAGTGGTCTATAGTTTTCTTTCTCTGTTTTTGCCCTCCCTGGTTCATATATCAAAACTATATTTGTGTCATAAAAGGAATTTTATAGGATTCCTTCTCTACCTTTTTTTCCAAATAGTTTATTTAGTATTGGGATTAATTTTTCCTTAAATGTTTAATAAAATTCTCTTGTAAATCCATCTAGTCCAGGGTTTTTTGCTTAGGGAGTTCATTGAAGGCTTGCTCAATTTCTTTTTCTAAATGTGGTTATTTAAGTTTCCTCTTCTGTTAATCTGGGCAATTTATATTTTAAAAGTATTCATCCATTCCATTTAGATTGTCAGTTTTACTGTCATGTAATTGGGCACAATAACTCCTAAAATTGCTTTAATTTCCTTTTTGTTGGTGGCATATTTAGCCTTTTCATTTTTGATACTGATAGTTTGGTCGCTGTGGCTTATTGAGTAGAGGTGTAACATGGTCCGACCTGTGCTTTAGGAAAAACACTTTGGTGGCTGAATGAAGAATGGATTGGAGTGTGGAAATCCTTGAGGCAGGCCAACCTACTAGCAGGCTATTGCAATTTGTCATTATTGTTTTCAGTCATTCAGTCATGTACAACTCTTCATGACCAAGATAAAGGGGAGTCAGTGGAATCTCATTATCAGTAATGTCATTCAAGAAAATCAGACTTTTTAAAATGAGGAATTTAGAAAAAAGGGAGACTTCTGAATCTCCCCCAAGATATTAGTTATTAATAAACATTTCTCTCACCATGATTGTTTTGTTTTGGTTTAGTTATTTATGTTAATCTTCAAGCGAACTCTTGTAGTGGTCCTGGCTTAAAGTGATGAGATCCTATGCTAAAGTGATAGTAGCAGAGTCAGAGGACAGAAGGTGGCATATGCAAGAGATGTTGCAGGAGTGAAATTGACAGGCCTTGGCAAAACCTTGGATATGGAGGGGGGAAGGTGACAGAGAATGAGGATTCCAGAATGAATTGTGAGCCTGGAGGTCTGCAGGGAGGGTTAATTGGGAAAATGAGTTTGGTTTTAGACATACTTAGTTTAAGATATCTGCTGGACCTAAAGATGATTCAGACTTCTATTCCTCTATCCCTACTACCTCCCTCAGCAATTTCTGCCTATTGGATAACTTGAACTAGATATCCCATAGAGGTCTCAAAGTCAGCATGTTGAAAACAGAAATCAAAATCTTTCCTCTCACCCCCTCCTCTCTTCCCAGTTTCTCTGTCACTATTGAAAGCATCAACTTCTTCCTGATCATCCAAGGGCTTGGTACAATCCTCAACTCCTTATTTTCCCTCATCCTACGTAATTCAGTATGTTGCCAAATCTTGCTTCTGCCGTCATAAATTTCTTGAATACATCCCCTTTTATTTGCTTACACAGACCCCTAAACTGCTTGCCCTATTGCCTTATTTCTGGAATATTGCAATTTCCTTTTGGTTGAAGCTTTCTAATTTAACTCTCCTCTTCTAGTCCATCTTTCATTCAGCTGCCAAAGTGATTTTCCTAAAGAATGATTCTGACACCTTTTTAAGCAGATTCCAGTGACTCCTGTGGAGAAGTGGATAAAATTACCCTCCCCAGATGAACCCCAGGGACTGAGTTCAGCAGATTTTCAGTAGTTGATACTTCCAGTTAGTCTCTTTGCCTCCCATACTCCATGGTTTTGCACTATGGCTTTCCTTGATATGTTAGTGTAGTACATAAATCCTTCCCTCCTTAGAAACAGCCCTTCTTCAAGGCATACAGATTCTATCTCAGCAGTTCTCGACCTGTGGATTATGTTCAGTTTGTAACAATGAAAATACGTCCTGCGTATCAGATATTTACATTATGACTCATAACAGTAGCAAAATTACGCTTATGAAGTAGCAATGAAAATAATTTTATGGTCGGGGGTCACCACAGCATGAGGAACTGTATTAAAGGGTCATGGCATTAGGAAGGTTGAGAACCACTGCTCTGTCTTGTTCTGTATTAGCCATTTTGCTATAAATGACCCCTAGTGAACTGCAAGATCAGCTACCGCAGCCAACATCCTTTCTTATCTTCTTTTCACCTCTTATTGGTATACAAAGACTGACCTGATGAAAGGAGAAGACACCAGATTCCTGGGAAAGTTCTCCTAACTGTCTGGCTTAATGGACAGATTTGTTTGCTTTAATTAGACCGGCTAAACTCAGATGATTAACTCTCTTATCTGTCTCCTATAACTAAAAATAAATACTTTTCTTTAACAATTCTATTGCTGCCTAAAATGGAAGTTCTTATGCCAGGCTCATTGTAGATGCCATCCAGCTTCATATCTACCCTAGCCAGAATAACTGGCTTTTTGGTTCCCTCTTAATTGATTCTTTGCTTCTTTATCTGATTTCAACCTCAGGAACCCAGTTTGATGAGTATTGACATCTTTGGGTCTTCCAGAATTCCACTATATTCCTATACAAAGCATAGATGAATGTCATCTCCTCCAGTGGAGAGAATGCCCACATTGATAAAAATCACTGACCTGTTGAAGGGTGCCATAGAAACTCACTCATACTATTCCTTATTCTTCCTGGGAACAACAAAGTTATAAGAGTTTTAACCCCTCAGTATTTACTTTTATCAAATTTTGCTTTTGTCCAGTTATTTTATGAATATGTATGTGTAAGTGGTCATTAGTAAGGGATTATACAATTTAAATAGGGAAAAGAAATAGACCTGGTACATGTATACCTACAAATTATCTTGCTATTGCTGATGCTTGGGCTCCTTCCATGGATTGATCTGTCATTCAGAGAAGGAAACAGATGGATTGAGAAAATTCCCATGTTCAGACAGCATTGAGGATGTATATAGAGAAAAGTCTCAGCTTCCATTTAGTTCTCAAATCTGCTTTCTGTTTATATTTGTGAATTTATTAAAATTTCTGGTTGGAACCAAAAATGAATGATCCTAACTGAGACATTATAATATAACCTTTATCCTTCTCAGTGGTTACTCCATGGCAAACAGTTCCTACAGGCTAACAAAATTTGTACAACCATTTTTAAATGGTTTTTATTTTTCATTTCTTACTTATACTATTTTTTGCCTTTTGAGGGGGACCTCAAGTACTTTCAGCAGACATCTTTTTGTGATATTTGTGAAAACCTGAATTTTCATTGTTACAGAGAATGTAAGAAATAAGTTAAATCAAATTTGCTTAGAATCAACCAAATTTGTTGTTATTAGGCTTCCTTATCTCAAGAAAGCATTCTGTGTTCTCCTCTGGTTGTTCATTAAGCAAATATTTATTGTAGTTCCCATGCTACATGTTATGTTATTGTAAAATACACAATTGCTTGAGGAATCATGACAAAGGAGATTAATGACTTATGCTATCCTGTGACATATAGCTTAATGGTGTTGAAGTTTGACTACATGGCCTCCTTCGGTCTCTTCTGAGATTCTGTCATTCTCTAATTCTAGTGTGTATGTTTGTATGAATAAAAGGACACCTACTATGTACAAAGAATCATGTGTTGGTAATACAGATATAAAAGTAAAACAATCCTGAATCTCAAGGAGCTCACATTTTAATGGGGTATACAAACCATATAGAAAGATTAGTTGTAAGACTAATAGATTAGTCCTATGTTCCCTAGGGTTAAGCAGCAAAGCAGATTATAGTTCATCTTTTATTCATTTCTAGTGATAAAATTATATCAGTTTCTGATGTTGTCATTTTATAGTGCCAAGGACTTTGGTGGCAAGAAATTGTGTGTGTGTCTGTGTGTCTCTTCAGTGTGCTTGCAGCATCCACAGAAGCAGTTCCCAGGTCACATCTCCATATGGGTTATTTACTAGGACGATGGTTGATAACACTTGGCTAGAAGCAAGACAGCTACTTGAAGGGATGTCCCGAAAATTGACCTTTTTCAAGTCTTCTTCATGCTAAAGGGGAATTGACAGAATGGTAGTTGGAAATGTATTATTTTGATTCATATATCATGGTATGATTTCTTCTAGTAGGATCAACCTTAGAAATAAAACATTATCAACATTCATACTCATATAGCATAAAATAGTGTATGTATAATTAATATCATTATATGGCTATCAAGTTGAATCAATAAACAAAGAATTATTGAATGTATATATACATATGCATATATATATGCATATATACATATATATGCCTATGCATATATGTCTAAATATGTAAATAAATTATATACATATATATAAATATGTATATGAATGATATGCAAGATAATATGATAGGGATAAAATGACACAGTCCTTACCTTCAAAAATCTTATAATCTCCTTAGAAACATGGGACATGGGTAGAGCCAAGATGGCAGAGTAAAAGCCGGAGTTCTCACAACTCCTCCAAATACCTTTAAATAATGCCTCAAAAGAATTTCTAGAGGGACAAAACCAAAAGAAAGATGGAGTTCAGCAATTTTCCAGCCCAAGACAACTTAGAAGGTCAGCAGGAAAGGGCTGTTGCACCAGGGTGAGAGTGGAGCACAGTTCAGTGCAGGCCACACCAGCATAAACCAGGTCGCAGCAAACCAGGAGCAGACCTTAAGAGAGACTGAATTAGTAACAACATGGTAGTTTCTGGACCTCTTAGTCGACAGATGTAAGGGGTTGGACATCTGGTCAGAAGGAAATTATAGAGGTCACTTTCTCAGCATCATGGACAGGAAGACTCTGTTGCATTGTTCATACTTGGATCTCGGTTTCAGTCCTGGGTCTCACTCCCAGGGTGAGGAGGAACTGTAGCACACCAGAGCTTGTTGCCACAGGGGAGCTAGGACCTTGATCACAGTTCCAGGCTGGAAAAGAGGGCTTGTGGTCCCTCACAGACCAATGCATAGTACAGGAGAGTAGTAAACATACCTTAGGTTTGTTCCCTACATTCCCTAGGTCATACCCCTTTGGAAAAACCAAAAACTCATAGGTCTCCAAAATTACCTCTGAAAACAGCTGCACAAAACTCTAAAAGCAGAGCCCCAGTTTAGCATATAGTTAAAAGTCAAGAAATAGTCTAGAAAATGAGCTAACAGCAGGAAAAGATCCTCACTGTAGAAATTTACTATGGTGACATACACACACACACATCTATATTTATTTATTTTTGGTTTTCAACATTCACTTTTATAAGATTTGTAGATATTGTGCAGTTTGATATACATGTACAATCATATTAAACGTATTTCCACATTAGTCATGTTGTGAAAGAAGAATTAGAACAAAAGGGAAAAAACATGAGAAGGGGAAAAAAAGTAGAGAGAGAAAATAGGGATCTCCATTCAGGCTCCATAGTTCTTTCACTGGATGTGGATAGCATTTTCCAGTGAATATTCTACAAGGATTTTAAAAATTAAGTAAGAGAGGTAGAGGAAAAATTGGAAGAGAAATGAGAGTGATGCAAGGAAATCATGAAAAAGAGTTGACAGCTTGGTAAAGGAGGCACAAAAAAATACTGAAGAAGACAACACCTTTAAAAAAAAAATAGAATAAGCCAAATGGTAAAAGAGGCACAAAAATCCACTGAAGAAAATAATTCCTTAAAAATTAGAATTGGTCAAGTGGAAGCTAATGACCTTATGAGAAATCAAGAAACAATCAAACTAAATCAAAAGAATTAAAAAATAAAAGGAAATGTGAAACATCTTATTGGAAAAACAACTGACCTGGAAAATAAATCCAGGAGAGATAATTTAAGAATTATTGGAACAGAGACTTCCAGGAGTCAGGATGGTACAGTAAGCAGGAATTCTCTGATATTCATCTCCAAACAACCATAAAATAACACCCCAAAACAAATCCTGGAACAGCAGAACCAGTAAAAAGACAGAATGAAACAATCTTTTACCCCAAGGAACTTGGAAATCAGCAGTAAAGGTCCATCTCACTCAGGTAAAAAGAGAACACATACCAGGACAGGAAGCATCCTAGCCAACCAGCAACAAGCCCCACCTCAGCAAACCAGCAGGAAATCCTGAGCCCCAAAGTGGTGGAACAGGAAAATACCAACAACCAAAAAAATAACTAACACATGCATGTTCCAAGCCTGACTGGCTGAGGGCTGGGGTCTCTCCCATCCTCTCCCAATCTCAGTATCTCCAGGAAAGGAGCGTTTTGCCTTAGCATAGCCAAGGGAACTGGCAGACTCTGGTTTCCTCTGAGAACCACCATGTGCTTCAGTATCACACTGGATTAACAGGCACTCTCCAGCATGAAAAGAAAGTAGGCTAGACCTCCAAGTGCGTCACTGTAGCCCTGGCCAAACAGGCATCCTCTAGTGGCCAGACTTTCACGTACTTCAGTGTAGCTCTGGGGAAATACAAAAAGACCCCACTAGGCCTCAGCACATGTCACACACCACCACTAGGACCCCAGTTCAGCACCAGGTAAGTTGCCAGAGCCCTGTGGCCTCCAGCATCACTAGCCACCCCATAACCACCCTCTCAGCACAGCACCCAACACGAAGGTCCCTCAGGGTGCTCTGCGCCACATGAGCACAGCACCAGGTAAACAGCCAGGGGCCTGCAGCCACTGGCATAAGAAGCCTGAGAAACTATCCCTTCTACCCTGGGTACAGAGCTCATAAAAGAAAGATAAAACGGGGAAAAAAAGATGAGCAAAAGATAACAACAACAAAAAAAAGAATCTGACCACAGAGAGTTATTATGGTGACAGGAAAGACCAAGACACTAACTCAGAAGAGCACAGCAATGTCAAAACAGTTATGGGCAGAACCCCAAAGAAAAATGGGAAGTTGTCTCAAGCCCAGAGAGAAACTCATGAAAGAGCTCAAAAAGGACCTCAAAAATCATATGAGAGGTAAAATAAAAAACGGCAAAAGAGATGAGAGTGAGCAAGAGAACTATAAAAAAAAAAAAAGAGGGCATAGCTTGGAAAACTGCTTAAAAAGTGGAACTGGCCAGATGGGATAGGAGATACAAGAATGCACTAAAGAAAACAACTCCTTAAAGAGTACAATTGACCAAATGGGGAGGGGGGAACAGTATGAAAACTAGTTGAGGAAAACACCTTAAAAGTTAAAATTGGACAAATGAAAGGCTAATGATTCTATAAGACATCAAGAATCAATCAAACAAATTAGAAAAAATAGAAGAAAATGTGAAATACTCCATAGAATAAACAACCGACTTGGAAAATAGATCCAAGAGAGACAATATCAGAATCACTGAACTACCTGAAAGCCATAATCAAAAGGAGGCTCTGGATAGCATCTTTCAAGAAAAACTGCCCTGCTGTTCTAGAACCAGAGGGCAAAATAGGCATTGAAAAAAATCTATTGATCACCTCAGGAAAAAAGATCCCAAAATAAAACTTTGAGGAACATTATAGCCAAATTTCAGAACTCTCAGGTCAAGGGAAAAAATACTACAAGTGGCCAGAAAGAAAAAATTCAGGTATCAGGGAATCAAAATCAGAATTACATAGAACCTGGTAGCTGTAACATTAAAGTATCAGAAGTCATGGAACATGATATTCTGGAAGGTAAATGAGATAGGACTACAACCAAGAATCACTTACCTCACAAATTTTAGCATAATACATGAAGGGAAAAAATGGCCAATCAATGAAATAGGATTTCAAGCTTTCAAAAGGAGAAGACCTGAACTAAACCAAAATTTGACCTCTAATATCAAGACCCAAGAGAAGCATAAAAAAGGAAAAGAATACTTAAGTGATTCAGTAGAGCTAAACTGTTTGCATCCTTACATGGAAAGATGACACTTGTAATTCTTAAAAATTATATCACCAATAGTATAGCTAGAAGGAATATACATAGACAGAGGATATAAGTATGAGGTGAATTTGAAGGAATTATATGAAAAAAAAATTAAGGAATGAGGAAAAGAAGCACAATGGGTGCAGACGGAAGGGAGAGGTAGAATGGGGTAAATTATTTCACATGAAGAAACATGAAAGACCTATTACATTAGAGGAAAGGATGGGAGGGTAGGCAATAAGCATTACTTGAACCTTATTCTCAGCAGTATTGGCTCAGAGAAAATAATATACACAAACAATTGAATGCAGAAATCTGTCTTGCCTGGCAGGGAAATAGGAGGGGAGGAGACCAAGTAAGGGGAGGTGGGGTAGGGATGGACAGAAAGGAGGGCAGAAGAGGGGGGGGGGTGGACAGAAGCCAGATACTGGTGAAGAAGAAAAGAGTAAAAGGAGAGAGAAGACAGAGAAGAGGAAGAATAGCATGGAGGGGAAATTCACAGGTAGTAATCATAACTATAATGTGATTGGGATGATCTCTCCCATAAAACTAAAATGGATAGCAGTGGATCAAGAACCAGGATCCTACAATATGTTGCTTACAGGAAACACACTTGAAGCAGAGAGACACAAACAGAGTAAAAGTAAATAGCTGAAGCAGAATCTATTATGTTTCAGCTAAAGTAAAAAAAAACAAAACAAAACTAACAGGGGTAGCAATCTGGATCTTAGACAGAGTGAAAGCAAAAATAGACCTAATTTTAAAAGATAAGGGAAACTATGTCTTGCTAAAAGATTCCATAGACAATGAAGTAATGTCAGTACTAAACATATGTACCAAGTGGTATAGCATCCAAATTCTTAAGTGAGTTGCAGGAAGAAATAGATAGCAAAACTATACTAGTGGTAGACCTCAACTGTCCCCTCTCAGAACTTGATAAGTCCAACCAAGAAATGAACAAGAAAGAAACTAAGGAGGTAAATAAAATATTAGAAAAGTTAGATATGACAGACCCTTGGCATGATTTAGGCATAAAGGGTAACACCATAAGCAAATTATAAGAGCAAGGAGTAGTCTACCTATCAGATCCATGGGGAGAAGAAGAATTAATAACTAAATAAGAGATAGAGAGTATTACAAAATGTGAAATAGTTAACTTTTTTATTGTATTAAGTTAAAAAGCTTTGGTACAAACAAAACAAATGTGACCAAGATTAGAAGGAAAGCAGAGAGTGGGGAAACAATCTTTACAGCAAGTATCTCTGATAAAGGCCTCATTTCTCAAATATATAGAGAATTGAGTCAAATTTACAAGAATACAAACTATTCCCTAATTGGTTAAATAGTCAAAGGATATGAACAGACAGTTTTCAGATGAAATAATTAAAGCTATCTATAAGTATATAAAGAAGTGTTCTAAATCACTTTTGATTAGAGAAATGCAAATTAAAACAACTCTGAAGTACCACTTCACACCTATCAGATTGGCCAATATGACGGAAAAAGAAAATTTTAAATGTTGGAGATGTGGGAAAATAGGGATACTATTGGTGGAGTTGTGAATTGAATCATTCTGGAGAGCATTTTGGAACTTTGACCAATGGGCAACCAAACTGTGCATACCCTTTGATCCAGCAATACCACTAGCAGGTCTGTATCCAAAAAGAGATCATAAAACAAGAGAAAGGGACCTATATGTTTAAAAAAAATCATTATACCCATTTTCATGGTGGCAAAATATTGGAATTTGAGGGGATGCCCACCAGTTGAGGAATGGCTGAAAAAGCTATGGTATATGAATGTAATGGAATACTATTGTGCAATAAGATGTGATGAACAGGCAGATTTCAGCAAAACCTGGAAAGACTTGTAGGAACTGATACAAAGTGAAATGAGCAGAACCAGGAAAACATTGTACGTAGTATTAGCAACATTGTTCATGATCAGCAATAAATGATTCGGCTTTTCTTAGCAACACAATGATCCAAGACAAATATAAAGGACTCGTGAAGGAACACGCTATCCATATCCAGACACAGAACTGATTTACTCTGAATGCGAATCAAAGCATAATTTTTTACCTTTATTCTTTCTCATGTTTTTTTCCCTTTTGATCTGTTTCTTTTATAACTGCAAATAATATGGAAATATTTTACATGATATAACATGTATAAACTATATCAAACTGCCTACCATTTTCAGAAGAGCAGAGGGGAGAGGAGGGAAGGGAGGGAGAAAAATTTGGAACTCAAAATCAGTTAATTAATGCTAAAAATTTTCTTGATGTGTAACTGAGGAAAAGTAAATAAAATACTCCCCCCTTCCAAAAAGAAGAGAATTACTAGGCTACCTGAAAGCCATATTTTAAACAAAGGGCCTAGATAGGATCTTTCTTTCTTTCTTTTTTTGGCTGACCAGTTATCCATTTTTATTGCATAAGCCAAATAGAAGGAGATAGGGGAGGATCATTATTTAGTCTCCTCCTTTTTGGACAAAATCTTGATGATCTCCTCTTTCTTAGCCTGCAGATGCTCTTCCCGATGCTTTTGTGCTTCCTTAGTATTAGACTTCAGGCTTCAGACTGGTCAATCAAGAGCTTCTTCCAGGCCTTGTCTGCCTTCAGTTTATGAATGTGCTCCATCAGGATTTGCTTATTCTTGAACACATTTCCCTTCACCTTCAAGTACAGGCTGTGGTACGTGTGGTGGTCAGTCTTTTTGGATTCACGATATCTTCGAAGCAGACAGTGCAGGAACCCCATTCGCCTCATCCAGGTCACCTTCTCAGGCATATGAGCATTGGCAGTACCCTTTCTCTTGCCGATACCCATGTGCCTGCCCTTCCATCAAGCCAGAGTATTTTTTCAGCATCTGGCACAAGAGTGCACAGTAACGGGCTTCCAGATGATAAGCCCATCTTTAATCAGCTTCTGCATCTGCTGACGGGAATTGGCATTGGCTGTTTCCTTGGTCTCATTGGGGTCGAGCCATACCTTCTTCTTTCCACATCAAAGGACGCTAGAGGCGAGCCTCTTCTGGAGCCTGAGCACACTCACGGCTACAGCTGCAGAGCTAGATAGGATCTTTCAAGAAATTATCAAGGAAACTCCCCCGATATCCTAGAACAGAAAAGAGAAATTGGAAAATTCCACTATCACTTCCTGAAAGAGGTTCCCAAATGAAAATTCCCGGGAATGTTGTCCGCAAATTCCAGAGCTCCCAGATCAAGGAAAAAACTTTGCAAGTGGCCAAGAAAGAACCAGTGCAAATATTGTGGAGCCACAGTCAGGATAACACAATCTTTAGCAGTTTCTACATTAAAAGATGACAGGTTTTAGAATACGATGTTCCAGAGGTCAATAGAACTAGAATTACAGTCAAGAATCGTCTACCCAGCAAAGCCGACAATCCTTCAGGGGGAAAAATGGGCATTTAAGGAAGTGGAGAACTTTGAAGCATTCCTGATGAAAAGACCAGAGCTGAATAGAAATCTATTAAAAGGTTAACAAGAAGGAGAAATCATTCCTACAAGGAAAAATAATGCTTGTAACTCCTAAACTTTCTCATTATTAGGGCAGGTAGAAGGAGTATACATAGACAGAAAGCACAGCTGCAAGTTGAACATTATGGGATCATTATCTGAAGAAATAACATGAAGGAAAGAGAAAGAAGAATGCACCGGGAAAAGGGAGAGGTGGATGGGGTAAATTATCTGACCTAAAAGAGACCCAAAAAGATTTTCCCTGGGAGGGGGTGGTTAGTGAGGGGGCTCAAAGAGGGAATAGCGTATAGCATACACATTCCATTGAGTGTAAAAATCTGTTTTGCCATACAGGAAAGTAGGAGAGTAAGTGGGGAGAGGAAGAGCTGATAGATGGAAGGGCAGAAGGGGGAGGTAAAAGTTAGAAGCAAAACATTTTGAGAATAGACAGGGTGAAAGGAAATAAAGAGTAGACTAAATGGGGAAAATAGGATAGAGGGAAATAAATAATTGGTAACCATTACCATGAAAAAAAAAAGTTTACACTAGGTTTCTCTGAAAAGTCCTCATTTCTGAAATATATGGAAAATGGAGTCAAATTTATAAAAAGACATACCCCAGTTGATAAATGGTCACAGGATATGAACAGGAAGTTTTCAGATGAAATAATCAAAGATATCTATAGTTATGTGAAAAAAATGCTCTAAATTACTGTTGATTAGAGTAATACAAATTAAAGCAACTCTGAGTTAACACCACACACCTATCAGATTGGCTAATATGACAGACAAGGAAAATGGCAAATGTTTGAGAAGATGTGGGAAAACTGGGACACTAATGCACTATTGGTGGAATTGTGAACTAATTCAACCATTCTGGAGAGCAATTTGGAACTATGCTCAAAACCATGCATAGCCCTTTGACCAAGCAAATATCATTACTAGTTCTGTATCATAAAGAGATATAAAACAAAGAAGAAAAGGACCTATCTGTACAAAAATACTTAAAGCAGATCTTTTTGTGGTGGAAAAGAATTGGAAATTGAAAGGATCTCCATCAATTGAAGAATGTCTGAACATGTTATTGTATATGATTGTGATGAAATACTACTGTACTCTAAGAAATGACAAGCAGGATGCTCTCAGAAAAACCTGAACTTACATGTACTGATGCAAAATGAAATGAGCAAAACCAGAACTGTGCAGGGTAACAACAATATTGTATAATGAACTAATGTGAATAACTTAACTATTCTCAGTAATACAGTGATGCAAGACAATACTGAAGGACTTTGATGAAAGATGCTGTCCATCTTCAGAGAAAGAACTGGTGGAGCCTGAATGCAGATCAAAGATACTTTTTCTTTACTTTCTTTATTTTCCTTGGGAGTTTTGATCTGTGTTTTTTTTCATAGCATGACTTACCTGGAAATGTGTTTTGCACAACTATATATTATAATGGTAATGGAAATTTGAAAATCTTCCCTGCCCCTTAATAAGCCTAAGGGAATTTGAAGACCTTCTATGCTTTGAAAATATACTTAGCCCCCTAACAGGCTGAATGCAATCACATGGAGCCTGTGGTAGGAAGAAGAGCCCACAGGAAGCTGGGAGTCAGAGCTAGCTAGACTGGGAGGAGGAGAGGATGCATCCCAGGGTGTCAGTCAGGCTTATGAGTAAATATATTGATTTATGGGAAGGTTAAAGGATGGTGTGGCTCTCTGTGATGTTGTGGCTTATTAACTTCTCTGCTACTATGATGGAATCAACTTACTGGTTTGGGGATTTGGTTTTCTGGTATCTGAATAATGTTTTGCTTCTGTCTTCTATGTGGAGAGTCTGCTATATTTTGCAATCGACCATTATGCAGGTATCTTTATAGTGACCATGGGTGCTGTGAATATTGCATTGGCATTACACACGTGTATAATCCTTGTCAAACTGCTTCTCAGTGATGTGGGCAGGGTGGGAGAGAATTTGGAACTCAGAATTGGAAAAAATAATGTTAAAATTGTTTTTACATGTAATTAGGGGAAAATAAGATATTAAATGAAATATGGGACATAAAAGATACTCTGTGTCATATAAAGCCTCCTGGATAGTGAAAAGTTTTGTCATTGAGGTCTTCCCACTAACCCCCAGAAACCTAGTGCTCAGTGAATAGATGTGTAAGAGAATAGTGGGGAAAGAAAGTATTTATTGTGAGGCTATTATTTTTCTAACAGTTTAGCTTTGGTAGTAGAAATCGTATCAGGGAACCACTGTAATTCTCTCTGAGTCATATGACACATAAGGAAACAATATTATACATTTTGCTTAGTTTTCCATACCAAGATAAAATGTTAATATTAATTTTTTGTTGAATGCTAAATGTTTTTATGTTAATAATGTTATTAATTTTTGTTATGTGTTAAATATTTAATGTTAAATATTTTATGTTATATGAGTTATTTATGTTCTTGTGAGTACTGAAATGGCAGAGTAGAAGGAAATAATATGAGATAGAGCTCAGCTCCATCCCACCATTAAATAACCTAATTAACAAAGCTCCTCCTTTAAATAATAAAAATTATCAAGATTTCTTTAGAAATGAAAGTAAGAGGTTTCAGACCTCAGCAATAAAAAATCTCTCATTGGAAGAAACCATAAGTGAAAATGAAAGAAAAACAAAGGCCTTAACTACTGTGAAAGTTGTAATTCTGTTAACACTACTTAAAATTGACAGACTTCAGTGCAAAGGTTAAAAACAAACAAAAAACAAAGCCCAGAAATCTATGAACTACATATCAGTGTACAAAAAGAAAAAAACTACTCTTTTTAAAGAGTATTTAAAATATGTATTTTAAAGAAAAATCCCTTAACATCTTCCCTCTTCCCCTTCAAGAAAAAAGAATCAGCTACTTCTAATCTTCTAGACAGAGGCAGCCCTGAATTTAACTTAGTATTAATGAAAAGGCCTCTCCTTCCTCTCTGTCCTCTCCAAAGTAAAGAGCTTCAGGTGTAAGATGAGAACAAATGTGTAGGAACATGAGCTTGAGTAACATAAGCAGCAAAGCAGCTCTATCCAATGGGAAAACTTGCACAGGACCCTGGACCATCCCTAGTACTGTGTCTTCTTTATTCTGTTTCTATACTATATCTGGCCTGACATAAGGATGGTATAGAGATCTACCATTGTCCTGATGCCATCCAGGATGGGCCTCATGAGTAAACTCCCTCCATTGAAACCTATTAATGTCTATGCTGGCATGAACTACCCCCTCTTTCTTTGGTATCTCAGTATTCTCTCAGGGGTGGGACCATCCCTCTAGATAATATGCCACCCTGCATCAAGTAAAGCTAATCTCAGAGTAAGTCTTTGGTGGCTGTGGTGAAAGGAGAGGCCTAAAGAAAGAGCACCAAGGTAAGAATTTGATTTGAACTCTGGAGCAGGAGAGACCTAGCACAATTCCTATGCCCTCAGCAATAAAAATGAGCAAACAAAAAATAAAGGACTTTGATGATGCCAGAGATAATGAAAGCACAGACCTGGAAGAGAATAATTCAAGTACACTTACAAGCAAAAACTTAAAAGGAAAAAAAAGGAATCTGATCACAAGAACAAGTAAATTTTTTCAAAGAAGTGATTCATGAATTTTTAAAAATGTTATAAAAGAAATGAGAGTAGTGGAAGAATGGGGAAAAGGATCAACTACTTAACAGAAGAGGCACAGAGCCTTACTCTAGCAGCAAACTCTCTAAAAATCAGATGAACCAAATGGAAGTTAATGACTCTAGGAGACAAAAATAATTCTTAAAATGAACTTAAAAGAATAAAAAAATAAAAATGTAAAATATCAATATCAGAAACAAATGACCTGGAAAAAAGATTTAGGAGAGAGAACTTAACAGTTAAATTATTAAATATATGACTATAATAAAAACTTATGTATCATATTTCTTTTTATGCATATTTTATTTAATATTTCATTTTCCCCCAATTGCATGTAGAAATAATTTTTAACATGTGTTTTAAAATTTTTTGATTTCCAAATTCTCTCCCTACTTTCTTACCCTCCCCTCTCATTGAGAAGGTAAGCAGTTTTATATAGGTTATACATGTGTAGTCCTGCAAAACATACTTCCATATTAAATCATATTATAAAAGAAAACACAGACTAAAAGAAAAAGTAAAAACAATAGTATGTTCAATTACATTCAGACTCTGTCAGTTCTTTCACTGAGATGGATAGCATTTTTCCTCATAAATCCTTCAAAATTGTCCTGGATTGTTCTACTGCTCAGTATAGCTAAGTAATCCATAGCTGAGTATCATACAATATTGCTGCTATTATGTATAATGTTCTCCTCATGGTTCTGCTCATTTCACTTTGCAGTAGTTCATGTTAAGGCTTTCCAGATTTTTCTGAGAGCATCCTGCTTGTCATTTCTTAGAATACAATAACATTCCATCACAATCATATACAATAACTTGTTCAGCCATTCTCCAATTGATGGTCATCCCCTCAAATTCTTTTCTTTTCTTTTTTTCTTTTCTTTTCTTTTCTTTTCTCTTCTCTTCTTTTCTTTTTCCTTTTCTTTTTCTTTTTGGAGGGGGGAAGGTAGGGCAATTGGGGTTAAGTGACTTGCCCAAGATCACATGGCTAGTTTTTGTGTTAAGTGTCTTAGACTAGATTTGAACTCAGGTCCTCCTGACTCCAGGGCCAGTTCTCTGTTCACTGTACCACCTAGCTACCCCTATCCCCTCAATTTCTAATTCTTTGCCATCACTGAAAGAGCTGCTTTAAATGTTTGTGCATATAGGTCCTTTTCCTTTGTGTTTTTTATCTCTTTAGGATACAGACCTAGTATTGGTATTGCTGGGTCAAAGTTGGCATGGTTTTATAGCCCTTTGGGCATAGTTCCACATTGCTCTCCAGAATGGTTGAATTAGTTCACAACTCCACCAACAGTGCATTAATGTCCCAGTTTTCCCATATCCCCTCAAAAATTCGCCATTTTCCTTTCCTGTCATATCAGTCAATCCAACAGATGTGGGGTGGTGGTACCTCAGAGTTATTTTTATTTTTGTTTCTCTAATCAATGGTGATTTAAAGCATCTTTTCATATGACTCTACGTAGCTTTGATTACTTCATCTGAAAACTTCCTGTTCATATCCTTTGACCATTTATCAATTGGGGAATGGCTCTTATTTTTGTAAAATTTATTGTTTTCTTTATATTTAAGAAACTGGCCTTTATTAGAGAAACTTGCTCTAAAACTTTTTTTCACAATTGTTTACTAGCTGTGTATTTCCCTTCACATTATTCCCCACCCCGTTTATCCTGCTCTCTCTCTCCCTCTTTCCCACTCTCCTCTTTTTCTTTTTACTCTAACCATCCTTAAAAGTTTTTTGCTTCTGACTATTCTCTCCTGTCTTGTATATCATATGTAAAGATATCATTAAAGAAAATTACTCGGACCTATTAGGATATGAGGACAATGTGGTATTAGAAAGTCTAATAAACACTTCCTGAAAGAAACCTCAAAGTAAAAATTCCCAGGAATGTTACTGTGAAAATTCAGAGCTTCTAGATAAAAGAAGTGTGTGTGTGCATGCATGTGTGTGTGTGTGTGTGTGTGTGTGTGTGTGTGTTCCAAGGAGACAAAAAAATTATTCAAATACCAAGGCACTACAATTAGGATCACACAAGATATAGCAGCTATCACTTTGAAGGAGAGAACATGGAATGAGATGCTCCAAAAAGCAAAAGACTTAAGATCTACAACCAGGAATAATTTGCCCATCAAAAATTAGTATAATACTATAGAGGGCAAATGTATTTTAATGGAATAAAGTATTTTTAAAAATTTCTGATAGAAAAAAGAAACCTGAGTTTAAAAAATTTGAAATATAAATATAGAAGTCAAGAGAACTAGAAAACCAATGGTATAAAATGAAAAATTTTGAGGACTTTTATAAACTGATGAAAAATGGAATGAGCAGAACCAGTAGAACAATTATATGGTAATAATCACACTGTCAAAACACACTTGTGGAAGCTCTAAGACCTGCAGTCAATGCAACAACCATGCATTATTCAAGAGGATGGATTTTTATCTGTGACAGAAGTGATGGATTTGGGGTGGAGAATGAGATAAAAATATTTTTGTATACAGTCAAGCAGGGTATTTATTTTGCTTGAATCTGCATATTTGTTACAATAAATTTGATTTTTGTCATTTTTTTCAATTTAGAACAAAGAAAAATGGAATTTCCATTAATTTTTTTAAAAGAGATGTAGAAGGTCTACAGATGGGAAATGTTATATACGCTTTCAGATAAAATTGTATTGTTAATTGTTTTACTCTGTTATAAGAGACTTCTCACAAATTTGGAGTAGTCTATAAATTTTTGAAATGTAAAAAAAGAACCAGTAAAACTTCCTTTTAAAAGATTGTCATGGATTGACCTGGGAACTAATTATTACCTAAAGCAATGTTTCTAGGAGGAAAGGCTGTCTGTGTTCTAAAGGCTGTCTGTGTTCTCTATTCTAAAAGAATGACAAACAGACATTAAGAACACAACCATTTTTGTTTTTGTTTTTTCAGGCAAGGCAGTCAGGTTAAGTGACTTGCCCAGGGTCACACAGCTAGTGTCAAGTGTCTGAGGCCAGATTTGAATGCAAGTCCTCCTGACTCCAGGGCCAGTGCTGACAACCCATTTGAATTTGGGGACATGATATATACAAAAGAACGCATGAGTGCAAGGCTGCTGATGCCTTGCTACAGGTAAGTTCAGACATTGCTGCAGACTGAGGCCTTAATGAAAGTGTTCATATACTGGGCAGGACACATGCAGTGGTTTTAAAAATGGGTAGAATTCAGAAAAGTAAAGAAGAGGAAAGAAAGCATAACAGGTTTTACATATTGCAGAAGAAAAGGCAAAGAGGAAGGAAACCACAGAGTATATTTAGGAGCAATGAGTAGCTAACTGCTGTGTCACCACTCATAGAGGTTAATTTGTATCATATTTTGGAGCACCTTGACTGCAAGTCTAAGGAATTTGGACTTTCTTTGATAGGAATAAGAGAAGTCTTTGAGAATCTTGAGGAGAACAAACATGTTAGCATTGGTATGCAAAATGGATTAAAAAAGTAAGATATCAAAGGCTGAACAATGACAGATAACCACTGGTTGGGGTGATTGTAGAAGGAATTCTTGCTCAAGGACTGGTTGTGCTAAATGACTTCTGTAGTCCCTGATTCTGTAGGTTGGAAAACATCAAGGGTTTAGAATATGTAATTACAGTATGTAATGAGACCAAGTGATTATGGTGTACTTAATTGCCGAGTTTTATCTAGTCATAATTTTTTTTCATGTTAATGTTGTGGTTTTTAAGTTTGAATGGAATGCAAAATATATTCCAGAATCTCTTCACTATGCAAGGCTTCTGGTTAAGAAAGCAATTACACACTTGCACATTACAGTTCTTTGTGAGACACAAAAACAGCAGCAACTCTTCAGGCCAGTAGTGAGTTCTGTGGGCAACTAAATACCTATCACCACCACGTCTACAACTGGCTTCTCTTAGATGGCTCTTTTCCCTGGGTGCATCTTTTTTTCCATTCTATTCCTGTTGCCAACTTCCTGCTGTCTCCCTTCTGCTACAGCCATTCCCCAGTCCCAACATTGGCACTTAGTTTGCTTCGTGACTGGTCAGAAGATTATTCAGAGAGTCAGAGAAGAGACCAGTACTAAGTTTGAATTCTTCATTTGTGGCCCAATGCTCTGTGTAATACATTTACATTCCATCATTCTATAAACCATCCAGCCTTATGTAACTTTTTAACACTGAACTTTTATAATAGTGCAATATGATCTGTTCTGCTGAACATTATATTATCCTGGGGCTTTTCCACCATTTAAAAAGCAATACAGGGGGCGGAGCCAAGATGGCGGCATAGCAGCAGCAACATATCGCAGCCGTCACATACCCACCCCAAAATACCCATAAAACAGGACTCTAAACCAATCCTAGAACTCCAAAACGCACACAAAGATACTTCCCACTAAAGTCAGCTCTGCTAAGAGGAACCATATCAGCACTGCGAACCGAGACCAGCCTGGCCTGAAGCCGCGGCTGTGCCCCGGGGGCGGCTGGACGGGAGGAGCTGAGGAGCCTCTCAGGTGAGCAGATTAGCAGCAGCTGCGAGTGGGAATTGTGAAAGGGGGAGATAAGCAGTCTGGCCAGAAGGCCTCCAGAGCGGAAAAGCAAAAGACAGAGGTTTTGCACCCACCTCTGCCTTGTAGCTTCCCGCCCACGGCCTGCAGACAGCAGGGGGACTTAGCCATTGTTCTCAGGCCAGTGCTCTCGCGCTGAGCGGCCTGGATCCGGATTGCTGTCTTGGGCCTCCGTCTTGGAGTCTTTATTATCTGGTCAGCCGGAAGTATTTAGGAAGACTCCCAGCATCCTCCTGAGAGCTACAGCAGCCAGGAGGACCCCAGCGATTTGGGACAGAGCTTTCCCTTCAGGAAGCAGAGCCCCACCGAGATTTAAAAAAAAAATCACGGTCTGAAGAACCATGAGTAAGAATAAGCATAAGAAGCAAAGTAAGAACAGCTCCAAAACCCTTGATTCCTTCTTTGGGGAAAAGAAAGATCATGGGA
>CM053583.1:148610658-148638962 GCA_028627135.1 Pseudochirops cupreus
CATAATCAAATGTTATGAATGTGTATCTATCTATCTATCTATCTATCTATCTATCTATATGTATGTATGTATGCAATTATTATTATTATTATTATTGACTACATCCAACTGGAACTTGAGATACACAGGCACTGCAGTTGGGAGATCCATCCTGCCCTACCAAAAAGTGACATAGGAGAGAATAGACTGGGGGAGGGGGGACACACTGCGATGGCTGTTTTGGGGCGGTGGGTGGGGGAAAGAGGGGAAGAAAATATGTAACTCAAAATCTTGTGGAAATGAATGATGCAAACTATAATAAAATTTAAAAAAAAAGAAAAAAAAGCAATACAGACATACATCAAGGTGAAGAATAAAAATTATATTCCCAAATAATCAGACAGGCAATATATTTCTGTTGGCTATTTCCTTTGGAGTCAACTAACACTATTGGCAGATGTTGCTGACTACAAAAAAATTAATATAGTTCCCTAAATGTGCTCAAAGTAACATTAACAGATGTGATAGCACAAGATGATAAATAGGTTAACAATACCATTTCTTCCAGCCAAATTTAATTAGCGCCACAGATTTACATAAACTGATCGCCATCCTTATCCACATAGAGCTACAAATCTGAAACCTTAGACATATACTTCAGCGCAAACATATTCCTTGTAAATATACACACTCAATTTCTCATTTAATTCTGTACAGATTCTCTTTCATGTTAAGTCCAAATGTATTCTTTCTTGCTTTTCCATTCAAGAATATTTCATATTATGCCCTTCTTTTCTGTCCTCTTTAGCTGCATTATCTTTTCCATTTCTGCTACCTATATCATGTATACCTGGCTCCTGCTAATTCCCATGTTCTGTGAAAGGTAGAAGGGTGTGTGTGAATATGAGATAGTATAATCATTGGGAACCCCCTGGATTGAAACTTGGGGAAACAAAAGATCACTTCTAGGGAGTGGGAGTGGAAGTGTCTGGCCTAAGCTTCTATTTTCTATGTCCTTTTGTTACTTTCACAGCTCAGTGGAGGCCTGTAAGTTTTCCATGCTTTTAATGTGATGTAATCCAGGGACAGGTCTGCACTCTGGTTGGTCTGCACTCTTGTTTTTTACCCAGGTGGGTCCCCTGTTCCTAAAGTCTGGAGCTGCTCCTCTATTTTCTTTGGAACCATAACCAAGAACTAGATAATGGTGACAGATGTATCAAATGGCATGTGCTAATATCAGGGCCCCCTGGCATCCTTTTCTGACCACAGTCCCCTTACTGTCCCTAGGTATCGGGCTTCTCTCTACTCCCAATACCACCATTACCACCTCATGTTGCCACTCCCCCTGGTACCACTACTGTCCAGACTGCTGTTGAGTGCACCTGTGGCCAACCTTCGCCTCAGTATCTGCAGACTGCTCTTTCTGTTTTCCTAAGATTTCTGACCCAGAAAAATAACTCACAGGGGCTTTTAATTGGTCTTCTTGCTCAGGATTTGATTTAACCATTTTTAAGGGTTTGTTTGTTTTTGGGGGGGGGTATTGGTATAGCTTGGCAAAATAATGGTTTCCCTCCATCATCTTGACTCCACCCTGACGGTGCCCTTCTACTTGGACTCTGATGTATTTCCGTCACAGTGAGAAACATCTGACTTTTATGATTGTTATTTAAAGACAGCTTTGTTTTTATGTCTTTTAAAGAATCTTAAGTGATTTTGATATCTGTATCTATATATTATAACTTCTTGTATGTAAGAGAACATTGATTTTGTTCTATGAAATCAAATATTCTCAATCAATAATGAGCATAAAAACTTAATGGAAAAGATTCTCTTCATCTTCATCTTTCACTCAGTTGTGTGATGATAAAGATGCATCATCTCCAAACCCATACTCTTGTACTGGCTCAAACTGGCTTTTCTTTTCTTTCTTCCTCACATTTCTATTCCATCTCTTTTCCCTTTGCATAGAATGCATACCCTTCTCACCCTCTGTTCAAGCATCTCTTTGTATCCAAAACTTTTCCTGATCTCTTTTCCCCAAAATGTCCCCTTCTCTCCTAACCCCTTCTATTTTTTTGTATCTGTTCATATTTATGTATTTGTCTGCCCCTTTCCCTTTATTCTCCTCCCCCACAAAATGTAACCTCAGTGATGTTAAGAGTTGTTGGCACAGTGCCTGCTATTGAATAGACATATAATCAGTGTTTGTTGACTGATGGATGAGTTTGATCATTCTGGAATTGGAGCATAATAGTGAGGACCTTGACTATAGCAGAATGGGCCAGCTGCCATTCCAGGAACAGGCCATTTATAGGATATGAGTCAGATTCCATTGCCTCTATTGCTATTGCCACATAGGGTGAATGCAGTGAACATAGAGAAGTTTAGCACTGACAGGGACTTTGGGGTGGCAGTGGTGGGCAGAGATCAGATGAGGGAACTCCCCCTTTCAAGCCAGGTCTGGGTTTGCTCTGGAACTTTTCGTGTTAGTGCAGGGAGAGGTTCTTAAACTCTGGGCAGTGGTTTTATATATAAAACTTTATTTCGGTGTAATTTCTTCCTTTGTGACCAAATGTATTTTACTTTGTGCATTAAAACTATTTTAAGAAGAGGTCTGTAGGATTCACCAGACTACTAGAGACCAGTCTTCCAAAAGGGTCTGTGTCACCACTGCTTAGCACAGTACCTGGTACGTACTAGGTGTTTAATAAATACCAGCTGATTGACTGTTGCCACCAAAGGGTGTTAGTTGTTTAGGTTGTTAAGTGCTTGTACTTGCCCAGGGTAACGCAGCCAGCATGTGTTAGAGGTAGTTCTTGAACTCAACTTTGTTTTTTCCTTACTGTGAAAATAGCTTTCACTTTGGAGATAATCTCATATCATTCTTCCATTTATATGATGACAAAAGTTCTTGAATCATATGCATCTGGAGCACAAGCACTTTTAACCTGGAAAAGTGTCCAATAGTAACTCAGTGACATGCTGTGTCTGTTGTCCAAGGAAAAGCCTAGCTAAGTCCACAGCCTGGCAAAAAGGCAAGTGCTTATTTTGGCCATAGTGATGCTTATGATTTCCACAATATTAGATTTAAAGTCTTGAAGCAGATTAGGGTTAAGAGAACTGAAGGGGAGAAGGAAGTGTCTCTACCCACTTTTCAGGAGACAGTTATGCCTAGGTTGGAGCAGGGACAAATGGCGAGAAAGAACATGCCTGAGAGGAGAGTTTCTGGATCCCACATTCACAGGCCCAGTCATTAATAGGCAGTGTTGTAAATTCTCAACCCCACTGCATCTGTGGAATGGGAATTCTTCATAGGTCTGAGTGATGGAAGTTAATGCCGCTACATGTGACATTGCAACAAGATTTGATATGGTAAGATGACAAACATTAGCATTCCAAAGACATTGAGTTATTCTGGATCCTTTGGGATGTATATAAGTCTAAGTTTAAATACATTCAGTTTCCTGGATGAAGGAGGAGGCATTTTCTGAGCAACATGACCTGGAATCAAACTTTCTAGTGACAAAAAAAGGGGGATTTCTTGGCAACAGTGACAGTTTAAGATGTTTTTTTGTCTAGCATCTGCATGTTTGAAAAAGGCTCTTAGTTTTGAATTCTTTTGAATTATTCATTGGTTTTCTCTCCTAGTAATCTTATACTTTTCTTGTAGCTACTACTCTTTATGGTATTTGCTTTGGCAGATCACTAACTCTTCCTCTTCTGTCTTTTCATTTCACAGACCTCTTCATCTTAGCATGAGATCTCAGACATGTGTAACTATACCGGTCTTCATTAGGTGGACTCCGTTCCTGGCCACGAGCCCATAATTCCTATTTTAAGTGTTGGTCCAAGAATTCAAATCCAGTTTAAGAGCTTGCCTGCTTTGTAACCTTCCCAATTTAGTCTTTCTCTCTGAAGCCTTTCCATTTTCTAGTAGTTATGAAGACACCATCTTTGACCCTCTTAAGTCCTTCAATTTCTTGCTTAGTATTTCATAATCTTATATTAATGCAAACTATCTTTTGTCCCCACCTTAATTATTAGGAGTGTGTAGTAGAAGTCAGATTCAGGTTGTTTCTTTCTTTCTCCATAGAAATGCAGAACATTTGGTCATCACATATGTGATATTCCAACAAGATTTGGTGTCATGAGATCTCTAAATAAACACAGGGTAGAAGTCTAAAGATATCAAGTTTTTCTGAAGCTTTTGGGTTATGCCTAAGCATGGGATTAAATATGAATCGGGGGGAGGGGATTTTATTGTAGAGGGAAATGACTTATCTAAATACTTACAACTTCACAGATTCTTTCACAGAAAATTCAGTTCTAAAAGGCATATCTGAATGAAAAAATCTTCCCAAAGCAGAACACTGCAAATTTCCTAAGAGGTAAAAATATTCCTACTTCTTTAGGAGAATTAACCTTGAATATCATTACTATATAACTTTTCAGCCAAACAGTGAATTTAACAGAAAAGTTTAGAAGAACTATCTGTGTATTTTTTTTGGTAACATATTTTATTTTATTTATTTTATTTTCTTTTATGAACAAACTGGGAAAATGGCACATTGCTTAAATTAGTACCTGCACAGATATGTACAAACATTCTTATAATATAAAACAGACTTTCATCACTGTAATGGGTTTTGTTTGGTAAATGTTTTGCAGGTCCTCATTGCTGGGTATTCATGTTTCAAGATTAAGGCCAGAGTATAAAGAAATCATTGATTGTAGGACTAGAAAGAACTTTAAGAGTCTATAGGATTTAGAACTGGAAAGAACTTTGAGAGCATCTTGTCGAACCCCCTCATGGGAGAGACTAAAGTCTGTAAAAGTTAAGGATTTACTGAAGGTTATACAGGTATTAAGTAACAGAAGAATTTGAATCTGGCTCCATTGATTGTAAATCTAGTGTTTGACATCCTCATCCTCATCCTCATCCTTTATATAAGATTAGAAGTCAGAAGACATGGGTCCTAACTTTGATTGTACCAATAACTCATGCTGTGAACCTGTATAAATTATCTATCTTCTATGAGTTTCCCTTTCTTCATCTTAATCAATTAAGGAGTACTTGGAGTAGATAATCAGCGAGTCCCCTTTGAACTCTTTGATTCTCTGATGAGCTCTACTTTTCTGTTACTGCATTTTGACTCTTACAGACAGAAGAGAATCTCTCTTGTTTTTAAAGGGATTTTAAGGAACAAGATACCATAATATACTTTTAAGCTATTATAGTTTATTAGGTATTTGGGAAACACTGGAGAGAACATGTGTGATCTTTGTGCTTGTTTTTGAGATCATCAAGACTACTCTTTTTTATAATCACATAAATCAGTCCAAGTGAGCATATTTTCAATGGCTTATGCTTGGTGGAAATTAAATTAATCAGTACAGCTGCTTAACCTTTGCTGTTCCTAGTGTCATCTGTCTGAAATTCAGTAACAACTCAAGTTCTTGGGTAAAATCTGATCATTCAAGAACAAGTCAGAAAAATGATTAATACATCAAAAGATCTGTGATCTCATTGGTATAGTCATCCCACTGCTAGAGATCATGACTTCTTAGCAGATACTCATAAAATGCTGAGGGGGGGGGGAGAAATACCTTATTGTTAATCATTTAGTGATGAATTATGAATTTTAGATAGACTGGTACTCAGATGACTTGGTCCAGAAGGACCAAGAGTCTTCAGGATGGTAGGACCTCAAGGATCTAGGGTTACTTTATTTCACAGTGAGTCACATAAATAAGGTTTAAATGAAAATCTTAATAAGTAACTCCAGAAATAGAAGCTTATCTAAAGCATCCAGCAGAGCAAATTACAGTTGAATTTGCAAGCGCTACGTAAGGCACCTTGCATTGGCATGCCTGTCATTCCACAACCCCTCCAACACTGAGTTTTGTCATTTTTGCCAATTTGCAGGGTAAGAGGTGAAACTTCAGGGTTGTTTTGATTTGCATTTTTCTTATTTTTAGTGATTTAAAACATTCTTTCATGTGGTTGTGAATATTTGAAATTCTTTTGAGAACTAGTTTGTGGTTTTTTTTGTTTTGTTTTTTTTTTGTTGTTTTTTGTTTGTTTTGTAATCCTTTGATTCATTCATTACATGAATGGCTATTGGGCTTACCTATATTTATTAATTTTTTATATATATCTTGGATGTTAAACTGTTATCAAAGAAATTTGATACAATGATTTTTTTCTCACTCCTTCCCTTTTTGTTCATTAATTTTGTCTGTACAGAAGCTTTTCAGTTTTAAGCAATCAAAATTATCTGTTTTCTCTTTTGTAATTACCTCTATTTCTTGTTTGGTTAGGAATACATTTCTTATCTATATCTGTAAGAAGTATATGATCTGCTTCTCTTCTGATTTTTTATGTTACCTTTAATATTGAGGTAATATATCCTTTTAGAATGCGATGTAGAAAATAGTGTAAGGTATTGGTCCAAGCTGACTTTCTTGCCTGATTGCTTTCTAGTTTTCTCAAAGAATTTTTTCCTCAGTGATTTATGTTTTCTACTTTATCATAGACTGAGTTATTGAGTTCTACTGTTTCTGAATCTTTCTTGTCTAGTCTGTTCCACTGATCTTTGTCCTTTAACCAATACCGGATAGTTTTAATGACTGCTGGTTTATGATGTAGTTTGAGGTCTGGAAATGTTCTTCCCCCTTCATCCCTGCTTTTCATAATTTTCCTTTTTATTCTAAATCTTTTGTTTTTCCTAATTTTGTTATCATTTTGTCAAGTTTTATAAAATATCCCTTTGGCAATTTGATTGGCATAGGATTTAAAATGTATATTAATTTGGTAGTATTGCCGTTTTTATTACGTTGGCATAGTCTAGCCATGAGCACTGAATATTCCTCCAGTTAGTTAAGTTGTTCATTTCATTAAGGAGAACTTTGTAACTGAGTCTATAAACGTCTTTTGTGTGCTTTGAGTGAATCCCCAGATATTTTATGTATTACGTAGTTATTTGGAATAGAATTTCCCTTTCTATGATAGCTTCTTCTGATTTGTTGTTATTATACAGAAATGCACTTGCTTTTTGAGGATTTATTTTAGCCTACAACTTTGCTGAGACTGTTAACTGTTTCTATTTGTATCTTTGCTAATTACCCAGTATTTTCTAAGTAAACTATTATATCAGCAAATAGGAATAGTTTTTATCTCTACTTTACTGATATTTATGCCTTTAATTTCTTTCTCTTATTGCTGTTGCTAGCATTTCTTGAACTATATCAAATAATAGTGAGGAGAATGGGCATTCTTGCTTCATTCCATTGGAAAAGGTTATATTGTATCTCCATTGTATATGATATTTTCTTTGGTTTTAGATGAATGCGTTTTTATGATGTTAAAAAAACGGTCTCTTTATGCCTACAGTTGGAAGGGTTTCTAGTATGAAAGAGTGATGTATTTTCAAAGACTTTTTCTGCATCAATTGAGATGATCATGTGGTTCTGTTGAACCAACCTTGTATCCCATTTATAAATCCCACTTGGTCATATTGAATGGGTTGGGTTTGTTTTTTTTTTAATTAATCACTGTAGTCTGACAGGATTTTGTTTAAAATTTTTGAGTCAATGTTCATTAATGATATTGGCCTGTAGTTTTCTTTTCTTGTTTTATCTTTCCCTGGTTTAGGTTTTAGTACTATATTCTCTCATGAAAGGATTCTAGTAGGGTGCTTTCTTTTTCACTTTTTGAGAATAACTTGTGAGTATGAGTGTTAACTGTTTTTTAAAGTTTGCTAGAACTTTTCCAAATCCATCAGAACAATGAGTTTTTTTTATTTGATGGTTCCTATTTGCTTTCTGTGAAGTATGTATTAACTGTTTCTGCCTTTTTTACATTTGTTTGCAATATTTCTGCATACATGGTCAGTTTTTGTAAAAGTTCTATGGGGTGCAGAGAAATATACATATTCTTTTGCTTTCCCATTTAGAAGATGCCATAAACCTTTTAACTCTAATTTCTCCATAAATTTGTTCATTTCCATATCTTCCCTTTTATCTTTCTGTTAGACCTATTCAAAACTGATAGAGAAATATTGAAGTCTCCTGTCACTATTGTACTATTGTCTATGTCTTTTTGAAGCTCACGTTTCTTTTATGAATTTGGATGCCAAGATAATTGGAACATATAAATATATTACTGATATTGGTTTGTTGTTTATAGTTCCTTTCAGCGTAATGTAGTTTCTTCTTTGTTTATCCCTTTTTTGTTTTTTGAATATTTGTTTTTTTCATAGTCACATGGCAAGATTGCAAGTCCTGTTTTTTTGCATTCAATTGATACATAGATTTTTTTTTTCATCTCTCCCCCGCTTTATTTTGTGTATGTCTTTGGTTTTTTTTAATGTTTCTTATAAGCAACAAATTGCAGGGTTTTGTCTTCTTATCCAGTCTGTCACTCCCTTTTTTTGTTTTTGATTGTTTAATCCATTCACATTTAAATTTATGGGAGTTAGGTTTAATATCTTCTTTCTGTCTCTAATATTGGATGTTTTTATGTTATGATTTTTTTCTGCTGTAGTAGTACATTTCTTCATTTACTTTATTTTAATATTTTTTTAAAGGTGACTCTGTTTCCACTGACTTTTTTAGCCTCACTCCTGATTCCATCTTTTCATTTGCTACCCCCTTTCACTTAGAGAGATGGCTTATTAGTTTCTTTTTCTCTTCTGATTTTATCTAGTTATAAAATCCTTTCCCCTCCTCTTTTTCTGCTTCTCAGTTACATTCCACTTTTTACTTCTCTCCTTCAACTATTCCTATTCATAAATTTTAAAAATTTCATTCACATGCCCCTTTCCAAAAAGGATTTTGCTTATTCTCTTCATTATATATCTTTTTCTGTCTTCTCTACACTCTCAATCTCTGATTCATTATTCCTATAGTTATCTGGTCTCTCTTTTTTTCTCTGTATTCCTGATGTAATCATATGCAAAAAAAATATTTCCAAGTAAATACCCTCTAGGTATTTTCTGATATTGCCTTATAGCTCCACCCTCATGGAGTCCCCTTTTCCATTGTGTATCATTCCTAGAACACTGTTAATTATCACAGGGGTCAGAGAGGACACTGCCCCATGGTAGGACTCCTCCTGGTTACCATTCTTTCCCCATTTGCTTCAAAATTTTCTCCCTGGGTCCATGCTCTTCCACTCTTCCAGGTGCCATGTTCCAACTCTCTCTCTCTCCTGATGTTAGATGAATAGATTCCAAGGACCAAATTTCCCAGGCTACACCTAATTCAATGTCCCCATGTCCCTTCACAGACCATCTCTCTTTACCCATAGGAGCATTCATCAGTGGAATCCCATTCCATAACCAAAAGGAGGCTTCTTTTTGTTTCCATTTCCCTTTCACTCCTTGTTTCTCTTTACCCACTCCCCTGTAGACTCTTCTTTTTGTGCAAAAACAGGGTTTACCATCATTTCATTGCTAGCCCTCAATTTGACCTGGGCACATCATACATTCATCTCTTTCTTCCCACTGTCCTCCCCCCTCTTTCCTGTACTCTCTCGTGTAATATAGCCACACAAAGCAACAAACCAAAAAAAAAAAAACATTGATTCGCCTACAGATAGGTATCTCCATGTTCTATCCATAATGGTCCCCATATACCTTTTGCCTGTTACCTCCATTATACTTCCAATTTAACCCCTGTTTCCTCATGTACATTAGAAAGAAGTTTCTTATTTTCAACTGTCACTGTCATTGTTTCTGTTGCTGCACTTGCCTGCGCTTTTATTCATTACTCTTGCATTTTTATTGTTTGGGGTGTTGGAAAGCAAATGATCTCAGTTCTGGTTTTCTTTCTAAAAATGTTTTAAATGCCTTGTTATTATTGAATATCTGCTTTTTTCATCTATATGGTTAAGCACAGATTTGCAAATCGCTCTGGGCTACATCCTAAACTCTATTGCTCTCCAGAACACATTATTACATTCCGTCTTACGTTTTCTGTTGTGTATGGAATATTCTTACGTTATTCTATTTTTGTATTTGTATTTGAAAATCTTCTAATCACTTTAAAAAGTGTTGTTTTTGAATTGGATTATTACATTTTCTACTTTACATCACTTAGGAACTGCTTGTTGTGGTTCTGTGTTCTCCTCAAATATTACAGGGTACTCTGTCTCATCAAGTGTTGAATCATTTTGTTTTTGTTTTGTAGTATTCATAGATATCTGAACTCATTTACTGGATCTGGAGGCCATATCTCCTGTTGTTAATATCTTTTCTGCTTATGTTCAAGGTCTTTGAGTTTTCTGTTTCCTGAGATCTTTTATAATTTCATTCACTTCTTCCTCAATTTTCCGCTGTTCACTTTCTGACTCTGTCTTCTCTGATGTTTTCATTGGGGGCTGGGCTCCAAAGCATCACAGCCTCCTCTTCATTATGGGACAATTCAGTTTACTGGCCTAGTTCTCTGGTTTAAGTGACTTTGGGGTGGTCAGAACTGGCATCAGATGGATTCTGTGCTCTTTCCATCAGGCTTTGTGGAATTTTGTACCCCCTACCTCATCTCACACACACACACACACACACACACACACACACACACACACACAGAGTCTTTTCCCCTCTGTATTGGTATCCTGAAGTTGTCTTTTCTGGCACCTGCACTTCCAGTGCTATAGAGTTGCAGCCCCAGCAACCTTTTGCTCTTAAAGGGTAGCCAGACAAACTTCTGCAGCCTGAGGATGGGGTCTCCACTATACTGGAAAGAGGGAGGGGGACTGAAGTGTGGAAGTGGGTTTTGTTGTAAGTCTGTGCTCTATTCTTGGGTCTGCTAGTGCAGTCTTGCCCTGGTAGCATGAAATGTAGGGGAAGGGTACTGAGGGACCTTAGGGTCAGTGAGTTAATGGCTTTGTTAGAGGATTTTTTGCCTTCTTTTGGATTCTGGGTGTCCTAGTCCTTAGAAAACAGCTAAAGTTGTTTTATTTTAGGGTGTGGAGTTTTGGAGAACTTTGAAAGGTGGGGAGGCTCAGACAAGATATCTCAGTTCTTCATATTGTTGCTCAGGGCACCCAGAAGTCCACCAGTGATATATTAAAAGCCAAGTGTTATGCTTTTTCTTAGTTTTCTTGATCTCTGTGCTACATTTTGATAGTTGACCACTATCTTTTCCTATATACTATGTGGGTTTCTGTGTCACTGTTCTCTCCTGGTTCTCCTCCTGCCTGACAACTTTTCCTTAATCTCCTTTACTGACTCACCTTCTATGTCACTGGAGGTATTCCTGACTGTAACCTTTTCTCTTCTCACTCTACCCTGGTTCCCTTGGTGTTCTCATCAGATCCCATGGGTTTAATTAATTATGTGCAGATGACTCACTGATCTATATGAGTTATTCCCAAAGTCTTTGTTCAGTTTTAAATTTTTGTAGATTTTTATGACACCCAGTATATCCAGGCCCAGGCTCTCTCCTAACGTGTTGTCCCACATTACCAAATACCTATAAAACTTCCCAACTTGATAGCCTGGAGACTTGAACTGTCTCCCACTTTTGTCTAAAAGAGAATTTTTTATCTTGGTCCCCAAACCTACTTCTCTTCCAAACTTTTTTTTGACAACACCACCATGTCTCCAGTCTCTTAAGATTTATAACCTTAGCATCATCCTGGATTCCTCACTGTCCTCAACATAGTTACCATAGTTTCTATATCTACAACATCTATCACATCCAATCTCTTCTCACTGAGCCACTACTTTAATTCAAGCCTTCGTCATTTCTTGCCGAGATTATTGCAATAGCCTCCTGATCATGCCTCAAGACTCTAACCACTCCAATCTATCCATACAGCTGCTAAAGTGATTGTTCTTAAGTACAGGTCTGACTTTGTCACCTGAGTGGCTTCCTATTTCCTTTGGGGAAAGGCTTTTAAAGCCTTTCACTAATCATTACCAACTTAACTTTCAGCCTCATTATACATAACTTTGTGAAAAAAACGAGCCTTCTCTCTGTTTATCACACATAATATTACATCTCTCATTTCTGTGCCTCTGCATTGACTGTCCCTCACACCTGCAATACCCTTCCTCTTGACCTCTCTTCTTGTAAGACGTAGTTCGAGTACCACCTTCTACATGAAAGGTTTCTCTGATCCTAAGGATTGTTAGTACTCCAATCTCTCTATTTTGTATTTATTATCCTTATGGTTATTTAGTTAAATATACATGTATTTATACTTGTCTCTTCATTAGAATATAAGCTTCTTGAGAATAGTTTCATTTTTTTAACCCTAGATAAATACTCGTTGATTGATGGTGCAGAAGAAATGAAATGTTTATGAAGGAGTTTGTAAATGCTTCATACTTGAAGCTTCACATAACTATGAGGTGCTGTTAATACAATTAATATTCATGGGTTTGAATTAAAGATAATATTGAATTTAAATCAATATATATTTCAATTTTGTGATATTTCACTACACAATTTTAATTTCTTGATTTTATTACCTTTCCCTTCACTACTTTATAGAATGCCAATTTTAGGCTATAAGTTGCAGATGAGATTCCTGTCTGAATGAGAAGGGAAGTTTCCATAACAATCAAATCAGAAATCCAGACCAGTAAAAAAAGAAAACTAAAAGCCTTGTCACGTATAATCAGAGTCTTCTTACATGAGAAAATTCTCCGGGTCAGAGTTAGGCATTTTGAAAATCTTAATGATTATTTTATAAAGGAAGCTATCACTTTGTAAATCAGTGTCTCATTGCATGATAGCATCCCTTATTTTTGTTAAGATCCTTTTATTGAGAATATAAAACAGACGATTGTTTTTACTCTAGAAGAGCTGAACCCCTCATATTTGTGAATAGGAGCCTGGAAAGGATCTCCACTCAACAATCATGTTTTAAAACAAGAAACTAGAACCATCCTTAGGGTACAGCAAATTAGAGAAATTTCTTCTGATCTACCATAGACATCAGGTGCTACAGGAGAATAAGTAGATATTAAAATCTGAGGCCACAGAATACCATATATACCATAATAACCAGAAGGTAAAATGCCTCACCTCCCCATTATCAGTTTCAGGCAGGGTTGCCTAGTATTTATATACCTTCTGCTTACCAATATTTTCCTCCTTGGTTCAAGGCTTTCCTAGTGATCATAAACAGATTACCCTTATATTGTATAAAATTACAAAGGAGAAATAGATCCAAAGAGTATTATTTATTTCATCATCTCAAACTCTTATGGGAATAAGATAGCAGACATAACTGGCCTGTTTCTTTCTTATAAAAACACAAAAAACCAAGGCCACTGACAGATACCTAATCCCCTCCCTCCTAAAGGACTTATGGATCAAGATATTAGTTTTAGGCAGGGGGAAGTGTGGTGGTGGTGGTACTAAGGGACAAGCAGCATTAAAGAAATTACATTTTGATGAAATACAACAGATTGCTGTCTGTTGCATGATACTGACACAGGATGCTGCTTGCCTCTGTGCCACATTTTTCATGTCTTTTGATGATTTTTTTTCTTTGTTTTATTTTTGTGTAAGGATTTTTTTAAAATGCCTGTTGAATAGTGGAAAGTTAAAAACTTCACCATATTCAATGATGACCTGGAAACCTAAAACTAATGACAGAAAGTTTATGACAATACTGGGAAAATAACATTCCAAACTCTTTTATTTTCTTATGTCTTATTAGTAACAGTTTAATTCAGCATGATTTCCACCTCTTGGCATGGAACTGTTTGTATATGGATCTTGTGACAGAGTAAGGCATGTTGTCAGATATACCTAATGCATTTACTTGTTTTACTTAACTTTATTTCTTTGTTACAAAGGAGGGCACAATGGGGGGATGGGAAAGTTGCAGGGAATTACTGGGAAGTATAGTGTCATTAAGAAATATCAAACATTCATAATTAAATTTTTTTGACATATGTTTTTGTATGTATCATATATTATTATTCCATGGCATGTATCATGCCATGTCATTTAATTATTTTTGTTGTTGTTGAAACAAGCGGACGTTTTGAACTGCTATTTAAGAATATTATTTTCAATAATAATTCAATATTTTAATAATATTCAATATTATTCAATTTTAGTAATTAAATCATAACTTTTAGAATATTACTTCCAATAATGCTATTCCTTTTGTCACTCTTCCTTACACCAGAATTGATTTGATTGATATTCCTCCCTTGTACTTCTCATTTTTGTTTTAATCGACCATATCTATTTCTTTTTCTCTCAATGGTTCCTTCCTACTTAGGCTTTAGGAGCCAGAAATACAAACAGGAGAAATGGATTATTATTCATAGGCAGCATCTGCTCAGTTCAGTGTGTAAGCATAATGTATTTTTTAAAAATAGAAACAAGCAGGGCAGACCTCAGAAAGCTAAGTAAGCAACTTCTATTAACAAAAAAGGGAAGAAAACAATATACATGGAGCTTATCAAAAACTATTGATAAACATGTTTACTTCTGGGTCGATAGCACCTCAGACAAAATCACATTCAACTGCAGTTTACAGTTACCTGGAAACATTGCTAGACTATTAACTAGATTTCATATAAATTGTCCTATAAGCATATTTCAAAGTAATCAAGATCAGCAAGCATATTGCTATCTTGAATTAATTACATCCATCTACTTTTAAAATATGTGGCTTGAAATTTGTCTAAAAGGATGTAAGTTTAATAGGATTGCTTAGACTTTTGTACTAAATAAATAAAAATCTCTACATATTTCATCTAGGAAAAAAAATACGCACATTCTGATTGTACAAGAAGACTCACCAAGATATATCCCTTAAAAATGTCTGGTGGGTGAGAGAATTCAGCCAATATATTTGGGCAATAGTCACATTCACCTTTTCTCTGTCCTAGGTCCTTGTCCATAAAATGTCCTATGAGAACTGCTAAAGAAACAAACAGTGGAGTTACTTTCAGTATAATCAGATAGAGGAGGATAGATATTCAGAGAATCAGATGTTGTTATATGGACATGAGGATACAATATTGGAGGAACAGTCAATTATAACCTTATGCCTAAACTTACAAAAGGTATTTGAATGATTTAGAGAAAGTATTTATTTTGTTTTGGTGAGCTGATTGATGATATTATTTCAGAATGTATAAAGCCTTCTACAATGATCAAAGCTACTTGTATACTTTGATGGATCCATGATGAGTATGGGTACCCCTATAAGGCTGACTGCCATTTTTTCCTGCCTTCTCATTTTGTATGATTTTTATCTGTGGTCTTCCCATTAATCTTCCCTCATTGATATATCTCTTGTGATTGAAACATTCCTTTTATCCTTTAAATGTCCTGGATAAGTCACTGTACCATGTAGGCTGTGCAGATGTCTCAAACTCACTACTTGATGCATTGGTTACTGTGCTCTTCTAAAAGAAATTGCTTAAAATACCTGCTCTTGATTTTCCTGAACATCTAGTTCTTTGGCAGCTTTTTCCTAAATAGAAATTACATTAAAATTCAATAGTGAAAGAATTGTTTAAAAAAAAAATCCAATCCTGTTTTCAAGTTGTCGAATATTGATATTTTTTTGCATAGTTAAGATGTATATCTCTCTATAGAGATGCATACACAGAGGTATACTTCTCTTCCACGTGTCTCTTTTTATCATAGAGAGTTAATGGGGATGGAGTGGAAATGTGTTGGAATTGGAGTGGAAAGCCCTGGGTTCTGATTCCATCTTGGCTACTTAGTAGCTATGTTATACGTATCAAGTCACTTGTTTGCATTTTCTTCATCTATGAAAGGAGTAAGTTGAATATTCCAAGGTTTTTATGACAATACATTTTATGATCTTATTATTTCTGCCTTCAGTCATGTGAAATTCTCAGTGACACTACTGAGTGTATTGTAAAAGAAATTGAGGAACAGTCTGAATCTTTATTCCTTATACCATATGAAAATTGGGTTTTCCAGGAGACTGGCAAATTATTTCTAAAAGTTCAAGCAAATTTGTTATACCTTCCCAGGAAAAGATGAACCTTATTTGAGGAAAAGGAAGAATAATTCATTTTTGGGGAGAAAATTTGTAACTCAAAATCTTGTGGAAATCAATGATGTAAACTAAAAATAAACAAAAGTTAATTTTAAAAAAAGGAAAAAAAAGAATAATCCATTTTCCCTTCTGAATTAAATTGTATGGTACTAATTAAAAGTAGGAAAAATTACACAAGAGGTAGCAAATAGAATAATTCTGCTTTTCTGATTGAAATGGCCTAACATATTACATGATCTCTTCTATTTCTTGGCTTTTTTTGTGCTATAGATCCATTCACAGACTTAGCAATAAGTTTCAGAGCATTAGATCAGCCCTGCAGGGGGAAGGGCCAAGTGGAGACTGGGCTCATGTCTTCTGTTTAAAAAGTCACATACTTGGAAAAGAGCAAAAACAAAAAGCAGCAAGGACTAACAAATAAATACACAAAGTACACAAGTGTGTTTATTACATTTTGCAAGCACTTTGTTCTACATTTCAAAAACGCCACCATCAAGCTGTTGGCACATTTATGTACAAAACAGATTAATTGTAATGCCTGCTACAAAGCATTCTTTGTCAAAATACAAACTAATACCAGAGAAAAGCCAAAAGCATCAACATCGTTACATGAGTTTAAAAGACAGTTCTGGAAATTATCACAAACTGTTTAAGACACAGAACTGAAACACTACAACAGAGAATCAGAAGGAGGTTCGTAATACTTTTTTGTTGTTGTTGAAGAACTGTAATACTGCACGTATCAGAAAATTGTTGATCCGGTAAGACAGCCTAAGTGTAAAAAAAAAAAAAATTCCCCAAACCCAAATCCAAAACCAACCCCAAATCAATCATCTAATACTACGAAATGCAGGACCATGCCACAGATAACTAGAGTAATACCCCACCCCCACATACTACGAGATTTTAAAATTCACTGGTGATGCATGATTAGTTATTGTACAAAGATGTTTAGTCATGAACCTTTATTAGAAATGCACTTATACTGAGAGAGAATTTCACAATGGTTCAAGAAGTGCACAAAACTATCTAGGATTTTTGACGCTGACAAAAATGTCTTGTCAGGCTACATCAATTTAAAAGACACTTTACAGCATTCTTGTAGCATTAGAAATAGGCAAAATAAAAGTGAAAATGAACACCAAATTTGGTCCAGTAATACTGAGTGCTTTTTTTTTTCCTTTTTTCCAATCTTGATTACAGGTACTTCTTTGAAATGAATATGACTGACCTTTCAGTTGAAATTGACTTACTTAAACTAAAACTCCAAGTCTATTATATATTTCCAAACAATAAGTTCCATAGTGGCTTCTGACCTCACTTTAAACACACTACAGGTAAATTGATAGATGTCAGAAAACTGCAAGCAAATCTATTACATTTATGGAAGCCTTTACAATATTTCATGAACAGTTTTAAGTAACGTTCACAGAGGTGCAATCTATTAAAATTTTTAAAGCAGGTAAAAGACTTCTGAGGGGTAAAAGTGCTGTATATTTCTGATATCACTTTTATAATTGTAGTTATGTAGTAAATTCTAACATTCTAACATTGACACATTAATCACGCTTAATTCAGCCTAGCCATTGGTCAGATCACAAAAATTATTTGATTTGGCAGCAAGCTATTTCCATTAACAATTGTCTATATACTCTGTCTTTAAAAGGTAATCATGGTGTCACACCCTTGAGAAAGGCAAGTGGCCATGCATTAGCATCACTGTCTACATGCTCACAACAGAAACAAGAAAAATCACCAATAAACTTTGAGAGAAATACCCTTTAAATACATCAAGAATAATACAATGTTAACAAAGATAAGAAGCACTTTTTTTTTTACCTACTGTTATAAATTTAGAAATTGCACCTTTAGTTGTTGAAAACATTACCGAGAGCCTACAGTCAAGATGGCGATTGATCCATCTGGCAAGAGCTTCAGATTTCAAGGAAAGTCATCATTGTGTCATCTCTGTAATGTTGTACGTACTGTACAACAATGGTCCCTTGGAAGTATACCTGTAGTTACTGAAATCAAAACTAAAAAGTATAAAAAAGCTATTTTTTCTTTTCAAAAACATAGGAAACAATGCAAAAGGTGTTATGCATAACACATACAAAATGATTAAAAAAATCAAACAAATCTTCATATTTGACAATATTAGTATATTTGATCTGACAGAACTAATTAGTTGGAGAGGATTCAGGAGAGGCTGGATAGGAGCTTTGTAGGAGAGAATACAATCACACAAAATTAACTAATTAGGAAAAGAAGTGCTTAACAAGAAAGACTTGGATGATTCACTAGTCACCCCACCTATCTTATTTTTGAGAAGCACTTTTGTTTTGCTTAGAAATGGTTTGGATGGCCTTTAGTTAAACAAGAAAGCATTCAAATGTTAGAAAGGAGGGAGATGGTAGTTTTTTTATGTGTAGGCATTGAGTCGTTCTTTAGAGCGGGTAGAGTGAATATCATGAAGCTCTTGCTCCTCCTTTGATTTGATGTCCTCATACTTTTGCATTCGGCAGGCATCTTTCACATAGGCCCAGTTGGCAGACAGAACCATAAGGTAGTGAACCTATCAAAGAAAAAAGTAGTATGTTACCAAAAAAGAAAAAAAAATTAAACCCATTCAAGATATTGGATAAAAGACAGTCCAGGCAGGTAACCATGACACTGATGCTGGATTCAGAGGACCTGATGAAATTCTGGTTTTCAGACTCATTGCCTTTGTGAATTTAAACAATTCATTTAATCTCTATGGGCCTCAGTTTCCTCATCTACATAATGATGGGGCCATATCTCTTCTCATTAATTCTGCCTCTGGAATTTACTGCCTATGTGTGACTTAGGACAAGTCATGGCTTCAGTTTCCTTATCTTTGAAAAGCAGACTTCTGTAGGAATACTGTTGGAGCTGAAAAACAACCCAAGTTTCTAGTACCAGCAATACAACTGATGCCCACTTGTTGTCACCCTAAGTCCTACATGCTAAATTAGCATAGCTTCAAGGACACAGAGTCTGAAAGGCATTGGCAACTCTGAAATGGAAAGTGTGATCCTAAAACCAGTAGTGCTTTTCAACAGATGCCATGAGTATGCTCCTTGCTACCAGATGTAGTGCAGTTAGGAAACGTGGCTCTACAAATACGGTTTTGGAGAGTTTGGCGTCTGCGTGCTGGTTTCTAGCCACTCTGAAGGATTACTGGGAAGGAGAAAAGTGATTTTAAATAAAATTTCCTGTACTTCGTTCCATAAACTACAGATGACAATTTTTATTCAGGGAAGGGAAAAGAATAAAAATTACCTTATGCTGTTGAATAGGTAAGTTAACTGTTACTTAAATAATACAACTTTTTAATAGGATAAAGATACTAAACTAAGGCAAAAGATGAAAGCCACCAATTTCATTTTCATTGATTTTTCGTATCCACATTTGTGACATTTGCATTGAAAGCGTTCTAGGACCTGCCAGACTTTCAGTGGCGTTGATCTGATGGAAGGGTTATCTTCTAGGTTCTTAAGTGGACTAGAGTCAGACAGACTCATCTTCCTGAGTTCAAATCCGGCCTGCAGAATATAGAGCACTAGGCCTGGAGTCAGGAAGATCTGAGTTCTAATCTAGCTCAGACATTTACTAGCTGTATGACTCTAGGTAAGTCATCTAGCCCTGTTTGCCTCAGTTTCCTCATTTGTAAAATGAGCTGGAGAAGTATTTTTGCCAAGAAAACCCTAAAAAGGGGTTACAAAGAGTCAGACACAACTGAAGTGACTGAACAAAAATATCATATGATTTTTTTAAGTGTTAGAATTTTCTAGTTTTAGCAGCTACCATAAGTGGGCTATAAACCTGTGTGCATTTTTATGTTCTTCATTGTGGAATCTTTTTGTTTACTGGCATGGTACAGATACAATGCAAGTTCTCAAATCTTACTAGGGTGTTCCCCTCTCATATGTTCTTCATTCTCTGCTTTCACAATTTAATTAGAATGAAATTTTTAAATGTCTTAAATCATTTTAAAGTATTCACTTCATTTCTCATTCCCATTTTTTTTGCTCTGCTTTCTCTTTAATAAATCTACTTAAGCCACTTTTAAAGAAGGCTTTCTCTTTCCAATGTGTGCGCAATCTCCCACTACACGGAATATCGAATGGAAGAACATGTACATGCATATGACCATGAGTACTGTGCAATCACTGTTACATGTATTTTTTAAAGTAGCAGAAAGATACCATGTTGCTGTAAATTCATTTTCTTTTCAAATGTTTGATGGAATAGAAAAAAAAAATCTAGGTCTGAGTAGAATGACGCACCTCTGATATAGAATAAACTTTTCCACCGTGCTATCTGCTGCTCTGTCTGGTTCCAACTCCAGGTAATAAGATGCCCCTCCCAGAATAAATTCATCACTTCTAACCTCACCATCAGCCTGCTAACTCACTCTGCTTCAGCTTACTCTCCCCTCTGATTGGAGAGCTGGAAGGTGAAGTACCAAACTTCACCCTCCTTTATAGAGGGCAGAAACTGGACTCAGCTCTCTTTGAAGTTGTTGCTTCGCCTAGATGCCCCCTAAAATCCCTACCCCAACCCACTCCCACCCCCCAGCCTTCCCCTGCCTTTGTGTATTGTCTCCTTTCATTAGATCATAAGCTTTGAGGGTAAGAACTATCTTTTTATGAATTGTATCCCCAGTACTTAGCACAGTGCCAGGCACATAATATACACTTAATAAATGTTTATTGGATTAGACTGGATTGGAAAGCAAGAACCATTATTGTAAACTATCTGGGGAGAAAAAGATCTAGAAAACTCAAGAAGTCTAGATTATACCTTGATCCTGTAGATGAAAGAGACACAGTACTTCAATATCAAGCTTTCTTTCTCTCCTCTCCCTCCCATTCTTACACAGCTTTCAAAACTCTCATTTCATGTCACCTCCCTTTCACTACCAAATTCTTTTGAAGTGCTGAAATTTATCACCTTAACTTCCACGTCCACTCACTTCTCAACTCCTTTCAATCTAATAGAGGTGCTCTCTCAAAGATACTAATGATTATTCACCAAAATGTCCTTTTCTCAACTTTAATCCTTCTTGACTTCTCTACAATTTTGAAACATTTGGCCACCCATTACTTCTATATACTTCCTTCTCCACTGGGTTCCATATTTCTTCATGACTCTCCTATTACCTATTAGAACTCTTATATGTAGTTGATTCTCTGGCTTCTCATTCATCTCTCATCTTCTAAGTGTGACTCTCTTATGTCCCAGTTTTCCCCTCATCTGCATCCATGGAGTCTATTATCTTCTTTCTGGCAATGATTCCTCAATTTTTTATATCTAGCCCTAAATTCACCTCCAAGTTCCAGTCTTCCACAAGCGTCAGTTGGAAAATAACTTTACCAGGATGTCCCAGGCACATCTCAAATGCTACATTTTGAAAAAAGGAACTCATCCTCCCTCTCTCCAGACCCTACAGCCACATAAACATATTATTTCTCTAGCCTACTCTGTTTCCTTTGAGGTTACTACTATATGGCCACCACCTCAGTTCAGGTACTCATGTTCCCTTGTATGGAGTCTTGTAATAGTGTTCTAATTGATCTGTCTCCATTTTCTCTCTTCACCATTTCATCTTTCACGTACCTGACCCAGTAATCTTTCTAAGGTGTAGAAAAATCTGACCATGTAACTCCTGCACTTAAAAATCTTAAGTGGCTTCTTATTATCAATAGCATAACATACAAAATCTTGATTTTGACAGTTAAGGTCTTCTGCAATATAGCTTCTAGCCATATCTTCTTTTAAGTTTAGAGGCCATTTCCTCTATGAAGTCTTCCAGAATCCTCTCAATTTTTAGTGCTCCTTCTCTTCTAAAATTACCCTGTGTTTATTTTGTTGTTCACATATCATAGTCTACCAATAGAATATAATCTCTTTAAGAATAATTATGATGTCATTTTTGTCTTTGTCCCAGTGCCCAGCAAAGTGTTTTGCAGTAACATGGTTTTGCAGAAATGAAATTATTTCTACTAGAAATCACTGCATGATGCAACTATTATCAAAACTACTTAAAGACTTTGTGAAGGTTTTTTTTAATTAAAAAAAAAGCCTTAGAAAGGAAGGTTTCAGAGAAACCTGGAAAGACTTGATTTAACTGATGCAAAGGACAAAGAGGATAGTTTACACAGTAACAACAACAATGTAAAACACGCCACTTTGAATGACTTGAGAACTTTGATATAGTAACCAGACATGATTCAATAAATTGTCCACCTCATGACATAGAAGGAATGGGCTCAATACAGATTGAGACATATGTATTTTTGGACAAAGTCAATGTGATAAACTTGTTTTTCTTGTCTATGCATATTAGTTACAAGGGTTTTTTTGTTTTTTTTTTCTTTTTCATTTGGGTGGGGAAGAAGTGGAAGGGAAAGAAGGTGCATACTTTTAACTTAAAAAAATTAATTAAAAAACTTACACTTCATTGCATTAGTTATCCTGAAAATACCTCTTTCCCTGAAGAATCATATTTTAATCAGTATGCATTTTGATTTTAGTCTAGAAACTGACAATTCTGGGAATCGTCATTTTAAAAAAAATGATTCTTCTGGCCTTAGTTCACCAGAGGAAAATGCTCATATTTATGAATAAATTGAATCAGGAACTGAAATGCAGTTCAAACCATGAATAATCGATTAATCAAGAAGAACAAGAACTTACCATAGCAATAACTGCTGCTCCTGCTCCAGCAAGGGCCACGATAAACAAGTGGAATGTCATGTTCAGCTGCAGAGAGGTTCAAAGAAATATGAAACAAGAAACAGAGAGTTAGAACCAACAGAATTAGGCAAGCTCAACACAGTTGACAACTTTGCTCATCAAGAATTTCTCTTAGTGCTTCTCTGACTAAACAAATAACCATCTGTATCATTTATTCTACACTGAATAGCTGCTATCAATTCTGAATGCTTTAAATCCCTATAACTGTTTAACATTAGTCTAATAGCATTATAAAGATTAGGATAAGGGAACTAATGACAATTATAATTATCATCATAATAATTTAATTACTATAATATCTTTTAATGGTGATTTTATAGACTTCCTTTTTACTCTTATATAACCATGCATTTTTGCAAATTCTAAAATAAATAGGAGAGGCAGAAGTATCATTTTCCATATCTGAAAAGCTGTTTTTTCTTTCCTATAAAATATCAACCTCAGCTGAAAATATATGTTATATTGATAAATACATTTTACAAAACTCTTTTCACTGTGTTTCAGGCCACATACTGAAAAACTGAACAAAAATCATGTGTACCCAAGTTTGAAAAACTTTTAAACTCTCAGCAACACAGTAATAGAAGTTCAAAAGAATAAAGATGAATCACACAACTCACCTCCTGATAAAAAGGCAATGAACTTAAAATGCAGAAAGAGACATACATTTTTTGAACCTGAATAATATGGGAAGTTTTTTTTTTTTTTGGCCATACTCAGGGAGGGGAGGAGAGAATTAATGCAAAGTTTTTAAAGCAACCAACACAATGAATGTTAAAAACTTGACAAAACCTTAAGCATATAGCCTGTCTTTTTTTTTAATCTCTTCACACACTCACCTCAGTAGATTCACACATCCTCAGGAAATTTTCAGACATGGTACAGATCTTTTTCTCCTCTCCAACTGTCACAATCCCTACAACACATGAAAAATGTGAGAAATACAGTATGAAAATGCTAGTAGCAACTGAAGTGGGAAAGACAGCACTAGGGAAATAGCCTAAGCAGAGACCCTAATTTCACAGGTATAGTTTTACTTTTCCCCAATATGATATTTAGTTTATTAGAATATACATTTTCATCATAGTAGATGACAGTTTTAAATGGAAGAAGCAGGATCATTGGGCCTTCAGGCAGTGTTTTTGAAAATTCACCTTGTATTTGACTGAATCTAGCCAGCAGAGTATTCTTATATTAGAAAATAGCTTGCAGCCAGTGGAAGCACTTAGTTTATTAACAAGATAACACATTTATCATAACAGCTTCGGTCCCTGTGCTGCAGAGGTCAGGATTCAAATTTTCTTGTCTGGTACAAAGTTTCTGCTAGGTGTATAGCCTGCCGCCCCAAGGAGCATTTAATCAGCATGTTGATAAGAAAAGCAGCTGCTGCCTGAAAGATCAATGAAATACTTCTCCTTCATTCAGCTTTGCTGGCGGCTCCTCTTAAAATTATGTTAGAAGCCTGGTGAAGAAACATTATTGAATAGGCAAAGTTACCTGTAATTAATTTTAACAAAGGCCATGAGTCTTAAGGAGCTCTAAAAAAAATCCACATATAAGCAACAACAGAGAGCCCCAACTTCTGGTCAAAGTATTATTTATCATTCAACTAAACCAGAATGCATAAGTCTCCTACTGTGTGCAAGGAATGCATAGGAGCACATCCTTTTAATAGTTACCATTTAATTTTTTACATGTTTAAATTCTTTTCAGAGCTTTCCAGCAGCTGTTCCTCCCCAATACCTGGAACCTCTTTCCTTTTATTTCTACTTCTTGTCTCTCTTAAATTCCTTCAAGTCTGAGTCCTTCCCAGTCTTTACTGCTCATTTCTCTGTTGGGAGATGATCTCCAGTATATTCTGTATATCTTGTTTGTGCTTTGTTATCTCCATGTTGTCTCCCCCATCAGAGTGTGAGCTTCTTGAGGAAAGAGACTGTCTTTTGCTGCTTTTTGCCTTTCTTTGTATCCCAGGTGCTTAACACAGTGCCTGTCCCAGAAGTGTTAACAAATGCTTGTTGGTTTGACTTGAAAAGTTACCCTATTGTTTGCCCTTTATCAAATAGTTCTGTTAGGCTGGTGTGCAGCAGTATAGCTCACATTTGGGGAGTGATTTAGGGTTTACTATGTCCTTTATGTAACACAAGAACTTGTGTGTTTTATGGATGAAGAAAGTGAATCTCCAAGTGGGTGACATATCTTAACCTTGGCCGTAGAACTACTACTCTACTACTACTACTACTACTACTACTACTACTACTACTACTACTGCTACTATCATTACTAGTACTACTACTACTACTACTACTACTACCACCACCAGTATGCACTTACATAGTTCTTTAAGGGTAGCAAAGCACTTTGCATGTGTTGTCTCATTTGAACTTCACAACAGTGCTATGAAATAAGTGCTATTATTATCCACACTTTATAGATGAAGAAATGGATGCTGAGCGAAGTTAACAAATGGCCAGAGTCATACAGCTAGTACCTGTCCCTCACTAACATTTTCATGTACACACAAAGCTCCAGGTCTACACTGCAGCTTTCAATTTACTAGCCAGGTAGCTTTTAGCAAGTCCTTTTGTTGTAACCTAACATCCCTCATTTCCCCCAATTGTGGGTAAGTTCACCTAGGAGTTCTGCCCAAACCCAACAAAGCCCACCAAGGCAACAAACCTGCCAAGTAAACCTGCCCAAACCTGTCACCTGTAACCCATAACCTTTTTGGTTAGCTCTCAGAATAGACTTTGGAACTTTCCAGTGGGGCAACAAACTGATCACTGGTCAACAATCATTAGGCAATGAACTGATTGTTACCTTTTGGCTTCTGTATTTCCCCCACTTCTGTAGTGACTAAGTTGTGGTTTCCCCCTGGTAACATTTATATTATGGTTTTTGTCTATATAAGCCCCAAGGAAATGCATCTTGGGGCTGCTTGATTTGGGTTTTGTTTACCCCTTGCAGTCGCAGGCCTATTAAACACCACTTAAAATGAGTAATGGTCTCACTCACTGCTTTCTTGGTACAACATTTTGGAGGCCCCAGCGAGATTGCAGCATTTCATGTTGCCACAGAGACCTCAGGACCTCAGACTTGGGGAGGAGACAAACTGGCCCTGCCCTGACCCTGAGGGGAGCCTGCTCCTGAGACATTCCAGGGACCCCAGGCTTGGGCAGAGTTAGTAAGTCCCTCCTCGACTCCAATTCCATTCCTGTATTCAGCCAGTTGTGGAGCTCTGATCCTGTCCTCTAGAAGTAAGCTTTCTCTTAGTTCTGTTTTGTCTTTGGGAGTATTCATCTTGTAGGGAGTGAGTGGTGGCTGGACACAGCCTAATGCCCTCCTCCACAGTTCCCCCAAGACGTTGGGTGGAACTTCTGGGGTAAGCCATTCTCTTTGGACCTGTGCTGGTCTGTTTTGGTTTGCCATGTGGTGTTAAGCCATTCGATTTGGACCTGTGCTGGTCTATTTTGACTTGCCATCAGGTGTTAAGCTATTCAATTTGGACCTGTACTGGTCTTTTTTGGCTTGCCATCTGGTTTTGTTTTGCGTCTGTATCTGTTGTCTTGTGATTGTCCGCCTGTCTTTCAGTATTTGTCTGCTCTGTGTCTGTGTAAAAAAATCTTTGAGTCTGCCATCTTGTAAGATTCAAAATGCAGCCAGTCAGGAAAAAAGAAAAACTGTACCTGGGCCAGAAAGATTGATGATCTCTTAAAGAAAGGCTGTTGACAGAAAAACAAAAATCTCTCTCTTTCCACTCCCTTGGACTCTGGCCAAGTTTGGAAAGGTGGAAAGACAGATAGAAAAATAGGAAGGGGAAATTTCTCCCCTAAGATTTATCTAAAAGAAAAGGGGTCACTTCACTGATCAAAGAGAAGCAGGTTTCAAAGCTGCACTTTGAAATAGGACTAGCACTTAACCCTTTCCTGGGTCACAGAAAAAGAACTGTGCAATATCATTGGGAATATAGATCTAGGTAATTAAATTCATTCTGGTTATTATTAGCACTAAGATAAATTTGGAAAATGTATAGATCTGAAAGAGAAATAACACCTGAGTGAAGTTTACTTGAGTAAAAGGTAAAAAAAAAAAAACATTAAGATCCTTCACTCCGTCATCCTGGCTCTGACCAAGAGAAGGATACAGTGAAAGGTTAGAACTATTAAGATCCTTCATCCTGGCATCCTGGCTCTGACCTAGCTAAGGCTGCAGTGAAAAGTTAGAAGAATAAGAGGGTAGAGTCAAGATGGTGGCATAGAAACATCAAAATTCCACAGCTCTCCCCATAACCACCTCAAATATTTATAAAATATGACTCTAAAATTTTAAAGCTCCAGAACTCACAAAATGACATTGTAACAAAGCTCTTGCTGAAGGCAGCCTGGAAGACAGACGGGAAGGGGCTCATCACAGCGTGCTGGGAGCCCAGACCAGCACCACACGAACCTGTGACTGGAGCCCTAGGGCCACCACAACAAGCCACGACTGGAGTGCAAATCACTGCCAGCTGTGGCGTTTTCCTGAATTACCAACCCATAAGAAACAAGGACTAAGTGAAAGGTCAGTGGAACTCAGATAAATTCAGGGGAGAGGGTGTGGCTGAAGCAGTGGCCTTGCCTCTACGTGGCTGCTTCAGAAGCTCTGGGCCTGCAGATCGCAGGGGGGCCAAGTGATCATTCAGATGCTAAGTGCTCTTGCCTTGAGCTGCCTGGATGGGGATCGCAGTCTTGGATGGTAGTCCTGAGGTGTGTTTTCAGTGAATCAGAGCTGGTGGGGCTGCAGAAACAGTGGCCTCCTAATAGCTCCGGCAGCTGCAAAAACCCCAGCGATTTGGGACAGAGCTCTCCCCTCTGAAAGCAGAGTTCTTCTGAACCTAAAAGTCAAGTAATTGACTGGCAACATGAGTACTCAAAGGAAGCAAAGCAAGCCCAGCAATGCAACTTCAGATCCCTTTTTGGGGGACAAAAAGGATCAAAGCATGGAACGGGAAGAAGACAACACAGTCAGAACTCCTGCACCAAAAGCTTTCAAGAAAAATGTAGACCGATTACAAGCCATAGAGCTGTTTAAGAAGGATTTTGAAAACCAAATAAGAGAAGTAGAGGAAAAATTGGGAAGAGAAATGAGAATGATGCAAGAAAATCATGAAAAGAGAGTCAACAACCTGACTGAAGAAAGTAACACTTTTAAAAAATAGATTAACTCAAATGGCAAAAGAGGTCCAAAAAGCCAATGAGGAGAAGAATGCCTTAAAAAGTCGAATTTGCCAGATGGAAAAAGAATCTCAAAAGCTTTCTGAAGAGAATAATTCCTTCAGAATTAGAGTGGAGCATATGGAAACAAATGACTTTATGAGAAATCAAGATACTGTTAAACAGATCCAAACAAATGAAAAAATAGAAGGCAATGTGAAATATCTCCTTGAAAAAAACCACCGACCTGGAAAAGAGATCCAGGAGAGACAATTTAAAAATTATTGGACTACCTGAAAGCCATGATCAAAAAAGGAACCTAGAAAGCATCCTTCAAG
>CM053583.1:148639462-148680087 GCA_028627135.1 Pseudochirops cupreus
GGTTGGGGGGGGGAGGGTTCTTAGAAGCACACTTTTGTAAAGGGACAGGGACAAAGTAGAGAATAGAACAAGTGGGGGGTGGAATAGGAAGGAGGGAAATATACAGGTACTGGGGTAGGGACATCCATCTTGCCCTATGGAAAGTCAGAGGGGTGATGGGGGAGGATCCAGAAGAGAGCTGATTGGGGGAGGGGGTATACAGTGGGATTGCTGTTTTGAGGTCGTGGGTAGTAGGGGAAAGACGGGGAGAAAATTTGTAAATCAAAATTGCATGGAAATGAATGATGTAAACTAAAAATAAACAAAAGTTTGAAAAGCAAAAAAAAAGAAGTTAGAATAGTAGGGAATTGGAGTTAACCTCCCCCACTTGGTGAAAGGAACAGAGCAGGAAAGCACAACAGTTACATTGGGGCCTCACTGGCAATAGCCATAGGTATCCTGAAGCCCACTCCTTTAGGTATGCAGATGAATCTCTCCTTTCAAAACCTCAAGTCCTTGCTACCCCTACAATCAGGCTCTGAAACCGTGGGGAGATAAAAAAAAAGGAGAGGAAAAAATGAAGTCAGAAGTCAACAAGCCTCTGCACTTGGTAAGGTAAATTATTTTTATATGAGATTTGGAAATTCAATTGATGTCATCTTACTGTTTTTATTGTTTTATTTCTACACTGTAGTAAAATCCTTTTATATTGTAAAACCTGAGTGAACATTTTGAACCAGAAATGATGTTAGACAAAGCAGCATTTAATCTGAATTAAGTTGAAACTAAAAGACAGTGAAAAAAAATTGTTTAAAACCAGTTATATTATTTTATTAAGTCCTGCTAATCCTGTCTTAAAGCTAAAACAAGTTGGCCCTCACTTATGCCTAAATTATTTGGGATTATTGTTATGATGTTAAAACCTAAAACTTATCCCACAGTAGCTCTAAGGGTAGTCAGCATAGACACTTCCTAATCCCCTCCCTTAGGAAGATGGTCAGGGTCACCTCCCATATAGGCTATAAGGGGTGACCCAAGTCAACATGTACCAGCTACCGTATACCAGCATCCTAAAAGTAAAATATGGGAAGCCTGAAAGACATCCTGGCAAGGAAAAAGAAAAATCAGTATTTAAAATAGGGGACTTGTCACACATAAAGTACATGGTTTTCATCAGTCCAGAGGAAGATTATCAGAGGGAGGACCAGGTCCCAGTTCTGAGTCAAGGTCTGACTCTCAACAAGAAGAAGTGGGGATTGTTATCACCACCTTCTTTGGGGTCCCTATTGATTTCTCCTTATTTGTAAACTTGTCAAGTCCCCAGAAACCATCTGGTAGGCAAGGTCATCAGCTCCAGGAAAAAAATAAAAGCTTGTTTGGGCTATGGAGTTCCTAAACAATGAACTTGGCTTACTGAGAAATGAAATCTCTTATGCATGTAAGTCGTAGTAAACTTTTATTGCTTATTGCAACACCATACAAATAAAAACAATTGTATCTAGCCCTAAGCTGTGATTGGTGAGACTTGCCATTTGAGGTAAAAGCCATTGGGACTGCAACTAGTTTTATTTTGAGTTTGAATTTAGATATAGTTGTCTGCATTAAATCAGGATCTGAGAAAAATGCCACAAGCTATTCAGAGGGAATCCTGCTACAGGTGAAGTTTTGTTTTTTGGGGAAAACCAAGAGGGCAATTTTAGCCTCAATCTAAAATGGGACCCTCCTGGCTCAGTTTCCCCATCATTTTCCTTTGAAAAGGAATGTTTTCCACCTGGCTATTCCTGAGTCTGGCTATGAGATGAAATTAAAGTGACTCTTACCTGAATTCAAACGCAGCTAAGGATGCTTTATCCTGTCATATCTGGCATGTCCCTGATTTTTGCTTTTATAAATTTCTCTAATTAGAGAAAGCGGTCAGTAAAAGATAGTAAAAGTACAATGCATGTATGTGAAATTTTGTTCTTCTCAATCCATATCCCAAGCAACTGGGTAAATTAATACACAGGCTTTTTATCTGCCTGCCTGCATAGTCAAGTGAAAGGTTAAATCCCTGGAATAGACCATTTTTTTGAATGACGTGGGAACAATTAGACAAGTGAAAAGAAGCTTGTGAAACAAAGGTACAAACACAAGTTAATCATTATTCCATATACTAAGGCTGGGAGACATCTGAGCTACTAAAGTGTGTGTTAGATCTGAGCTATTCAGGCTAAAATGATTATTTCTACAGCCTAGATAGTTTAGTAAAAAGGTACTTGGGCTAGAATATCTTGGGCCCTGCATACTGAATTTGCCTGTCAGATTTGTGTCTCTCAGATTACAAGCCAATTCACCTACAGTTAGCAGCAAACAGTGGATACCAGTCTATACTCACCCCTCACCCCCTGGATGTGACGTATGCTTGGTTCCTCCTCAGGACCCACTGAGACAAGAACAGCTCTACTCCCCTTTTCAGCCCGAAGAAGATACAGAAGCTGAGATCTTCATCCTTTCTCCCAAATGATTTTGGGCCCCAGTTCTTTGAGGGAGGAATGACAGGATCCTAATAAAGCTGCCCCCAGCCCCAATATTCTATTGGCCTGGCCCTCACTATAGTCCCTTGTTTGTTTTCAATCCTATATTAACTCAGTCAAGCTTCTCCTTGTAAGGGAACCTAGGTATCAGCCCCTGCATGGGTTGCTTTCTGCCCACTATGACAATGTATCAATTGTGAGCCAAGGGTTTGACTCTCGACAAAAAGAAGTGAGGATTGTTATAACCTAACATCCCCCATTTCACCCCATTGTGAGTAAGTTCACCTAGGACACCTGCCTAAACCCAACAAAGCTCACTGAGGCAACAAATCTGCTAATAAACCTGCCCAAACCTGTCACCTGGAACCCATAGCCCTCCCCTCCCCTTTTGCTTAGCTCTTGGAATAGATTTGGGAACTTTCCAGTTGGGCAACAAACTGATTGCTGGGCAACAATCATTAGGCAATGAGCTGATTGCTACCTTTTGGCTTCTGTATTTTCCCCACTTGTGTAGTGACTAAGTTGTGGTTTCCCCCTGGTAACAGTTATGTTGTGACTTTTGTCTGTATAAGCCTCGAGGAAATGCATCTTGGGGCTGCTTGATTTGGGTTTTGTGTACCCCTTGCGGTGGCTAGCCTATTAAACTCCACATAAAATGAATAATGGTCTCACTCACTGCTTTCTAGGTACAACACTTTAACTTTTCTAGGGCCCAGTTTCCTCATTTGTAAAATAAGCAGAATGGATTAGATTTTTTTTAGGTGTCCTCTATGATCTTTTGATTCTTTCAGGTCATCCCTAACTCTAAAAATACTTGCTGGTAAGACTTAGTATTTCTCCAGAAAGCCTTCTTTGACAAAAGCTACCTTTCTCTAATGCCCTGTAGAGCAGAGGCATCAAACTTATCAGCAGCCTATGTTGAAAGAACTGGATTAAAATGCAATCAGAAAATGTTTAACAAAAAATAAAAATACAGTACAACATGGATAAAAATACAGTGCAGCATAGATAATGTTAATTTGAGGCTTTCTAATTTAATACATTGTCAGCAGGGATCTCTTTCCGTTTAAGTTTGACAGCACAGCTCTGCAGGATATATAGAGACAGGTATCTCTATCTTGACTTACAACACAGACTCACATATAACACCCAGAATTAATGCCTAATTTCCATACTGGATGGGAAAACAGCAACAACAACAACAAGCAGTGGCACAAATAATCCAAAACGACATATAATATAAAACCAACTCATCTGTGGCTTTGGAGTGAATAATTTTTTTAATAGCAGATTTGCCTTCAAAATTATGTTTTCATTATGTTATATTAAAACAAATTTGTATTTCTTCAACTGTTATCAATTGGATAGTGAAGTGAGGGAGGGCAGGGAGTGGGAGACATTTTCAGAAATGCTGAGCAGCAGAGGGAATCCAAACTGGAGTTAAGAATTTGTCACAAATTATTCCAAAAACGGTACAGGCCTCATGTGAAACAGCAAACAACTAAAATGGATGTGTGTAGAAAAACAGCATGCATTCATATAGGATTTTAAAGCTTGGACGTACTTTCCTTACCATAACCTTGTGAAGTAAATATTAAAATTGCTAATGTTGCAGAAGTGCAAAATTTTGTATTTGAGCCCAACCTTTTCCGTGAAAAGACCCATCTTTTTAATATCAGCATTCTTTAAGGCAGTGAAGATAGTTTAATGAATAGAGCACCAGGCCTGGAGTCAGGAAGACCAAAATTCAGATCTATCCTCAGACACTCCCTATTTGTGTGACTGACCCTGGCCAAGCCATTTAACCTCTGTCTCAGTTTCCTTAAAGATGGGGTTGTTGTGAGGATCAAATAAGATCATATTTAAAGCACTTTGCACAAGGCTTGGCACATAGTGGGTACTATCTATGGGCTAAGAGGTCCATAAGTAACCTCTACAGCTGCTGCCACTGCCCCTGCAGATTCAGTCACTCCTTAGGCATGTTCCTTGCTTCCTGGAGATGGACTGGCATAACCTAAACTGGACTGTGCTCCACTCTTACACAGGTGTGACAGACCTTTCCTGCTGACCTTCTGAGTTGTCTTTGGCATCTGTGGGCTGAGAAAACTGGAAACCACCACTGCTGCCAGTAATTCAGTCACTTGAGGCTGGGGCCTGGTCTGTCCCAGTGCAGCCTCCACTCCTCTCTCATCTTGGTGCGGCAGACCTTTCCTGCTGACTTTCCAAGTTGTCTTGGGCTGGGAATTTGTTTCACTCCAACTTTTTGTGGTTTCTGCTGCTCTAGAATTTGTAGTCATTTTTAAAGGTATTTGGAGTGTTTGGGGGGAGAGCTCAGCTGACTCTCTGCCTTTACTCTGCCATCTTGGCTCGGCTCTTATTGCTTCTTTTAAGGCTCAACTCAGGTGCCACTGCCTATAAGAATTGATCCCCCTAGCTGGTAGCACTCTCTTACTCCCTGTATTTTACTATGGCACCCCATCCCTAAATATAAGCTCTTCAAGGGCAGGGACTTTTTTTTTTTATCTTTGTATTCCCAGCATCTAGTAGATATCTGGCAAATTCTTGCTGAATGTATGGAAATTGGCCCAAGCTTTGTGGTATAAAGCCCAGATTACTTCTAGGCAATCTTGAGTTCAGTTTCTTCGTTAGTTTGTTGTTGATTTTTTTTAATTCCACCAATATTTATTAGCTGTCCACTGTGTGTATAATCAGCACCAGTACTTGAGTGGGAACAACAACAAAAAAAGATGACCTGACCAGCCTATCTAGATTGTCAGCCATCACTATCACTGTGCAGTTTATTTTCATCCTCCAGCTTATTAACATTTTAAGATAAAGGTAAATGTTTTTTAAAATAACTGCCACACTGGCAATATTTTAACAGTTGCTATATTACAAGACTAAAATGTGGAGATTTCCATAGTTTGTGAGCTCTGGAGTGGAGCTTATTATTTTGAGCAACCTGGTCAGAAACAAAGCAATTTTACTAAACAGTGTTTCCTGGGCAATGCTTAATAAGACCACATGAACACCATGTAACAGAAGCCATGTTCTGCTTACAGATATAAGGAAACTCAGCAAATTGTGTTTCAAAGGAAACATTTAAAATTCATACATAATTACAATAGACTATAGAGATATAGACTTGTTATTGTTAATCCTTGGCTCATTTGGGTAGATTTTTTCAAAATAAATTTTTAAATAGAAAAATTCTGGAAGTCTTAAGTATGGCTTATCCTCAAGTCTAGCTTCAGACTGAAGGAGAAATAGAGCAGTTCTATACGTCTAGAGTAAAACAGTAAAGTTTGGTCAATTCAGTGATTGGAAAATGGCACCATACAATAAGTTTATCAATTCCTCAACAAACATTTTAGAAACTTTTTAAACTAGTTCCTTGTTCTGCAACATTATTTATAGTATTGTTTCTAAAGGTGAGAGATTTCTACAATATGTGCAAATTAATTACTCTTTTTGAGCACCTAGTCATAAGGGGTAACACACAGACACTTCGCTAACTCTTTCAAAAGGACACTGTATATACAGCCAATGTTGACCGTTATTTCTGACTTTGGTAATATGCAATGACCAAGTGCTAAAGTTATTGTTCTCTAATAAACAGGAAGAGAACCATCTTCACAATCATACCTTGAAGTCTTCATAGATAATTTGGTGATTTTGAATTGTATTGTCTTTTGGGTAGAAAATTATTTAGTACTCAGGTGAACATTTTCATGCTAAAATGATGAGTGCCAATAGCCTCAACAATTTAATCAGGCTCAGTGTTTGGGTAGAGCTAATTAGGAATTATATTACCAGCTATTAAACTCAAACTAATTGGGTTTTGTATTTCAACTTATATTGTATCACTCAAGTATCACAGCTTGGTACTTATAATACCATCATGATTTATTTTTATTAGGCAGTTACTCAGGTTTTATTTATTCATGTACACTGGGTACACACATGTGGTAATAAGATGCACACTGTCAAGTTGCTCATTCTACCATAATAATAAAAAATCCTTTGCATTTTTAAAATAGAGAAATAATTTTTTACTTATTGTGTGACTGGTTATTCATTCCTTTATGGGTCAGAAAAATTCAAGTTAGTCATTATAGAGAATTTTCACAAATTAAGATGATTCCTAGATAATTTTTTTTACAACATGTGATTAGAAATAACCATAAAGAGCTGAAAAATCCTAGTCTAGTAAATATTTTGTAAGAGAGGTGATCTTTGAAATTTGTCACCCTCCAATGTGATTGAAATGGACTTCGCCTTAGGTCTAAAGCATGTAAGTTGTAAAAACATCCCAATGAATGTATATATTATGTAGATATATAAATTCTAAAAGATTGAGATGAAGTTAAGTAACTAACAGAAGATTCATTATCTGAACTTTCTTTGTCATTTGCTTCACCTTTCCCATCAGGCACTGGGGTGTCTGACCTCTCAAGAAGATCTGGATCCAGTCTTTCAGATATCATTTTGTTTCGTATTTCCATCACAGGAACACCTACTTGAACAATTATGAGATATCTAGCATATCATGGATCCTTGGCTACAGTTAAGAAATTTTCTGCTGCCACTCCAGTGTCTTTTATACTGTTCTCACATTGAGGAGACATAGATGACTATGTTGACTTGAGAGGACTTCAGGACCATTTCTAAAAACATGGGCAGTTAATATTTCAAATCTGACATCTAGATCTGGCATAGATAATAATTTTGCATCCAAAATACTGAATTGTTTCAGTTTGTTGGATCTGAAATGGAAGAGCTGACAACTATTCTCCACTAACTGTAGAAAATAGGCTGAGGAACTTTACCATATATATATACATATATACATATATATATATGTATATATACACACACATACATATATATACACACATACATATATATATACACATACATATATATATACATACATATATATATATACACATACATATATATATATATATCACAAACTGGTTTAGAAATGCAACAGCCCTTTTTTATTGAATTGCTGGTGCCTTGATCAGGTCTGCTATGTCTGAGTCCATCAAAAGCAGCCCCTCCTTGTCTACAGCCCCAGTGGGCGGACCCCACACGCTCTGTTTTCCCAGCCTGCACACTGGGAGTGGCTCCTCACTGGCCCCTCAGCCGGCCCCTCAGCCTTGCTCCATTAGTTTTAAAGAGGATGTGATAAAATTCAATGGCATACTTAATAAATTTATCTGAGAAGCAGCAAAGTACTAACAACTCATAAGTGCTATTCTTTAACTCACATAGAATGTTTTCTGGCAACAGTTCAGACTATTGCCAGTCAATAGGAATTGACCATTTTACTTACCAAACTGACGAAGATCCAAGCAAAGATTTGTTCCTTCCATTAATGTGGTATTTCGGCAGATGGTCCACATGTTGAAGTACATGTAAACAGGCAGAGAGGTAAAAGCTGTGACTCCAAGCCAGGCCAACATGAAAACATATGTCAGCATAATGAACTGCAACACAAAATAAACAGAGACAGCATAAATCCTAGAGCACAGCTCAGAAGTGAGTGCAAATTTCAAATGTTCCAACTCTGTTATTCTGAAGAATGCATTTTCTCGAATGTGGACTATTTGAACCAAGCATATTTCTGCCAGGAGGCAGAAATAATAAAGGTCATAGGTATAAACCTCTGGAAAATTTGTGCCATCAAGAATTCTGACATTTGGGGAATGAGTAACCCCTCCCTGGTGCCTCATTTTAACTCATGCCCTATTAATGTTTTATTTTGATAAATGCTACCATCCATTTTCTATGCTTTAGATTATGTTCATTAGATATTAAATATTATGTTCAAGGGCCTAAAATCTCAGAGCAAAGACATGAAGAAAAAACTCAATAATAAAAACTTTTGCCATTAAATTATGAGAAAAGTTGACTGAGTTATTATATAATTAATATTTTATACTGTTTTAATGGAGGCAAAATAGTTGATATGCCTAATTTCATTTGTCCCTTAAGTAAGCCTTGTGAAATATACACTACTGAGATGATTGTCTCCATTTTACAGATAAGCAAACAGATTCACAGAGGTTAGGTAACTGCCTAACCACAAAGGAAATCTCATCTGGAGGATAAAAGAGTCAATCATTATGCTTAAATGGAATCTAAGTTCCTAAATCCATAGTGGCTCACAAGAAATTTTTCAAGAGTACTTATGCATTGAATGGAGCCTCTCTGCAGATTTGGAATGGGACTGACAACAGTCAATAAACAGTTATTAATGCCTTCTGTGTTTCAGGCACAGTAATATGAAGTATATGTGTGTATACATATGTATATCTATACACACATTCTTATTTGCATGTGGTTATATGAGTACTGCTATAATACGTGCATTTGTGTATATGTACCAATATGTGTTGGGGGGGGTTGTGTGTGTATGTCAGATAGATAGGCAGACAGATAAATAGATATATACACATATAAATCTATATCTAAACATCTAAACTATCTCCATCTATCTGTGCCAGTGATCTGGGTGTAGGAAACTTGCAGAAAGATAGATGATGTGACAATGCCCAAGCACAAGTCCTTATACTCATAGGATCAGGCTATCATAGATTTAGAGATAAAACAAGCCTTAAAGGTCATTTAGTTCAAGTATCTCATTTCACAGATGAGGAAAATGAATTGTACACAACTTAAGTGACTTGACCAAAGTCACATGTTTAAACCTAGAGCTTCTGATTACTTATCAGAGCAGCTAGGTGGTTGTTTTAACTGAAAGAAATTTATCACAGTTAAAATGGTCATCTTTGTAATTACTGTTTAGAATATGCCTTTACCTTTTTCCTTTCCAGAGTTTTGGGAATGTTCTCTCTAATTTACAGGTAGCCTGTGACTAAAAGGGACCTCAGCTATTCTCTGACCCAACATCCTTGCTTTATAAATGAGAAAACTAGTAGTTTTACTGTGATTATTAACAGATTGTTAAATTATTAATGTCATGTGATTTTGTGTATAAAAGTCAGGATTTTTTAAAATAAATAAGTTTATTTTTTAGTTTACAACATTCAGTTCCACAAGCTTTTGAGTTCCAAATTTTCTCCCCTTTCCTCCCAAGATGACATGCAATCTAATATAGTTTCTACATATACCTTCACATTAAATGTAATTTCACTTTAGTCATATTGTAAAGGAGAATTACAACCAATGGAAAGAACCATGAGAAAGAAACAAAAAAAAAAAAAGAGAGAGCAAATAGTTTGTTTCAATCTGCATTCAGGCTCTGTAATTCTCTCTCTGGATGCAGATAGCTTTTTCCAACAGTCTTTTGGAGTTGTCTTGGAACTTTGTATTGCTGAGAGGAGCAAATTCTATGAAAGTTAGTCATCACAGGTACAATGTGTCTGTAATTGTATATAATGATTTCCTGGTTCTGCTCCCCTCACTCAGCATCAGTATATATAAGTCTCTCCAGGTGATCATGAAGTCCATCTGCTCCTCATTTCTTACAGCACAATAGTATTATTCCATTACATTTATATACCACAACTTGTTCAGCCATTTCTCCAGTTGATGGGCATCCCCTTGATTTTTTTTTTTGCCACTAGAAAAAGAGCTGCTATAAATATTTTTGTACATGTGGGTCCTTTTCCTATTTTGTGATTTCTTTGGGATACAGCCCTAGAAGTGGTATTGAAGAGCTAGGATTTTTTAAAAAATAAAAACCATTTTTCTGTTAATCACATAACTTTTAAACTTTGAACAATGATTTCACATTTAAAAAGCATAAACTCATATGCCAGAGTATTTATAGAACCTTACTAAGGGATAATATATTTTGTTATTTATTAGGTCATTATGACAAGTAATAAGGTTGTCTAATCTGCTGCTACACTGTAGCATGCTTCCTTTGTTATAAGTTCAATTTTTAAGCTTATGATTTTTGAGAAAGTCATAAAATTTTGAATAGCAGAAATATAATTTAAGATGAATTCAGTTCCAGGCCTTAAATGAATTTGTTTTCTCCTGGGTCTAGAATCTAAGATTTTAGACTTTTAAGTCTAGTAGTGACCATATTTCAAACCTCTTATTTTACAAATGAGTAAACTGAAAACTGTTTTTCTGATCAAGGTAAAGTGATTTGTCAAAGATCATACAGGGAATTGGTAAGAGACCCTAAACTAAAATGGAAGTCTTCTGTCAATTTATCTTATCATATATGTGTGGACTGGTATACAATGCATAGAATTATGTGTCTTTATGATTTTTGAAGCTGATCTGAATTTGTATAGCCACAGACTATAAGAATGACATAAAATTTAGGTGTCTGTGGTTTATGCTGGGGTTAAGCAAGGCAGAGCAGTGCTCCCATTCTTTGTATGTGTAGAATACAGATGTAATTCATCTAGAACAGTGGTTCTCAACCTTCCTAATGCTGTGACCTTTTAACACTTATACGTGGGTGTATCTGCATGTGGGTGGACCTGCCTGGAGGTGGATAGAGGAGCAGTGTCTTGGTTCCTAAGACCATCAGAAATGTGTTTATTGATGGTCTTAGGCAACCTCTGTTACTCCTGTGAAAGGGTTGTTCGACCCCCAAAGGGGTCGCGACCCACAGGTTGAGAACTGCTGATCCAGAACCTCTCTTCTCCCTCACTCTCATACTGATTGTTCTTCATTCTTATTCTTGGAATTCTTGATGAGTTTAGGAAACGTGGGGTAGAGATAAGAGAAATCACGAGTGAATCTACTCCTGTGGAAGAGAATCATTTCAGTTCTCACTTTAAGTCCTTTATATGCATATTAACCCAGTAATATTATAAGTGTACTTATATATTGTATACGTATGCTTGTACATTTATATTATAAAGCTAATGTCTTCTGATAAGCCATCTACATCTTAAATACCCAAATTCAAGGCATGAAGCATTTGGCTTAAAAGTTCATTTCTTTTAACCAAGGTATGAAAGATACAGATATAATTGCTGATCAGTTGAACTTTCTGATATACATCTTATAGTAATATGAATAGGCTTCAAAAATGGGAAACATTTCCCCCAGAACATAAGTGTAATCTTTCTATAAATATCAGGCAATTCTATAGAGATTTTGTGGTATCCCTTAGTATAGTTGAATAAACTATATGCCTATATTTCCTGAGCTTACAAATTTATATGAAAGATATGCCAGATTAAATTGCCAATATGGTCAATAATACGGTTTACTGTATTTTTAGAAATAACACTTATAAAATCTCTCTGATTCACTTTTTCATCATTTTTCCTAGTTGTTAAAATCCTTAGAGAGCATATTATATTTGCCACAAAATAAGCTGTTTTTGATAAATATCTCCCTTTTAATATATTATTACTTTTATCTCTCAATAACTATATCCTCATATACTTGAGAGATTTAACTTTAATGAGGGCATTTAGATTTTTTCTTGACTTTTTCCAACTTAATGACAGGAATACTATATACATGGTCTGACATATACCTCAGACTTTATAATAGCAGTTAGTAGAGTCCAGAGAGAAAGCCTAGCTTAGCTCAGCAGTGATGTGGAAGTTGCTTAAGGATGAAATGTTAGTGCCATAGCCACTATTGATTCTAAAGAATAAAAAAAAGAGATGAGTTTCTTATCTGACTCTTCATTCTTCATTCTTAGCTGACTCTTGAACTCACTGACCATTCTTTGCTTAGTTTCTTCGTTTGTAAAGTGGGGATAAGAATAGTACCTACTTCCCACGGTTATTGAGAATGAAATGAGTTAATATTTATAAATTACTTTGCAAGCCTTAAATTTCTAAATGTACAACTTAGGATTTTTATTTTGGCCGTAGAAGCATGATTCTCATTTTATATCTCCTTGCCTTGTTTCCTAGGTCAGTTCTTCTATTAAATAATCTTCTGATTTTGATATAATATTTGTTGTTTGTTGTTCAGTCACTAAATAATCATGTCTGACTCCTCATGATGCCATTTTGGCAAAAATACTAGAGTGGTTTGCCATTCTCTTTTCCAGTTCATTTTGCAGATAAGAATCCTGAGGCAAACAGGGTTAAGTGACTTGCCCAGGGTCACATAGCTAGTAAGTATCAGAGGTCACATTTGAACTCAGGGAGTTGAGTTTTCCTTGATGTCAGGCTGGTTACTCTATCCACTGTGCCACCTAGCTGTCCCTATTATATTTACTGTGGTCTAATTACTGTATTTATTCTGTTGTCTGAATATTTTATTTACTGTTATCTAATGTATGCATTAAATTCTTTTGTTCTATTCTACTTTTCAGGGAGTACTTGGATAAGTACTTACTTGGATGTGATTTTTACCCTATTTTCTACTGGCCTTCTAATTCCTTCCTCCAGGGATCTTATTTAACTAATAATTCTATTTTTATCTCTTGCTTTTCTTCCCCCAGTTATTCTTGTAGTCTTGTTTGACAAACCATATTACCCCTTAAGACTCAGCCATGGTTGTTGTTGAGTTACTCTCTTGTTATAGGTTTATCTCTTGGGTGTCTTAACTCATAATTTTTCTTGATTCAAAATATTTCTTCATAGTGGTAAAAGAAACATATAGACACTTTAGGAATGTTAGGCAATAATTGACTCCTTTAAGTATGTATGCTACTTGATTGCAGATTGAAGAACCCTTATATGATTTGTTCTGGGAAAAGAAATGTGACAAATTCCAGGAGAATGAGGCTGCTGGCAGTGAGGTACTGCTTAGGCCTCTGGTGATCTCATACACTCACATTAAGTCCCTTTGTTTCAACTTCATTGAGCTTATATTTCTTTGGATGAAGTATCCCCTACTTAAAGAAAAAATATCTTTTATATAAAATTATCCTGAAATCATGTTGGGTCTAGTACCTTGTATATGTTTTTACACCAAATGTGATTTTATCTAAGTAAAATCAGGAGCTTCTGGTGAGGACCATATTCTGTAAATGCAGAACAGAATCTCTGCCATTAATAGCCTTAGAGCTGCCTGGGTATTCAGTGATCAATTTGGGTCACACAGATAGTATGTAAAAGAAGCAGAACATGATCCAGGTCTGTATCAACTAGGTTATTCTGCTTCTCTCTCTTGGCACCTAATAGACACTTGATCAGTACTTTCACATTAATGTTTACAATAATAAATCAATACATATTTGATAATTCCCTACTACGTGCCAGGCATCATATACCATACTAGTCACTGGGGATATAAAGACAAAAATGGAAATAATTCATGCCGCCAATCAGTTACTATTGGTGCAGAAAAATGTATGCAAAGATAAGGAATGAAAAATTAACTCTAACAGACATGGTAGTGAGTAACATGAAGACTAGTGCTCTAGTTCTGCCTCTGCCACTAACTACCTGTATAAATTGGAGCAAGTCCTTCCCTACTCTTGGCCACAGTGGACCCATCAGTAAAATGAGGAGACTGGACCACAGAGTCTCTAAGATCTCTTCCCATTCCCAAATCCTATAGTTCTGTGACTTTGTATAATTCATTTTGGCCCATAACTTTGGGATTTAACATGAATCATAGCTTAAATAGATTCCACTTCTCAGTATAAGATCAAGTTAAAACCTGCTGCTTTGTATCTTCCACCTTTACTACTTGTGTCCTCCTTCTAGCCCTGTGCAAAATGAAGAAAACTAATCTTCTTCAGGGTGTATACATGTAGAAGACAGGCATATGTCAAAAACATAAAACAATTGTGATAAGCCATACCTCTTCTTCAGGCTTAATATCCCCATTCCTTCATCTGATTCCAATCCCTTCTCTATCCTGTCTTGGGCATGCCCCCCCCCCAAGACATTAATCTTTAAGAGTTTCTAAGGAGCCTGATGCAACAGGAAGGAGTGGGGCAGGGAGGAGCTAATGACCAAGATAAAAAGCTGAGCACAAGCTGAGAGCGAGCCAGAACTTCTGGGAGAAAGCAGCAGAGAGGCTGAGGAGTTAGCAACTGAGAGCAGAATTGAGAACAGAACTTGTGGTGGCAGAACTGAGGAGAACTGAGAACTGAACTGAGAACTAAGAAGAGAATTGAGAAGAACTGAGAAATGAGAAGAGAGGAGAACTGGGAGAAAGCATGGCTATGGTGCCAGTAATTTGTCTGTCTGTTTTGATGTTACTTTGTCAGATTTGTCTGCTATCTGCCCTCTAGGACGTTGCTGTTGTTACAGAAACCCTGGGACCTTACTGCTAGTTCAGAAGCCCTGAAAGAGGATTTTCTTGTATGTATACAGAAGTCCTGGAGGAGGGTCTTACTGATGTTTTCAGAGGTCCTGGAACTATGCTCATGATTTGTGTTGATTTCTCAGACTTTGTTGTTGGGTCTATGTTGATTTCACAGGCAGATGAGGATGCTGGCAATGTGTGTGTGAATGTTGTTTTGGCTCTATTAAGCTTTGTCTTCCCAGAAACAGAAACTGTGAAGGACTTGAGGTGGACTGGACACTGTGAGATTCAATATGAAATGGGAACTGGACAATGAACTGAATGAAGAACTGGACAAGGAACTGGGAGCTGCCTGCCTTTGAACCCAGGTGACAGTTGTGTAGATTCAGGCAGGATATGGGACCATGGAAGAGGAACCATGGAAGCTGAGAGACAACCTCAAGTCAAGATGAAAAGATCTCTTCTTGGATACCTGATGTTAACTGGAAAGATTATGATTTACTGTGACCTAGGGGTGGATAACTTTGACCTTTGTACTTTTGTCTCCATTAAGGAGGCATTGAATTAAGGACTTAATAAATGACTGAGTTACTAAATTGTTGTACTTTGTTTAAAACTACGTGGCCACTTTGATGAAAACAATGTGGCCATTTTAGTGATAAGTTATTATGTCATAACATCGTGAATGCTGTACTTTGATTTATGTGACCGTTTTGCCTTAATTTGCTGCTGAATAAATAGAGAGATCACTATACTATGTAATCAGAACCTTAAAGCCATTCACAGCAGCAGTCCTCTGGAAAGCTGCTCATGCTTGGCTTTACAGTAAGGGTTGCACAAAATTATACTCAAGAAAATAACACCTTAAAAAACAGAATTGGCAAGATGGAAAAAGAAAGAAGTGAAAAAATTCAGTGACAAAAATGACTCCTTAAAAAGCAGAATTAGCCAAATGGAAAAGGAGGCACAAAAGCCCACTGAAGAAAATAATTCATTAAAAATTAGAATTGGGCAATTGGAAGCTAATGACTCCATGAAACATCAAGAAACAATGAAACAAATTTTAAAAAAAGGAAAAAATGTGAAATATCTCATTAGAAGAACAACTGACCTGAAAAATAAATAAAGGAGAGATGATTTAATAATTGTTGGACTACCTGGAAGACATGATCAAATCAAGAGCTTAGATGTCATATTTCAAGAAATTATCAAGAAAAACTACACCAATATACTAGAACCAGAAGGCAAAATTGAAATTGAAATAATCCACCAATCACCTCCTGAAAGAGATCTCAAAATGAAAAGTTCTAGGAATACTGTAGCCAAATTCCAGAGCTCTCAGGTTAAGGAGGAAATAACTGCAGGCAGCCAAAAAGAAACACTTCACATATCATGGAGCCACAGTCAGGATCACACAAGATTTAGCAGCTTCTACCCTTAAAGGACTGAAGAGAAAAGAAACTAAGATTGCAACCAAGAATAACCTACCCAGCAAAGCTAAGCATAATCCTTCAAGAGAAAGAATAATTAATGAAGTAGAGGGCTTTTAAGCATTACTGATGAAAAGCCTAGTGCTGAATAGAAAATCTGGCTTTCAAATACAAGACTTGAGAAGCATAAAAAGGTAAACATGAAAGAGAAATCATAGGGGACTTAGTAAGGTTAACCTATTTACATTTCTATATGGGAAGATGATACTTGTAAGTTCTAAGAACTTTATCATTATTAGGACAGTTAGAAGGATTCTACATAGAAAAAGGGCATGGGAGTGAATTGATTATATTGGGATTTTTTTTTATAAAATGTATATGCAAGAAAGTGGGATACTCTGGGACATGAAGGGAGAGGAAGAATGGGGATTTTTTTTTTCTTACATAAAAGAAGAAAGCAAAGAAGCGTTCTTACAATGGAGGGTAAAATGTTGTGGGGTGGGGAGGGAGTGCTTGAACTTCACTCTCATCATAATTGGTTGAAAGAGGGGGAAGTGTGTGTGTGTGTGTGTGTGTGTGTGTGTGTGTGTGTGTGTGTGTGTGAAAGAAGGTAAGAGAAAGACAGTGGGCAGAAGCAAAACATTTAAGGAGCAACAGGATAAAAAGAGAAAAGAAAAAACAGAAGAAAACAGCAGAGAAGGAAATGCACAGTTAGCAATTATAACTGTGAGTGCAAATAGGACGAACTCACCCATAAAATGGAAGCTGAAAGCAGCATGGATTAAAATCACAATCTACCAGTATGCTGTTGACAAGAAACACACTTGAAACTGAGATATACACAGTTAAAATAAGCGATTGGAGCAAAATCCATTAAAATTAAGATAAAGTAAAAAAGGCAGGAGTAGCAAACATGACATCACATGGAGCAAAAGCAATAATAATTCTAATTAAAAGAGATAAGCAGAGAAACTATATCTTGCTACAATGCCCATAAAAGTTAAATGATATCAGTACTAAAGTGATATATCAACCAAATTCTTGAAAAATTAAATAAGTTACAGGAAGAACTAGATAGTAAACTATACTAGTGGGGAACCTCAACTTTCCCCTCTCAGAGCCAGATACATCTAATTATAGATCAAATAAGGAGAGTTAAGGAGATGAATCATATCTTAGAAAAATGATAAACCTCTGGAGAAAACTGAATAGGAAAATAATGAGTATGTTTTTTCCACAATTGTACATGACCTCTTCACAGAAACTGACCATGTATTATGGCATTAAACACTTCACAACCAAATGCAAAAAAGCGGAAATGTTAAAAGCACCCCTTTTAGTTCATAATGCAATAAAATGCTTCAATATGAAGCAGTAGAAGCATAGACAAAAAATTTATTAGAAACTAAATAATCTAATCCTAATAACTTGTAGGTCAAAGAATAAATCATAGAAACAATTTCATTAAAGAGAATGACAACAATGAGAACATACTAAAATTTGTGGGATACATTCAAAGCAGTACTTATGGGAACGTGTGTACCTCTAAATGTTCATATCAATAAAAAGGACAAAGAACAAATCAATGAATTGGGCTTACAATTTTTTTGTTTTTTAGACAACTGGGGTTAAGTGACTTGCTCAGAGTCACACAGCTAGTAAGTATCTAAGGCTGGATGTGAACTCAGGTCCTACTGATTCCAGGGCTAGTGCTCTGTCCACTGCACCACCTAGCTTCCCCTGGGCTTAAAATTAAAAAAAAAAAAACTAGAAAAAAGAATAAAAAGTAAAAATCTCCCCAATTAAACATCAAAATTGAAATCCTGAAAATTAAAAGAGAAATTAATAAAATTATAATCTCAAAACCATTGAAATAGTAAAATTAGAAGCTGGTTTTATGGGGGAACAAACAATAGACAAACCATTGATTAGTTTGATTTTTAAAAAGAATACCACATTTCCAGAATAAAAAATGAAAAGGTTGAATGCACCACAAATAAAGATGAAATTAATGCAACTATCAGGAGCTATTTTGTCCAGTTATATGCCAACAAATCTGACTATATGCAGAAGTTTCTACGACAAAGGCCTCATTTTTTAAATAAGGACAGAAGTCAAATTTATGAAAAATAAAAGCTATTCCCCAATTGATAAATGGTCAAAGGATATGAAAAGTAACTTCTCAGAAGAAGAAATCAGCACTATTAAAAGTCACATGAAAAATGTTCTAAATCACTATTCACTAGAGATTATGTAAATTAAAATAACTCTGAGAGACTACCTTATACCTATGAGATTGGTTAACATGACAGAAAAGGAAAATGACAAATACTGGAGGGGATGTGGAAAAATTGAATCACTGATGCACTATTGGTAGAGTTGTGAACTGGTGCATCCATTCTGGAAAACAATGTGGAACTGTGCCCAAAGAACTATAAAACTGTGTATACTCTTTGATTTACTAATACCACTACTAGGTCTTTATCTCAAAGAGATCAAAGAGAAAGGGAAGAGAGTCCATTTATTTATTTATAGTTGTGTTTTTTTTGTAATGGCAAAGAATTAGAAATTAGAGGTATGTCCTTTAATTGGATCATGGCTCAAGAAACAAGATGTAATACATGATTGTGATGTAATATTATCATTCTCTAAAAAATGACAACCAGGATGGTTTCAGAAAAACTTGGGAAGATTTATATGAACTGATGCAAAGTGTTTTGAGCAGAAGCAGGAAAACAGTATACATAGTAACTACAATATTGTAAGAATAATCAATTGTGAAAGACTTGGCTACTCTGATCAATATGATGATCCAAAGCAATTCTATACTCCTGCAGAGAGAGAAGTACTCAACTTTGAGTGCTGACTAAAGCATACTTTTTTTTAACTTAAAAAAAAAAAACCTTGAGCCTAAGTCTTCTTGACTCAAGGTCAGCCTGCTACACCATGCAACCTATCAAAAGATTTCATAAATGCATAAACCTAGATACTTTCATAAATATCATTAATCACCAAGCCTAAACTGCATTTCACCTTGAAATACCTGTGGCTGTCAAGCATATAGCCTATACCACTGGGGTAACAGAGTGTTTTCTAATACCCTTCTAATGGATCATCATTTTGACTTTTAAAGGGCAGATGATGTTTGCCTAAAGGCGATTTTGGAAAACAAATAAAGGGAGATGACTCCTTTAGAAAGGCTGCTAAGACAACAAGAAAGCAGCTTGACAGAAATTAGGACTGGACCGTGCATAGCATATGTCATAATAAGCTCAAAATTCAACCTGAACATAATATATAAAATATAAATAAGAAAAGAGCAAAATAAAATTTAATATTCACTTGTAACTAGGAGGAAAATTCTCATAAGAATGATAAACTATTAAAAATATACAAAAGCATGCCAAGTTGCTGATTGTAAAAATCTGAGCAACTCAGATTTCACTTCATGTTCAGCGTACTGGCAAGGATGATAAAAGATGAAAATGGTTATTATTGGAGGGGATACTAATATACTAATGCACTGTGGGTAGACTTGTGAATTGGTCCAGCCATTCTGCCAGACTATTTGGAATTATACTAAAAATGTGACATAAATATCCCTTTGATGAAGAGCCCTTACTGCTAGGCTTATACCCTAAAAAGAGTATGAAGTCAGAAAGGCTCATGTATACGTATATGTGTGTATACATATTAGGCATATATATATATATATTTCAGCATATTTTTGTGATAGCTAACAAATGAAAATAAAATCAATATCAAAGATGTTTAGGAGATGATTCAAAATTGTGACAAATGAATGTAACAGAATAGTATTGTTCTGAAAGAAGCAATGGATATAAAAAATTCAAAGGATCATAGGAAGAGTTAGATGAACTGATGGGGAGCAAACTAAGCAAAGCCAGGAAAACTTTAATATAAAGACTATAACAAGGTAAATATAGAGAACAATAACCAAATATTAAACACTGTATACTGTAATGAAAATGACCAAGGTTGGTCCCTGTAATGGTAATAGACATTTGAAGATCATCCCTGCCCTTTAATAAGCCTAAGTTGAACTTGAGGACCTTTCCTGATTTGAAAATATACTCTGCCCCCAATAGGCTGCATGTACTTACCTGGAGTCTGTGGTGGGAGGTTTGTTTTTCAGGAAGGAGTAACTTGTTACTTTGTTGTCAAGTGGGTCATGAGGGTTGTGATGTTCTCTGACCCTGGAGAAGGCTATATATACCTGTGAGGTGAGGTTTTGCTTTGGAGCTCACTTTGGGAAGAGTTGTATGATTTGGCCAGATGAGACTCTGAGCAGCCGTTGACTGCCTGCCTCCCTCCCCACCCCCCCACCCCCCAGCTTTGAAAACCCAGATGTTGGTGCTTCTCTCTCTGGTGACTGAGGTGCCCCTTCAAATGAGCCCAATCTTCCTTTCTTCTTCTGAAAACTGTGCTGCTCAAGTTAATTATTATTATTAGGTATGGCTGTATTGGTCAGACAGCTAGAAGCCCTGTCTGCTGAACTGTTATTTTCTCTTGTAACTTTTGTTTGTATTCTCTGAAGTTGAGGGTGCTGACTTTTTCCCCCGAACTGGGTAAATGATATATGTTTGATTGATTAAAGTAAGATTGTTAGCCCCTTTTGAGCTGTTTTCCTTTAGAAAATCAGATCAAAGAACCTGTGCTAACAGCCATCCTGGATATGCTGGAGGGATTGCTGCTACAGTCCCAGAGAAGAGTTTTAGAAATTCACCTCCTTCCCCTTATTGGAAGAAAATGTGCCCTATAGGTGAGAAATTTTATAAATGATGTTAGACATGACCTACACTTTAATGGGTTTTGCTAAACTGTCTCACCACTACTCCTTCCTTTTTGTTTGAAATCATTGTTACAAGAGATGACTCAGTGGGTCAAGAAAGGGAGTAGAGCACTTGGAAATGAAAATGATAGAAACCAAACATATCAATAAAATGCAATTTTAGAATAAGAAGGTTTTCTCAATGTTTATTCAGAGTTCAGAAAAGTCACGGATACTTTAGTGCATTTGTACTCAATAGATTGTGCACATAATCTGTGTCTGATACTGTGCTAGGTGCAGGTTACATAAAGACAAAATCAAATAGGTTCTTCCCTTAAGTATTTGAAAACAATAAATTCAAGGAACTCTCTTTTTTATAAGTACATTGATAATCTGAATGAAAGAAGATTTTTCCATATTATAGGTTCCATAAAGTTGAAATTTTAGACCTGGAAGAAAATTAAATTAGGCATGTCCAATTCAACAACAAGGATCACAACAAAGTACATGTAAAGCAAAACTTCTGACTGCTTTGAATTCCTTGCTTTCCTGCCTGTAAGTGGGCTGCATAACTGCACACTTGTAGAGAGGATCCACAGCCAATAGGAAGTCAGGTATCAGAATACTAAACAGCTGCTCAAAGATGTTGAAAGAGGAACCAATGTGAGAAGGTCCTGGGTCTTGGCCTTTCCCCTCAGGCTGACTGCCACCCTTACTGTCATATGGTATTTCCAAAACTGAAGCCATTACTGTCCTTCCTAAACCTATACCTCTTCTTAAATTCTCTCTACCTAAAGGTAGAACTATTGTCCACATCCCAGTCATGGAAGTTCAAAATGTGAGAGTCATCTTTGAGTCATCATTCTTTCCATTTCCTTCATACTTATATCTAATCAGGGGGAAAGGAATTCCAATTCATCAAGTGCCTACTATGGGCTAGGCACTGCATTATCTCATTTGATCTTTACAACAACTCTATGAGGCAATATTTAATATTTGTGGAAACTGAGGCAGGCAGCAATTAACTGGCTTGCCCAGGGTCACAGATTTAGTAATCATCTAGGGGCAGATTAGTTGTCAAGTTTCCCTTTGAAATATCATTCACATCCATCCTTTCCTTTTCAGTCCCACAGTTGAATCAATAATTCCACCCTTCCTTAGACTATGACAGGAGTGTCCTCATTGGCCTCTCTGCCTTCAGCCTCCCCCTTCTCCTATTCAGCCTCTGTGTTGCTGCCAAGGTAATCTTAGTAATTACTTGCAATATGAAGCCACCAAACAAATAACATCAGGAAAATACACCATAAATTCAAAGATAATCTCTGTATAACAGCCAGAAAAACAGAGAAACATGGTGTGTGGAAAGTGGGCCAAGTCTATAAGTGAAAGAAAATGCCAAGCCTAAAAGAGAAGCAGGGAAAGGCCTGATGTTGCCTTATGGGAAGATCACAAAGCAGAAAAGCATTAAGACTGCTAAACACAGCACTGAACACAGTGGCTCAAGCAGAGTGCAGAAAATAATCCCCCAATAAGGCACTGAGAAATCCTCAAAAATAATGTTGTTGTTGTTGTTTAATATAAACACAAGATTGGCAGGACCTGTGAGTCAGCTTGAAGAAATAGATGAAAAATTTGAGAAATGTTTGTATGAATATTCAAAAATAGGAAGTGGTAACAACTGGGATAAATGGACTGAGGCTCCCCAAAGTACTGTAAAGTCAAAAAATAACCCTACTGTCACTATGAAATGGGTACCAGAGTTCAACTCTGGCAGTCCAAGATGACTCCCATGGCATTAAGTAAAAGAGGTGGTGTACACCATAGCATTTTGTTTTCAATAGTGAATTCCAACACTGTCCCAGTGTAGTCGTTTGTGAAATAATGTAGACAAAAATAAATGAAAATTTGCTTCTTCAGACTTAAAGTTGGATTTTCATTCCAGCAGAATACTCTTCAAGATGTGATGTGGGACATTAAAAGTCTGTTTTCATTGAGATGCCAACAGTTTGAGACCATCTACTCTTTATGGGAGGCAGGTAAAGAATGAATGAAGAGTCTGTTAAAATGTGGATAAGAAAATATATATAAAAGCAAAAATAATTAGTGCCACCCTACAAATTAATTTTAAAATCTAATTCTGGTAAATCAAAGGTTCCCTCCTCTAGTTCTTGTCTCTTCTCTTTGCACATTCTCTATAACCTTAGCAATCTCATCAGTCCCCATGATCTGCAGTTATTATCAGTATGGTGATGACTACTAACTGCATTTACACCTTCAGCCCTGATTTCTGAGCTATAGTCTCATATTCTTACCAGCTGGATATTTCCATCCAGATGTCCTGGCCTGTCTCTCAAAATCAACATATTAAAGTCATCATCTTCCCTCCTTTGAATTTTCCACCTTTATCGCAGTCCCCTAGGCTTCAGACTTCAGAGTTATTCTTGACTCTTCACTGTCATTCACTACATCCAATCACTTGGCAACTCTTATCAGTTCTCTCCATTTCCTACCCATATACCCACCCCACCTGCCACTAGGCTAGTTCAGGCCAACACTCTATCTTGTAGTAGTATAAGAACTTCCTAAATGATCTTCATACTTCCACCACCCTCTTTTTCAATATATCCTGTCAACATAATTTTACTGTACCTTTTTCTAACCTGGGAATGGCTAAAGACAAAATAGCCAGGTTAGAGACAGGAATGCCAGCAATCAAGTAGCAGTTTAATTCATTTCAGAGTGAGAAATGCGGTTTGCAGACTTGAAGTTCTCCTGAGAAGAAGAGCTCCTCATCTTGGAATAAAGGCAAAGCTTTTATACATAAATCACAAGTGGGCTGGAAGTCGGGGGAGCTTGATTACAACACAATCACTTCTAGGTCTTGAGCACTTTCCCATGCAGACCCTTGAGTGTAGGACAACGCTTGTGTTCTCCAGTTCTGTGGGAACAGACCCAAGGTGATTGTCCCATGGCAAGGTACAGTACCTGGCTCAGTTCACTTAGTTGTTCTAAGGAACAGGGGTCATGAGCAAGTCAAGCAAGGTGATGGATGATTCGCAGCTCCCTGGGAAATAGGGGGCAGGAAACACCTGCTGCTGGTCAGAGCCAGAGGATAAGATTGTGCAGAGCAAAGAATTATTGTTATGCCAAGCACAGGGCCTGCTTGCTTGGCCTTAGTTCTAGGAAACAAGGTGTCTCAAAAATATTTTGACAATCCTTTATATCAAGCCAAAGTAATTTTCCTAATGGATACATTTGATCATATCTTTCTCCTGCTCAAAATCCTTCAGTTATTCCCCACTGCCTACAAAATGAATATAAACTCCTCAGTCCAGTATTAAAGAACCTGGCTCTCCAGACATTATGATATGCCTCTTCACACACTTCATCATAGAACTAGACCAGTTGATTTACTTTTCTTCAGTCTGTAATGGTAATGAAATCTGAAGATCCTTTTGTATTGGAAAGCTGACAGGTACTTAGCACCTAGTTTAAAATTAAGCCTATGTAAAGAAACAGGAAGTATGAACCCCTCTTGCTGCCATGACAGGAAGGGGCTGAACAGGGAGGAGCTATACCATATATAGGGAAGAGCATAAGCCGGACAGTCAGAACTTCTTGGGATGAGCATCTGAAGGCTGGCTGCTGCTGCAGCTAGACTGGAACTTCCATGGAGAAAGTGATTTTGATTTTGAGAATGGGAGAAAATGATTTTGATTTTGAGAACAGGAGAAAGTGATTTTGATTTTGAGAACAGAGCTGCTGAAGACTTCTGAGAGCCAGCTGGAGCTGCCAGAGGAAGCATGACTGTGGTATCAGTACTTTGTCTGTAGCTCTGTTAAGTTTTCTCTTCCCAGGAACAGAAACTGTGAAGGACTTGAGGTGGACTGTATACTATGAGCTTCAATGTGGAGTGAGAACTGCACAGAGAGCTGGACAAGGAGCTGGGAGCTGTCTGCCTTTGAACCCAGGTGACAGTCAAATAAAGATAAGAAAACCTCTCTGTGGATACTGAGTGACTGATAAAATTGTAACTTACTTGTGACCTAGGGGTGGATGGCCTGTGTATTTTCTACTACCCCTTAAGAGAGTACTGAGTCGTGACTGATATTATAACTTAATTGCACCCCATGGGTGAAGAACTTTGACTATTGTACTTTGTGTCCCTTAAAGAGGCCTTGCCTCCTTAAGGATGAGTGAGTTAAGGATTAAGGAGGCTGTCCTCCTTAAGATTGATTGAATTAAGGATGATTGAATGATTGAGTTACTGACTGTACTTTGTTCAAAACTATGTGACCACTTTAGTGAAAACTATGTGGCCATTTTAGTGATAAGTTGTTGAGTTGTGACATGGTAAATGCTGTGTTTTGATTTTCTGTGGTAAGTTGTAACATTCTGAATGCTGTACCTTGATTTCCTGTGAATGTTTTGCTCTGACTTTTTTATTGAGTAAATAGAGAGCTAACTATACTGTGTAATCAGAACTTTGAAAAGCTGTTGACAGCAGCATTCCTCTGGAAAGCTGCTCATGCATGACTTTACACAGTCTTAGCCTTTGGCATAGTGAAAGGATAGTTTTCCTTGAAGATAGGAAGACCTGTTTTCAATACTGATCTCTAACCATAATGGCTGTGTCATCTTGGTCAAGTTATCTAACTTCCCAGTGCTTTAGACCTGCATTGGTGGAGGGAATTTCCTAAATGGAGAGTTCCCTATACCAGTGCAATTACATGTCCATCTCCTATCCCATCCTGTTCTCTCCTAGTTAAAAGCCTTCACCTGTGCTATAAATGAAGCTTTGCCTCTTTCAAGCCCACCTCAGGTATCACCTCTTCTTTTAAACCTTCCTGTATCTCCCTAGGTACAAATGATCCCTTTTCCTTATATATGCCAGACAAAATTTTATGATAACCTCTCCTGTGCATTTAATCATTTTGTAATATTTCATTTTAGTTGTTCATGTACATTTTCATCTCATGACTACACTGTAAGCTCATTCATAGGCAAGATTGCTTTTATCTTTTCATTCCCAGTGCTCCGCACATAGCAGGACATTAACAAATATTAGTAAATCATTATGAATTATGAATTAAATTAGTATTAACAATATTAATAAAAGAATAAATAAGTATTAACAAATATGTCTTGATTTTAATTGACAGTACCTTATGCAGTGTCATGAATCAAAGGAATCTAATCACATTCCATTTTCTGGCAAGTTTACAAAATCCTGATTTTCTAAAATTTTGTCATAGCTTGAAATGCATAGAAACAAGATCGTGATGCCTAATCTTGAGGGTTTTGTTATGATTCTATGAGCACCAAGATACTTTGAAGGGGTATGCTGAGTCTAAAAGCTTTTTCACTCATGCAACTTTGGAATGAGCCCTGGAATTGTAATCCAAGGCATGAGTTCAGACTCTCCTTTGACTTCTTATTAAATATTTGTCCTTAAGCAAGTCACAACCCCATGGGTTTTAATTTCCTCATGAGCAAAATAAGGAGGTGTGTCTAGATGACTTCCAGGATGGCTTCTCCTACAATCTGATTTCTATATAATTGTTTGGACTTAGTATACTGCCAATTGATTGTATGTTAATCTTGAAAAAGCTCAATCATTTTTGGAAAGAAAAGAAGATGACTATTGGGAAGAGATTACTTATAACAATCCATGCTTTATTATCAGGAATACTTTTCCTTTTCCTTTGTTAAATTAATTGCCAATAGACCTTAAAAAACATTCTTCTCTTCTTTGAAAAAACCAAGTGAATGAAAAGGAAAAAGGAATATCAAGAACAGATACTTGTGCTTGGTATATACCAGAACTTGGGAGGAACAAAAAATACTTTTCCTGAGAAGCAATTATATAGAGAGTTTGCAAGTTCTTACAATGCTATAAAAGGTAAATTGTCTCCACTTATATTTATTTCCCAGGATATTAAATGCCTCAAAGCAGCTACCCCAGATGCTAAAAGCAATTAAAAATATAGGAGGAAAGTATTATTTTTGTTCAATGAAACATTTATTTAGGTAAAATGCTCCAACCCCACTATTACCAGATATTTGAGGTTTCTTGGAATGTTTTTCCCCCCATCAAAATGAAGCTTGAATGAATAATAGAAGAAACTGCATAGGAATTACAGCTAAGATTGATGACCATTTCACTGAAATATAAAATCAGTGTTAGCTTGAATAAATAATAGAAGTATGTGCATAGGAATTATACCTAAGATGACAGTTTCACTGAAATATAAAATCAGTGCTAGCTTTTAAATACTATTATTATTTACGATGCTATCAGCAGTTTATCACTACCTTCCAAGTACTGGATTCTGTGATTGTGAAATGTTTTCAAAGAACTAGTATTACATATACCTTTGAATTAGTAAAGTTAAACATTTAGTTGTTAGCTACCATACTTTGAAAGTTTTATTTTGAAGGACCCATGATTCTATTTATTCAGGTACTCCCACTGTATTCTTTCAAATCATTTCATTTGCAAGTCAAGACATCACCCTCATGATATCTTTGATCTGAGAGTGAAGGATAAACAATGATCTTTTTTACTCCTTAAAAAAAAACTTATTTAATATTTTATTTTTCCCATCACATATACAATTTTAGCACTTTTTTTTCACATTTTGAGTTCCAAATTCTCTCCTTCCTCCCCTCCCCCATTGAGAAGGCAAGTATTTTGTCATAGGTTCTACATGTATAGTCATGTAAAATATATTTCCATGTAAGTTATTCTGTGAAAGAAAACACAGGCAAAAACAAAAAAGAAAGAAAGAAAATGCATCTTTGATCTGCATTCAGGCTCTACCAGTTCTTCCTCTGTAGATGGACGTCTCTGTAGATGGATATCTCTCATTATAAGTCCTACAGAATTGTCTTGGATCATTGTTGTTATTCATAGTAGATAATCACACAACATTGCTGTTACTGTGTACAATGTTCTCCTGGTTCTGCTCATTTCACTTTGTGTCACTTCTTGTAGGTCTTTACATATTTTTCTGAGAGTATCCTGCACATCATTTCTTAAAGCACAATAGTATTCCATCACAATCATATACAGTAACTTATTCAGCCATTCCCCAATTGATAAACATCCCCTCAATTTCTAGTTATTTGCCACAACTGAAAGAGCTGCTATAAATATTTTTATACACAGAGATCCTTTTCCTTTCTGGGATATACACCTAGTAGTGGTATTCCTTGGTCAAAGGGTTTGCATGGTTTTATAACCCTTTGGACATAGTTCCAAATGGCTTTCCAGAATGGTTGCATCAGTATACACCTTCACCAATATTACATTAGTGTTTTAATTTTCCCATATCCCCTGCAACAATTATCATTTTTCTGTTCTGTCATCTTAGTCATTGTTTTAATTTTCATTTCTCTCATAGTGATTTAGAGCATTTTTTCATATGATTATAGATAGCTTTGATTACTTTGTCTGAAAATTGCCTGTTTATATCTTTTGACCATTCATCAACTGATGAATGGCTCTTATTTCTATAGAAAACTTTCTCAGAAAAACTCATTGTAAATTTTTTTCACAGTAATAATTATCAACTATGTATTTTGCTCCATCCTATTTTCCCCCTATTTATCCTACTCTCTCTCTCTCTCCTTTTACACTGTTCACTCTCAAGTGTTTTGCTTTTGACTTTTCCATCTCCCAAACTGCCCTGCCTTCTATCAGCTTGCCCTCCTCCCCCATTTCTTGTCCCCTCTCCTTCCTACTTTCCTGCATAGTAAGATAGATTTCTACACCCAACTGAGTATGTATATTATTTCTTCTTTGAGCCAGTTCTGATGAGAGTAAGGTTCATGTGGTCCCCCTGCCCCTGCCTCCATTTTAACCTCCACTACAAAATCTCTTTCAGGCCTCTTTTACATCAGATAATTTATCCCATCCTACCTCTCCTTTTCCCCTTCTTCCAGTGTATTCTTCTTTCTCATCTCTTAATTTTATTTTTTAGATAATTATATCATCACATTCAACTCACACCTCTTCTTTCTGTCTATGTATATTCCCTCTAACTGCCCTGACAATGAGAAAGTTTTAGAGGAGTTGTAAATATCATTTTCCCATGTAGGAATCTAAATAGTTTAACATTATTGAATCCCTTATGGTTTCTCTTTCCTGTTTATCTTTTTATGCTGCTTTTGTGTCTTGTATTTTATTTTTTTATTTTTAATTTTTTGCCTTTTCGAGGGCATTTGGGGTTAAGTGACTTGCCCAAGGTCACATGGCTAGTTTTTGTGTTAAGTGTCTGAGGCCAGATTTGAACTCAGGTCCTCCTGACTCCAGGGCCGGTGCTCTATTCACTGTGCCACCTAGCCGCCCCTTGCATCTTGTATTTTAAAGTCAAATTTTGTATTTAGCTCTGGTCTTTCCATCAGGAAAACTTGAAAGTTCTCTGTTTCATTGAATGTCAATTTCCCCCACTAAAAGATTATACTCAGTTTTTCTGGGTAGGTAATTCTTGGTTGTAATCCTAGCTCTTTTGCCCTCCAGAATATCATATTCCAAGCCTTCTGATCCTCTAATGTAGAAGCTTTTAACTCTTGTGTTATACTGACTGTGGCTCCATATCATCTGGATTTTTTTTTTGGCTGCTTGCAGTATATTTTGCTTAACCTGGGAAGTCTAGAATTTGGCTATAATATTTGTGGGAGTTTTCCTTTTGGGATGTCTTACAGGAAGTGATAGGTGGATTCTTTCCATTTCTGTTTTATCCTCTGGTTCTAGAATATCAGGGCAGTTTTCCTTGATTTTTAATTTCTTGACAGGTTATTTCTAGGCTTTTGAAAATTAATTTATTTTAAACTTAAATACTGAAATTTAAATATACAATAGGAAAAGAAAAAGAAACCGTATAAACTTAAATACTAAAACTTAAATACACAATAAGGAAAGAAAAAGAACCATTGTGAGGGTTAGGAAAAACATGCAGGCTGCAAGAGGTTGTGTTGAGGCAAAGGGAAGTGTTGAGACCCTGGAACAAGCTGGGTCATGTGGAGAGCATTGCTCAAGGTTCTCCCACGTGTAGGTTACCAGGTGTTTCAGATTAGTGTCTCCACACCCTGAGGCCTTCATGCCCTTGTGATTGCACCTCCTCTGTCACAATTTTGTTCAGTTGGGCTCTGTCACATGTGGTGTGTGGATCTGGGGTATAAGCCTAATAAAGGCTTAAGCCTTGTGGGTAGTTTGAAGTCTGCTTAAGATCTGGCTGTAAGGCTTCCCCATGGAGAAGACTCAATAAACTTTCTCTGCTTGCACCTCCCAGCCGTGACTCTTCTGTTCTTAAAATGCGCTAGCACCTACTTGAGCGAGATAAGTAACTGGCTCCCCTGCAGGCAAGTTAGGGTACTCTGAAAGAGAATCCTGAAAAACCATTATAAATTTAAATACTAAAACTTAAATACAAAATAAGAAAAAAAAAGGAGGTCATTTGCACAGCAGAACATAAGAGAGGATTCAAAATATACTGCAATAAATTTCCATTTCAAGAAAATCTGTATAATAAGTACTACTCCTCGTGTTCAGAGTAGTCCGCCTTTTGATTGCCTTCTTGTAAGTTTTCTTTTGTCCTCTGCTATGCACTTTTTACTTCTTTTCCTCCCATCCTACCCCTCTGTCTCCCAAGAAGGCTCTTTTATTTTAATCATGATTTTCAGGTCATCCAGTAATTCTTAAATTATCTCTCCTGAATCTATTTTCCAGGTCAGTTGTTTTTCCAGTGATATATGTCATGTTTCCTTCTATCTTTTCATTCTTTTGGTTTTGTTTGATTGTTTCTTGATGTTTCATAATGTCATTAGCTTCCATCTTTGCAACTCTAACTTTTAAGTAATTGTTTTAATCAGTGAGCTTTTGTACTTCCTTTTCTATTTGGCCAATTCTACTTTTTAAGGAGTTTTCTTCAGTGAATTTTTGTATATCTTTTTGCATTTGGCCAAATCTGCTTTTCCAGGCATTCTTTTCTTCATTGGATTTCTGTTCCTCGTTTACCATTTGGCCTAGTTTATTTTTTACTGTGTTATTATCTTCCATATTTTTTGTGCTGTTGACTGTTTTTTTCATGATTTTCTCACATCACTCTAATTTCTCTTATCAAAATTTCCTCCACTTCTCTTACTTGATTTTTAAAATCCTTTTTGAGCTCTTTCATGGCCTGAGACAATTCATATTTTTCTTGAGGCTTTGGATGCAGAGATTTTGACTTTGTTGTCTTCTGAGTGTACATTTTGATCTTCCTTGTCACCATCATAACTTTCTATGGTCAGAATTTTGTTTGTTCATTTTCTTGACTTTTAACTCTATGTTAAAGTGGAGCTCTGCTTCCCAACTGGAACAGACATTCTTCCAAGTTTCAGGGTTTCTGGGCAGCTGTTTTCAGAGGTAATTCTGGGAACTTGTAAGTTTTTGGCTCTTCTAAGGTAGTATGATCTAGGCAAAGGTGTGTTTACTACAGTCTGCGTAGTACTGTACTGTGCACTGGTTTGTAGGTGACCACAGGTATTCTTTTCAACCCTGGAATTGTCACCAGGGTCCCTGCTCCTCTGTGGCCATAAGCTCTACTATACTAGTTCTCCTGGCACTGGAACTAAGATCCATGACTGTTACCCAGATCCAAGTTATAGGCAATGCAACAGAGTACTGCCCCTGGTGCCAGCAAAGGGACCCCTGTAAATCTTCTTACCCATTGTGTGATCCCTTTAATGTCTGTGGGCTGAGAGGTCTGGAAACTGCCACTGCTATCACTGATTCAGTCACCCTGAGGCTTGCTCTTGGTTTACTGGGGCCCAGTCTGCACTGATGCATCACTATTAGGGGAAGGACTTTTTTTTTTAAAAGATTAAAGCAACAGGCTCAAATTCTTCCGTGAATACAAAAAGGGATAAGAAGTTGAGGAAATCACAGATGGCTGAGAATTATGTCATCTTAGATAAGTAAATTTCAGTGTTAAAAAAAGAAACACACATTTGAATTTTATATAGAATTTAAGATGTCCAATCCAATTCCCTATATTTCTATAAATATAAGTTGATGTTTCCAGTATTCTCATTTTAATTGCCTCAGTAAGATACAAGTAGTCTAAATTTAGAGAAAGGTCTGGCACAAAGAGAATATTCACCAATCATTTGACCCTAATAATCATAATCATATGAACTGGAGGCCATCTTCTGAGTTTGTTCATTATAAAAAGAAGTGAAATAACTACAGCCTTAAAGCAGGGTGGGGAAGGGGGAAATGTCAGACACTTCCTACTTTAAAATGTAGGCTGAGCTTTTGACTGTCTTAGAAGCTACTATAGGGACAGAAAAATACTTCACGTAAGAGGATTTATGTATTGTCTTGATACATTTCCTATTTAATACATGCCTGTACTGATATGCCTTTCAACAACAAAATCCATATCCACTTGAGGCTAGACAACTATACAGAGCCTAAAGTCAGTAAACAAGACTTATGGTAAAAACAGTGCCCAAAGTGCTGGGGGAAAAATGAGAAAGCTCATTTTTCATTATGTATGTCTAAATCCCTTCCTTATAGAAGAACCAGATTACACTAACATGAAAGGAAGCATAAACAACAGAAGAGCCACATGACATGTAATGATCTGTAGATAGTAAGAAAAGCAAATAGGATTTAAATTTAGATTTAAATAGGTTTGAAATAATAGAAAGAACATCACTTGCTGTCTATGTGGTAATAATGAAACTTAAGTGAACAGTGTCTGAGAAACCAAATATTCCACAAAAAAAGTATGACTTTAAAAGACCTGAGAAACTACATCTTCCCTGTAAATAAGAATACAAATTAGAAATGCAATATTCAAATACCTTTAAATATGGAAAGAATTCTCAAAAATTCTGAATGTGTTTTTGCACACAATATATACATAATATATATGGTAGGTGGTATGATAAAGTAAAAATGTCATATTTGGAGCTAGAGGACATGGATTCCAATTCCATATTTATTATTTACTGCTGTCTGACCATGGGCAAATTATTTTTACTTCTCTGGAACTCAGTTTCTTCATCTGTAAAACAAATTAATCTATATGACCTCTAAAATTCCTTCTACCTGCAAATAATGTTACATTTTCATAATGGAACATTTCTGTTAGTTTAATATTTCAAATTTTGCTTATACCTTCCAAAGCTAATTATTCTGAACAGTAATAGACAAAATGAGTCTTCTCTGATGCCTGTATGGCAAAATAGTGCTTTACTCTAGCACTGTGGTATACTAGAAAAAGTCAGGAAAGACCTGGATTTGAATCCTAATTCTGACACCCACTATGTAACCACATGAAGTAACTTCACATTTTTGACATCAATTTTCTCATCTGTAGAACTTGTATAATCCCTATAATATTTACCTTACCAGGTGTTAGCAAACTTTCAAGTACTATAATAAACTTTAGCCGTTGTTATCAAGAGCAAGACACAGGTTCATCAACTGTGCTCCCCAAAATAAAATGTTCATTCCCTCGATGCTTCTGTTCATGATGCTTCTCCAGCCAGGAATAATACACGCTCACCCACCACTTATTCCCACACACCTCCTTTTTGCCTGTGCAAATACTACACTGACAGCAAGAAATTTTGCTGGGTGGAAGAGATAGCAAGAGAAAAACAAAACAGCCAATTTGCATTCTCCTGGAAGTTTGAGCCTGTACCTAGATAAATAGAAGACTGGGAGTAAAGGAGGCAAGGGAGAGTCAGAGATAATGCTCTTAATAAATTTGAGGAAGGAGTGAGGATTATCAACTAGAGAAATCAGGAAAGGTATCAAAACTGAGCCGTGATGCAGCCTCTGAGAGCAATTAGCCTTTTGAACAGTCATATCACTTTGTGAATCATTTGAAGCCAGCAGTCATTTTAATTCTCTTAGCCTTTATCATATTGAGTACAGTTAAGCAGGATTCTTGCAATCCTATACTTGTACAATTGACCTTTTTAGCTGAAACATAGGTTTTAGACATCCTTAAAAAATTTCTTCCTGCTAATTTTGGCCATGTTCCAACCTATGTAGATTTTTTTTTTCAAATCCTGATTCTATCATCTTTACATAACAGCTCTCATTCCCTACTGTATGAAGTAATTTGGATAAATTTCACAAGTATGTCTCATCCAAATTATTAATAAAAATTATGACCACTACTGGGTCAATGCTGCACTGACTTGTGGCATGCCATTGCAGATATTCCTCTAGGTTAAAATATTCTTTTATCAATAATCTTCTATCTGTTCAACCAATAATGAATTTTCCTAAGGGTTTCATCAGCTAACTGATTTCTCTATTTTGTCAGTAAGGATAAAAGAAAGATTTTTATGAAATATGTTGTTGAAATTTTATATGCACATGTGTGTGTGTGTATATATACAAACATAAATATATACACACATGTATTATGCAATGGCATCCTCCAATTTAGTAAACCCAATACAAAGGATTTTAATGAACCCCTACTGAATATTAGTGATTACCAGATTCTTTTCAAAGTACAAAAAAGCGATTTGTTTGATGATCAATTCTAGAATTTACTGAGGATTCATATCAAATCCATGTACTTGTAACTTCCAGACTCTGACTCTTAAAATAATACAACAGTAGAAACATGGTCTAGTTTTCAATAACTAAAAATATTTGCACCTGCTGTACAGATTGTTCTCAATTTAATGGTATTTAATTATTTTGATGAGAATTTTATCCAACTTTAAACTGCTCTAACTTTTATGGTTTCATATTTAATTATTTTACCTTTTGTAGGGGTGATACTTTTTTAACCAGTTGAAAATCATGATTTCTCCCCAAAAATATTCTCAAGTAAGACCTGTAGCTAGTTAAATTATAATTCAATGGAAGGAATAAATTATTAGTAGCATAAAAAACTGAAGCCTAAAAATACCCAAGCTTTGTTTAGTCTCATGTCAAAATCAACTTTTGCATAAAGATTCAACCCACTCATCTTCTGGGATGTGTGCTTTTTAGTTAAAACACATTAGTATCCAACAACAGACAAATGTTGGAAATGACCAGTACATTGGCAGGCTCTATTAATTCTGTTCTCAATATAATGGTTATTTGGTTTTGTTGTTTTAATTGATGACTTATCCTTGTCTTCATGGAGCAAGGAGGGGGACTGTTAACATATAATAAAAGTATTTGTTGCATCTGGTAAGCTCCTTGGTATTATTCAGTTTCAGAATGATTGTAAAGTATTCTTATTCTGGTAAAATTGGGCAGATATCAGACATAAAATAGCATCACAGAACTCATCCATTCTCTAAGTTGGTAGGAATAGTCTTTTTAGAGGGAATTTGATTTGTGACTTGATTCATGAGTATAGAATTCTATTAAATTAATTTTTATTAAACAAGGGACACTTGCATTTATCTTATTTATTTAAAGAGCCTGAACCTCTGAACCTCTGTAGGAAAAGTGACAGTTGCTTAAGTGCTGGGGAAAATTCTCCCACTCACCCTGTGCTTTCTAAATAAATATAATAATCTTTAATTAAATTTGATATTAATATTGGAATACATTTATAAAACTTCCTTTAAAGGCACATTCCAGTGTCTCATTGGTTAATGGAGGGGTACCTGATTTCTCCAAGTCTTTGAATGCCAAGTACAAGCTCTGGACATTCCAACTAACTTTCCAAGGTTTTGAAAATGGAGGCCCAGACTCTGTGTGTGTGTGTGTGTGTGTGTGTATGTGTGTGTGTGTGTGTGTGTGTGTGTGTGTGTGTGATATGTGAGGACTAGACTAACCAAACAGAGGTAAACCCCTTGTTAGAAGGTTTTTCTGAAAGGGCATTTCTGAGCAGAGCAAATCATGACTGAAATGAATCCTTGTGGAGGGAACACCCACACAAAGGATATCATGGCTGTTGAGTTGTTCTGTGTGCCCTCAGAGGGCATAATGAGAAGAGATGGGCAGACACAATAGAAGGTTGAAGTTTTAAGTTCAGAGTAAGGAAAGTCTTCATAACAATTAGAGCCACCCAGAAACAGAAGAGATTGCCTGAAGACTAAGTTTCTCCTCACTAGGGATCTCCAAGAGGAAATTGGGTGACTACATGATGCAGCATCACTGAGTATACTTTTGTTTAGGTGCAGGTTGGATTAGATGACCCCTGAGGTCCCTCCCCAATTTGAGGTCTTGAAACTTTGTGATCCTCAAAGTACTGAGGCAGTTGTTAAAACACAGGAGCTCAGATGCTTTAAAGTGTTGGGCTAGAGGCAGCCTCCCACACATTAGAAAAAAGTGCTAGGTTCAAATTCTGCTGCAGAAAAGAATGTCTTCGTTTTGTGATGCTGGACAAGTTACTTACCTTCTCTGAACCTCTGAACCATTTCTTCATCTGTAAAATGGATATAACAAGAGCACTTACCTCACAGGGTTTCTATAGAGGATCAAAAGAGATGGGTCTCAAACTTTAAAGTGCTATGTAAACATCAGATATTATTTTACTCTTGAAACAAGCTGTTTATACTCAGATATGTGCCACATTGATAGTATTTTGTTTGATATGAATAGACATAACAACTTTTAGACCTGGGTGGGGCCTTAAGGTCATTTCATCCAGTTCTATCATCTTGCTGCTGAAGGAAAAATGAAATGACTTGCAGCAACAGGCAGGGTGAGCCCGACCCTCCACTCTGTGGCTTTCTATTCATTTTTATTTGTTCTTTTTATATTTATTCTATACTTGGATTTTACTCTTTTCCGGTATGAAGTTTGTGGAAAGTAGGAATCGCTTCATTCTTTGTATCTCGGTCCTCAGCACCTAGCACGGTGCTTGGTACAGAGTAAGTGCTTAGTGCTTCTTGATTTATTTTACACAGCAAGACAACACTGGGGATGAGCTAGTTCTGAGTTGTATCCCAGGATTCTAGCTGCCTTGATGGGGTAGATAGAATAGATAGGCATATTATCTTCTACCTCTTTTCTCATAAAAGTGTTTTAGCATCGCGAAAGAATAAGAAGTCATTAACAAAGACTGACCTACAGATGTCTCTCTAAGATGATCCCATATCTAGAAATAATGAATATTACATGCCACATGCACAAGAATGATTTCTTTGTAGTTTATTATTATGTAATATCTAGGACTGTAGGACGTAGGAGGCCACAAAAACAACTCAATTTTCATAGCCTGAGAGAATGCTCTTGGTGAATTGACACTGGCCATAAACCCTTTTGAGAGCTTATCTAAAGGATTTTGATGAAATGATCTCTAAGCTTCCTTTCAATTGTAACCATCTCTGAATATGTGAAACTGACTTAGAGAGATACCACAGGGACCAGAGGATCCTTTAGTTCATTTCCTGTTTTTATGCCTCTAGCTTAAAAACCTTATTGTGGTAGATTTCCATTTCCTGTGGATTTTTCCCAGGTCCTCAATTTAATACTGTAAAACTAATACAGGTTATTGGTCACCTATTACAATACAGATCTGAAAAGAATGAGCTCTAAAGTTAATCTCTTTTCCTGATTTCTGCAATAACTTGCAGAAAGCAAAACTTTATACCAGACAAAATCCAACATTACAGCTGCAGAGCTCAATTCTGACACTAGGATTGTGATTTAGATACATAAAGCAAATTACAATCCAAATATTCATACATTTGAAGATGGAAGGTACCTTAGAGATCATCTAATCTAACCCCTTATTTTACAGTTAAGGAAACTGAGGCCCAGAGCAATGTATTAAGTTGCCCATGGTCACACTGGTAATAAGAGGAAGTACTAGGTTTTAAACTTAGGTCCTCTGGCTTCAAATTGAGCTTTCCAGCATACTACACTGCTGCACTGAGAGCTTTGGAGAACTAATGAGAATAAGGCCACTGACTTGTATCCTATACCATATGCTTAGATAGGTCTTCTATTTCCTGTTCAACAAATTTTATACTCTTTTTCCCCCACTAAATTGTACTAAGGTGCTGGGAATGAAATATGTATCTAAGACATAGTCATAGTGTTGTTTCTTATCTCAATACCTGTGCCTACTTGATTTCACTGAGAATGTTGAGTATCCTGGGCAGAGACCAAGTTAAAATCTGCTAGGCTAGGTTCTGAAAACCAGGACTTTATAGAGAGCTGTTGGATGTAATCCAAGGCACAGGCTCGCTGCTTTTTCTCCAGATGAATGTGTAACTGGATTAATTGGACTGTTTGAAGAGAAACAAAGATGTATATAGTCGTATGAATTTTTTAAAGACTGTATTTTACCAGGATATTCTAAACTCAAAAATTGTTAATTCCCTTAGACTGAGAAAAACAGATTATTTTAGTGATACCTTCACTGAGAAAACATATTTCCAACCTACCGTAAGATTCTTAGGAGTTATTACTTAAAACAGAAAAGGGCCTTGTTATTCTGCCTTCAGTCCTCAACATTGAATGATAAGCAAATTCATGTTCATAGGAGAAAGTGGGGGTTATAATTTAGATTCTGTATTCTTAACATCTCCATTTCAGAGCAAAATGAGATGTGCACCTTTTTATTAAAAAATAAGAAGGTTGATGACTATATAGATTATGTGTTCAAATAGAAAATGAATCAGATACTTTGTGGTTCAATCTGAAGCCCACTGTAACATCTTTGTGAATTCTAATTATTATAGAATCAAAGAACTTGGAATACCTAAGAAGCCAAAAGGGGCTTCAGATAGAGTAAAATGCCCTCATTTTACAGAAGAAGAAATTGATACTTATAGAAGATGTGACTTGCCCAACATCATTCAGTCTTCTCCAGTTTAATAATAGACATGAGTAAGTTTAAGGAAAAACCTGAAAACTACCTTTAAAGGATGATGGATTCAGAGACATTGGTTATCTCCTTTTTTCTTTTTTTGAGGCCCTAATAATTTTCACAGATCCCAAATCAGAAGCACTGTAAAGAAGAGAATTAAAAAAAAAAACAGAAGGTATTGTCATCTCTCCTTGTATGAGACCATGTATACTTATACCTACAATGGTCCTACAGTCAGATAAACACACCCAGAATTATAGCTACCACTCTGCCCCAAGCTACTCAATTTCTGAGGACACAAGTACTCCTCCAGCTAACCAGGAGATAAAGGAAATGGAAGTTTCAGGTGGGAACCCAGCTCTGTATGGCATTTTCTTCATCAGGCACTCCCTCATCAAGTTTCCTCAAATAGTGACAGGAAAGAAGAGTTTGACTTCAGGTCTATGTGGGGATAACAGAATGCAACTTTGCCGTACCCCACGAGTAAATCCCTAACACCACCAAGTCCCTAGCTTCTCCTTATAGGGGCTCTTTCCAGGACTGGCCTCTTTCCTGCCCTCCCTTCAAAAGATCACGCAGCAAGGGTGAGTAATGTCAGGGCTACTTTCCCTCCTGCACTGAGGGGGAAGGAAACTTTTCTGAGGTCTCTGTGATAGAGGAGAAGGAACATTTTACCTTATAAATTGGACTAAATGACTTCAGAAATACCTTCTATATATCGCCGGCCCCCCAGACCTACATAGTGACTAACTCTCCCTCCTGATCAACTGAATTTTTCTTAATTATTATTTTTGTTTTCCCAAAATGAACTACAGAATCAATCTGAGGGTAAACAGTACAAAACTGTTTGCCCTAGATACCGAAATTACTAACTACAATTCTAATCACGTCTCACTGAAGATATGAATGCTTCAGGAAAGTCAAGATAAAATATCTGTGAACATAGAACAGATCCAGAAAATGAAATATTAAAATGAGAAGAAGAGAGGAGAAAAGAGAAGGGCAGAGATAAGCATTTACTGAACACCTGTGCCAGGCACTGAGCTAAGTGCTGTTTAAAATGTCTCATTTGGTCCTCACAACAGCCCTGAGACATAGGTGCTACTATTATCCCCATTTGATAGTTGAAGAAACTGAGGCAGGTTAAATGCCCAGACTCATACAAGTGTCTGAGGTCACATTTGAATTCAGGTCTTCCTGAGTGTAGGTTCAATGTTCTATCCATGGTAGCATGAACTGCCTCTTGTTTAGGAGTTTTCAGTATGAAAAGATCAAGAAGGTGATATAACAACCTAAAAACAGTAAGTATCTGACACTTGAAGGTAATGTGTTTGGAGAAAAAACAATTTAAGGCCAGTTCATGGGCCTATCTTAGGAATCCTCCTTCCTTTCCTCTTTCCCCTACTGACCTCCTGCATCCCCTTGTCAATGACTTCCCTAACTTAGTAAAACCCTGCGTTACTCAGCAACTATAGTTTTATTTTTTTTAATTTTATTATAGTTTGCATCATTCATTTCCACAAGATTTTGAGTTACATATTTCTCCCTATCTTTCCCCCACCCACCGCCCCAAAAAAGCCATCCCAGTGTGTCCCCCCTCCCCCGTTCTATTCTCTCCTATGTCACTTTTTCATAGGGCAGGATGGATCTCCCAACTGCAGTGCCTATGTATCTCAAGTTCCAGTTGGATGTAGTCCATAATAATAATAATAATTGCATATAGATAGATAGATAGATAGATAGATACACACACATTGATAACATTTGATTATGGAACTCTAGATTCCAGATTCTTTCTCCTCCTCCCTCACCACTCATCCCCACTGGAAGGACAAGCAATCAAATACAGGCTGAACATGTGAAATTACGCAGAACCTCTCCATAGTGAGCACACTGTGAGAGTCTGATTAAATGTCCCTTCTTCCTATCCTGCCCCCCCCATCCACTCTCCACC
>CM053583.1:148680587-148698142 GCA_028627135.1 Pseudochirops cupreus
GCTGGGGTCCTCCCGGCTGCCGTAGCTCTCAGGAAGATGCTGGGACTCTTCCTAATTACTTCCGGCTGACTGGATAATGAAGACTCCAAGACAGAGGCCCAAGACAGCGATCCGGATCCAGGCCGCTCAACACGAGAGCACTGGCCTGAGAACCATTGCTAAGTCTCCCTGCTGTCTGCAGGCCGCGGGCGGGAAGCTACAACGTGGAGGCGGGTGCAAAACCTCTGCCTTTCACTTTTCCTCTTTGGAGGCCTTTCGCGGGACTACTCATCTCCCCATTTCGCAATGCCCACTCGCAGCTGCTGCTAATCCACTCACCTGAGAGGCTCCTCAGCTCCTCCCGTCCAGCCACCCCCGGGGCACAGCCGCAGCTTCAGGGCAGGCTGGTTTCGGTTTGAAGTGCTGATATGGTTCCTTGTAGCCGAGCTGACTTTAGTGGGAAGTATCTTTGTGTGCATTTTGGAGTTCTAGGATTGGTTTAGAGTCCTGTTTTATGGGTATTTTGGGGTGGCTATGTGAGAGCTGCGATATGTTGCTGCTGCTATGCCACCATCTTGGCTCTGCCCCAGCAACTATAGTTTTAAACATTAGATTTTAATACTGACCTCTTGACATTGTCCAAGAAGAGTATTCTCAGGGTATTTTGAGCTCTTAGGGTAAAGGAGGAAGGGGAAAGTTAGAGAAAAATTAAAAGTCCAGAAGTAGAGATTATAGAGGAGGAATGCAGTCTAGAAGAGTAGCATTGATTGCAATTAATTAATGCTATCCAGGAGGAAATAGGTAGCCAGCAGGAAAGAACAAGGAAGAAGAGACCAAATTAGAAAGACTCCTTGAATTGTTTCTTCACAAAATGCCTGACTTCAGTTGCAGAAAGGGTGACAGAGCCCAGAAATAGGCAAAAAGAAAAATAAAAGTTGATGAAGAATGTCTCTTTTCCAGACTATAATGTGAATTAGACAATCTATAGAATTTTTCCATCAGCAGGATGTGCATGTGTATGGGTGTGTGTGTCTATGTGTGTGTGTATATACCTATATATATATATATATATATATATATATATATATATATATATATATATATATATATATATATATATATATATATACACAGAGAGAGAGAGAGAGAAACAGACAGACAATTTGGGCACATAATTAAAAAGAAGGAAGGGACTAGATCTGCAATGGAAAACTGCAAAGCTACTTTATTGACAACCACACATTTTCCTGACACAAAGGACCTACTTTTAAAAACTAATATTCTACCAGTATTTCTGTGTGGTTATAAGTAATTGGGCACTACTTACTTTGAAATTTTAATAGCAAATATGTGTCAGTCAGTGTAAAAACACATGGCAGGTATGCTTAAGCTTCTACACATAATAATTAAGCAACTGTGAAAACAAACCAAAGTAAAGGATATGATATCATCTGATACCAGATATGATCAAAAAAGAATATGTAACAGTTATGTGGCAAGAGTGGGGATAAGTGACTTGTCTTCTTTTCCACTTATCTCTTTGATATGTCAAGAGAAAGTAAAGAAAGTCCCTGGCACAATGAGTGGATTTCCTATAGCAAATTTGTGGAAAGTCATGGCTGAGTGTTTTTCAGGATGAGTAGTCAATAACATAGGCAGGCTGTGATCCATATTATTGGAAGGTACATCAACATTGCTGAGAACAGGGATGCATTTGGATATCTGAGTATTGAGTACATTTAAATTCATTTACTCATTTGTACCCATGGCATCTCAAAAATTAAAGCAGGTTCTTCTCACTTTTACATCAGAATCCTAACCAAAATCTAGGTTAAAGGCCTCCACTTTTATTTTTCATTTACTTTTACTAATCAGCCACAGAGAACAATTTCAAATAAAGATATTTAGTAACACACTAATGAAAATAACATCAAGGCATTTCCGCCATCCCCATAAATTTTGAGTTCATTCTCTAACAAATACACATACCCTGCCTAAGTGGTAAGAGTGAATAAACAAAGGGATCACAAAGAAGGCCTTCTGTCCTCAGGAACACATGTGACAGAGACACCTGGGTGAAGGAGCAAGTCTTCTGGTTCTATCTTTGCACCTCTCTCCATTAGAACTGTTCCCTTATGGACATCATTGTCTTTTCAACACATTCTATTTGCATAGAGAAGAGGAGGTATTCAGGTAATGGGAGACAGGACAAAAGAAAAGGACTTCCTTGGGGAATATGCATTTTAAGAAGTTAGGTAGGGGACTATGAACCTTATAACCAACCAGAAAAGGAACAGAAAGTATATTATTCCTGAAATGAAAAGGAGAAAATATCCAGAAGGAAATTGTTAGTATTACCAAAAGTTAGATAGAGGGCAGAAAAAGGGAGGATGGACAAAAAAAAGCAAGAAGGGAAATAGGGGCTTTGAATTTGACAATAAGGCAGTTATTTAATTCCCTTTAAGAAAGCAGTTTTCCTAGAGTATGGTAATGAAAGCCAACTTCTAAGAGTTAAGGATAAAAATCATTAAGAAAGTTACAAGAGTGATCTTAAAGTCGGTAGATAACAGCAGGAAGAATGCAATGCATAGAGAGTAATATAAAAAGATAATGAACATTTCAAGGTAAGAAGGATTAACTAAGAATAGAAGGAAAGGAATGGACTGCTAGTGACAGTGGGGAACAAAAATACCAACTCCTCTTTGTTCTGGTTATGTCAAAATAGAGAAAGGTCCCATGAAGAGGGTGGACAGGTAGGTGTAATGGCAAGCAAAGAAGTAGTTAGCACCTTGTTTCAGCTATTTAATTGACACCTTCTTTCAGTTCTTGCCTGTGATTGTATCAAGTCTTTGTTGAGAAGAAGAACTTGTGAATCCCAGAACTTGTGAACCCTAGAACTTGTGAACTCCTATTGCTGATGCAACAGGAATGGGAGGAGCCAATGATCATATATAAGGAGAGGCCCAGGCTGGAGAGAGTAGAACTGAGAAGAGAGAAAAACTGAGAACTGAGCAGAATTGAGAGGAAATGAGCAGAACTGAGGAGAGAGTGGAACTCTTGTGGTGGCAGAAAGAATTAAGAAGAAAACTGGAGGTATCACAGCACTCTCCATTTGTTTGCTCTGTCTGATGTTTGTTTGTGATACTTTGTATAGAAGCCCTGGGACCTTACTGAAAGCCCTGAAAGAGGATTTTCTGGTTGTATGTTTACAGAAGTCCTGGAGGAAGGTTTTGGAGGTCCTGGGAATTTGCTGATGATTTGTGCTGACCTCTTGGACCTTGTTTGTGGGTCTTTGTTGATTTCACAGGCAGATAATGAGTTGATGATGGTGCCAGCGATGTGCATGAATGTTATTGTGGCTCTTTTAAACTTTGTCTTCCCAGAAACAGAAACTGTGAAGGACTTGAGGTGGACTGGACATTGCAAACTTCAGTATGGAGCAGGAACTAGATGAGGAAATGAACAAGGAGCTGAGAGCTGCCTTTGAATCCAGGTGACAGTTGGGCAGATTTGGGCAGGATTTGGGACCATGGAAGAAGAACCATGGAATCTGAGAGCCAGCCTCCAGTCAAGATGAAAGAAGACTTTACTTGGATACTGTGTACTGATTGAGAAGATCATGATTTACTGTGACCTAAAGGTGGAAAACTTTGACCTTTGTACTTTGTGTCCCTTAAGGAGGCCTGCTTCTTAATTATGATTGAGTTAAGGACTTACTGAATGATATTTTTTGTTTAAAACTATGTGGCTACTGAAATCTATGTGGCCACTTTAGTGATAACTTGTTATGCTATAACATTGTGAATGCTGTACTTTGGCTTCTGCCAATGTTTTGTCTTAGTTTATTACTGAATAAATAGAGAGTTCACTATACTATGTTATTAGAAACTTCAAGCTTTAGAGGAGAAAACTGGTGGTATCATGGCAAGCTTCTGGAAAGCTGCTCATGCTTGGCTTTATTCCAGGTATGCAATCACCTTTTTTTTTTTAAGCCAGGTTTTTAAAGCAAGAAAATAAATGGAATAAATTTTAACCAGTTTCAGAATGTAAAGGAGTTTGGTCAGAAGAGAGCAAGAATCCAAAACACAGAGAAGAATGGGCCAAGAAAAGAGCAAATCTGCCTGCAATGGGCTTGTGGAAAAAGAGACCTGATCTCAATAGGGATGAAGATTTAAGGAGAAGGCAACAAGAATATGTCTTATATTTAACATGAATGAGACCTACCTCCCTGGAATTGAGAGACAAATATGACAGGAGATAAACTGAACTGTCATGTAAGAAAGAGCTAGGTTTCAGTTGGTTCAACTTAGAAAATGGAGAAAAAAAATGTTTATAGGTATTAAAATTCTAACATTGCCCCTCAAATACTCCCTTTCTCCTATTACTAACTTGTACAAGCTATTTGCTTTATTGATAGAAACCCACAGACAAATTCTTTTAAATCTGTTTTTAAATTCCTCTAGCTCTCTACATTTTCATGTCTCATTTCCTTTATATGAAGAAGACCTAATTGTCCTGCAGTTTTGCTTCCTGAATAGGATAAGAGTAGAATAAACAAAAGATTTGCCCAATAAAGACCTGAGAACATTTACATTTTCTTTATAGGTGTCCACATATGGTCCTATTTAAGATGCTATTAGGAAGCAATATTAGTAGGACCTGACAAGAGTTGAATACCATTAGAATTCTGGTGTGAAGGGGAAAGGATAATACCTAAGTTAAAAGGGATTTCATGTACTTTATTATCCTTACTTCAATACTAAAGAATATCCATAATTTAATCAATGTGCATATTCCCTCTTCCAACCAAGAGCCCATTCCCTCCACACCTCAGAAGTCTTTATGAAAATGTAGTACTTGGGTCAGGTGCTGAGCATTCTAGGGCCTGGATCTCTCAAAATTGTACCAAGGTCCTAAAATGGCTGACACACAGTTTACCTCTAGCTTCATATTCAGAGCTTGTCTGGCTTAGTAAAACATCTCATAGCTTGTCTGTTTTCATAGCCCTCAAGAATATAGGGTGACTCTACAATAAGGCCACAGAGTAGGACTTTAGCAGAAGGTCCCCATGTTTATAACAATATGAACTAGGGTCTCATGACTCCTGGATCTGTCTTAGGGCTTTTCTCTTCAGGCTATCCCTTGCTATCATCCTTAACTATAACTGAGAAGAGATTTTATAAAAAGGTTTTACGATATTTGAAAATATAGAATGTCAAAAGTTTCATCAGCTTTTGGGGAATAGAAATACTATGTTCCTTTACTCAAACTTACCCAGATTTAGACCTTTCATATATTTGCCTTACATGCTACAAAGGGAAACTTCCTGAATATATATTTTAAATATTCAGTGACTTTCGAAAATGTATTAGCTACTCTTTTAGAAAAATATCCTTAGGGTAAGAATATGCATGGCCTAGTTTTTTTTATGCCAAGCACAATTTGCCCAAACTCTAACATCAGTTGAAATATTGTTTCTTCTCCCATAGAGAATTTAAAAAATGAAAATTTATTTGGTTTTCTCCTTGATTTTGGAAAAAAAAACCTAATAGAGTTTTTTACTTCTTTAGTCATTGAACAACTTACTTGCTAAGGAGGATTGAAAAGAGAACTGATAATGCATCTGGCCCTGATTTTTTTTCTTCTAACAAGGTTTAAAGTGTTACAGAAAGTTTGCCACTAGTAATTTTAGGAAACAGGCAGCTAAAAGATTTAAAATTTTAATGGCCATATCAAATAAAGAAATATTTACTTAGTGTCTACTATATATAAGGCAATGTTCTGCAAGTATGCAAAAAAAATTGGATACTACTACTGATGCTAGGAGATTGCAACAAAATTGTTATTATACATAAGGATTTTAGGATCTATCCCTTGAAACTAATTTAGAATTACAGATCTCTTTGCAAAACAAAATATCCCATGAAAGACAACAACACTGCTTGTCATTAAATATTTAAGATAACTTTAACTCTGTTCTTTAATTCATCCCTCTCTTATTCAGTTTCCAAAGGCAGTCTACAATCTGTCCTTTAGGGATAAGTGGTTGAACTTGAGAACAATCTCAGTAAGTATAGTGAGCAATGCAAATTCTTCAGTGATATATTGTGTGTGCAGTGTTTCTATTTCTGCCATAGTCAAGTAACTGCTATGATTTATGACTGTAGGAGAGCCTGTGTTTTGAAGGATGCCAAGGATTCTGCAGGGTGGAACTGAGGAGGGAAAGTATTTCTAGGCATGGGGGACATCATCTATATAGAAATGATAAGTGAACTTATGGGATGAGAGAAAAAGGAAGAAGAGAAGGAGCAGGGGAGAAAAAGGGAAGTGGAGGAAAAAAGATGGGGGTGGGGGGAGAGGAATAGACAAAAAGGAGGGCCAAATGGGGGCAGCTACATGGAGCAGTGAATAGAGCACCGGCCCTGGAGTCAGGAGGACCTGAGTTCAAATCCAACCTCAGACACTTAACACTTACTAGCTGTGTGACATTTGGCAAGTCACTTAACTCCAATTGCCCCTCCAAAAAAAAGCCAAAAAAAAAAAAGGCCTAGGACAGATCCCTAGGGCATACCCATGCAAACTGGAGAAGTGGGGAGGACATGGATGATGATACAGCAAAGAAGCATAAGAAGGATCAAATAGGCAAGAAAAGAAAAAAATCAAGAAAACAGTCTTATGAAAACCTAGGGAAGAGAGAGAGTACCTAGAAGGAAAGAGTATTCAACAGTGCCAAAAACCACAGAAATAGAGAGAAGGGTAAAGACTCAGACAATTATATTTAGAAGTTTGGAGATCATTAGTATCTGTGAACAGAAGAGTTTCTGTTGAGTGGTAGAGTGGTATATCTAATTATGATTACAAAGGGTGGAATAGTAAGTGAAAAATGAAAAAGTGCAAGAAAAAGTGGAGATGACTCATTTGAGGAGTTTGGAAGTAAAAGAAAGGAGATTGATTAAAGAAACTGGCTAAGTAAAGGGAAGGGATTTTTTTTTAAGGATAAAAGAAAATCTGAACATGTTTGTAGGCAAAGGACAAGAAGCTAGTGGATAAAAAGAAATTGATAACTGAAGGGGCAGATTCATGGAGGATATAGAGCAGAACTGGAGCAAGGGCACATTTAGTGGGCATGGCATTGGTTAAGAAAGATCATTTCATCTTTGAGACTGAAGCAACCAATGAGAGATTAAGTAATGATGATGACAGATGGGATGTAGGGTGTGTTCAGGGAAGACTAGCACCTTTGGTCTGAAGGCTGCCAAGCCCTTTTCAGGGCTGCTCATCTACCTTTGGTGTCCACCTGTTCCACCTCTCACCTGTGGCTCCAAGAAGCTGTAGCACATACAGTGGTAACACTGGTAAACCATTTGGGCAGAGAGGCTAAACCATGTTGAGGGCAACAAAGGGGTCTCAATCCATTGGTGAGTTAGGGTGCTGTCTACCCCAAGCATGTGAAGATCTCCCCTGGTTGAATGGGCAAATGAGAACAATTTGTTCCAACAGCCATGGGCAGCTGAATCAGGCGCTGTGGAGCACTTAGAGCTTGGTTACATATCATAGATGCCAAAGTGATTCACTGCATCTTTAGCCATCACCAATTGTCTTGATTCTGTCTTACCACTGGGTGGCGACAACTCTGGAGGAGAGAGTGAGGCTAATGACTTTGCGCAACTTTGCCTCACTTAAATCCAATTTACACATGAATCAAAAGATGACCAACCAACCAATGAAGGATAGACAGATGTCCCCTGTTTTCTCAGTAAAGTAGGAGTCAAAATTCATTGCTGAAAGGGTAAAGTAAAATATGGCACAGATAGCTTAAAGACAGAAGAAAAAATTCTGAATAAATATTGGGAGTAAATCAGGATAGAGAAAAATGATTACCTTGTAACAAAGACGACCAAGATTAGAACAACTAACATAAATTTGTAGTAGACCCAGTCAGCAGAGTATGAGTGGAAAAGACAGGCAATGGGACTAAGGGGGTTTGAAAAAGCATATGTATGGTGACATTTCTGTCAAGAGGCAAAGGATTCAAGGAGACAAAATACTGTAAAGTTGATCTAATTAACCACAGCATCAAGATTTTGAAGGGAAGAAAGTGAAGCCAAAACAGATCCAATATGAGAGAAGAGAAGGATAAAGTGACTTGGCAGCTACAGTGCAGACCATGATTACTTTTAGGAGGGGTGAGGCTCAGGGCAAGATTTAAAGACAGGAGGTTCAAATCAATGAGCAGAATTTCAGAGTTGTAGTTTTAGAAGCAGAATCCGTGTGGATGATGATAACAACAAAAGGCTGATCATCCTCGAGTGACTAAGGAGAACTGAAGGTGCAGTTGACAGAGTGGAAAGGCTGGATTTGGAGAATGGTGTGTTTGGAGCAATGTCAACTTATCTACTGAAATTCTCAAGTATAAAGGCAGGACTTGGAACACAGAGGAAAAATGTGAGTCTGGTATTATACTCATGGAGAAAGAGGAAGATTGACCTATATATAACTTCAGGATGTAATTGCAAAAAGATTTCCAAAAGATGATAAATTTGGATGAAATGAACCACTGAAAAGGAGAAATTTTGAAGGGATTCATAAATGTGAGGGGCATTGAGGAAAAAGGAATTGATCAACCCTTATTCCTGGTTGGACGTGGTAAAGGGAGAAGTCTGGAAGAGCTTGTGGTGCTAGAGAGGATCTGCATAGTATAGGCAAGTTTCCATGACTTCAAAGAGACAGAAAGAGTATATGAAAGGTCTAATATGAAGATCAGTTTGTTAACAATGTGATAGAGGTTCTTGAGGTATAGAACCTGAAGAGTAAGGCTGAGGTGAATGGGGATATAAGGGAAGAGGGAGACAAGTAATAGGTGGAGAGTTTTCCATGACTTGAAAAGGAAAAGGGGGTTTATTAGCTCTTCATTACCCAGAAGATTGTTATAAAATACGAAGTAAATAAAAGTAGGTCTGCCCCAAGTCCCAGTTCCAGTGGTACTCACTGGATTTCCACTCCCTCCATAGGTGGAGTGAGGAGAGAACTGAATGGCTGGTTCTAGATGGTGAAAGGTCTAGTATTTGGGTCACTGATAGTTATGGGGAGGTAGCTCCAAACTCATTCTCTCTAACCAATGATGACTAGATTATCAAAGAAACCTATCCTTTCCTCACCTTTCTCACATAGGAGAGGAAGGGAAAAAATTGTTTTAATTCTTATATAAACACATTCAAATACCTGTGCATTTTTAAAAGGAACTTCTTAAGAGCTCATGCAATTACATACCCAAGCGCTCACACATCTGCCGCAAGTGGTGATTTTGAAATCTCCATAGAGATCTTTGATGGCACCAGTTGTAAAAAATCCTTCCACCATCAGCAAAATTCCATACACAAAGAAGGCAGCTGCTACACCGTAGATCACATACTTGAAAATGTCAATCCTGTATGGGAAAAAGTCAAAGTCATTTATCTTAATAACTTCACTGAAAAAACTAAAAATTCAAAACTAATATTCTGAGAATCTAATGAAAACCGATGTGGTTCTTATGTTCAGGAATGGAAGATGGAAACAGGTCTAGATCGTTTCAACTAATATTACTGCATCCAGCTTGGTGTGAAACTTCCATTTTTTAAAAAAAGAAATGTAAGCCATATATGAGAATGGAGACTTGTGCTATTCTAGCAAAGGACCATTTTTAGCCCAATTAGTTCCAAAATGGAATAAAGAATTATTATATAATACCCATGCATGTTGCAAAAGAACATTTCATTAACAAAAATATTGTTTTATATGTAAATTGTTGTGGTTCTGAATAATTTGTGTCAGCATTTTGAATGGTTAATTGTATTTGCAATGTTTTTTGTCTTCACTTTATGTACATGTACATATATATGCATATATGTATATGTGTGTATATTTTGCACTCCCCAAAATAGATCTAGTGGAAAAGTGCTAAATGTTCATGAATTAGTTTTGATAGTAAATGTAAATTAAATGCTAGTTCATGGACATCCTGTTTGTTCTTTCCTATTTCATCACCAGCCAACATTGAGTCTTTAGCTTTATACAGACAGACAGACAGACATACGTACATACATATATATACATGGACATCCTGTTCGTTCTTTCCTATTTCATCGCCAGCCAACATTGAGTCTTTAGCTTTATACAGACATACAGACAGACAGACATACATATATACATACATACATATATATACATATATATATATATATATATATATATATATACACACAAAAGTTAATATGTAAAATTCTTAGATATTTTTGTGTGACATAGGATAATAGATTACAGGATCATAGATGCAGAGTTGGAAGGGACCTCAGAGATCATCACATCCAATTAACTCATTTTACAGATGAATAAACTGAGGCCCAGGGATGTTGTGTCATGTCCAGGGTCAGACAGGGAGCCTCAGAGGTCAAGTTCAAATCCAGATGCCTGGCTTAGTACTTTTTTCACCATACAAGGCCATCTTTGCCATCTAGTTTAATTGATTTTTTTAAAATTAATGGCTATTCAGTTCTTTAAAAGAAAGAGTGTTTTTTTTCTAGACTCCATTTCCAGAACCCTATATGGGTTCCTACACAGTTCCTAAATTAAATTATACTATAAAATAACAATTTAGATGCATCTAATAGGAACCAGTGATTCAGTCTACAAATTTTCATTCTCTCTCTCTGTCTCTGTCTGTCTCCATAAAATATATATTATATATGTACACATAAATATACATGTGCTGTATATCTGGATATACACATTATGTAGAGCACATACACATATATTTAATGTATACTTGCAGTGGGAATCAAACATTGCATATACATAACATCACATGTGCAATACTGCTTTCTTTAAATATGTGATCAGTCTTTATTCCATTTAGTAATCTAGTCTAAAATTAATTATGTTAAAATGGATAGATATATTACAGGGCAGAGTCAGAGTCTGAACTCTGTTGTCATCAGGGAAGAGGTCAGGTTGACGAAGTGATGTCTAGCATCAACAAATCAGAGGCAGGTGTCAAAAATGCCCAGCTATGGGAGGGCAAAGAAACACTGCTGCTAAGGTGATCTGGCAAGATTCAGCCATACAGGGAATAGGAGTTGAGGGTATAAACTGTAACAATGAGTCAAGAATCACAGAAGCCCAAGGGTTAAGACAGCTGAACTTAGAATAGATTTAACCACAGATTGACAGTCCTGGCTGGGTCTCATTCTTACAAGAGAAACACTGATCAAAGTTTGGGTCTCACATGCTAACACTCATAGAATTATATTGACATAAGTATATAGACTGAAGAGCAACTACTGTATGTCTACAACAGGGAAGACAAATAGTAAATCCATGAATTAGAGCACTTTTTGCACCTACAATGTCAAAGCTTACTTTTAAATATGACACTTCTCCATTAAATCTAAGTTTCCCTTCCATGTTTATTTTAAAGCTGTTGGTATATTCACTGTGAAGAACTATGTGATTTGACCTGTGGCTAAATCACACTCAATTAGCACATGTTCAGTGTTGATTACACCTCTCTTTAGTTATGTTAAATATTTTTACATACTGATTGCTGTTACTTTGCACTTTTATTTTCAGCACAGTCATAGGTTTGAGGGTGCTCAAAGAGACCAGCATCATAAATCATTTCATTTCATTACAGAACTAATAAAGAACTCTTACAACAGTTTGTATATATTTGTAACGTCCTGTATTAATTCCAAAGTATATAACTACATAGATTTTTTAAAAAGTAATTAGAAGGCAAGATTTTTTAAAATTCAGTTTGAGGTAGTTTTCAATCCAAAGACCAGTTCTAATTCTTCCACTTACCATGTAAACTTTTACAAATTTTATTAAAAAATAAGAATATTTAGACTACCTACTTCATAAAGCTGTTGTGAACAAAAAACTTTGTAAACCAAATGAGAGCCACACTCTATCCCCTTCCTACTACTATGAGTTATCTTAGTTGGTCCCTTAAAAGCACATAATTTCAATCCAGTTTCTGCAATTTACCATTGAAAAACAGGCCCTTAAGTTGGAGAACTATTTAGAGTTGAAGTCACCAGAGTTCGTAATACTGATTGGGAAATGGGTATAATTGCCTATTTTAGACCATAGAGAAACAGGAACAGGTACTAGACAGAACTTATTGCCATGTATATAAAATACAAGTCTTAGACATCATTACCATGACAAAATATTTTCATCTCCTCAATATAAAGATGGTGTAATGGGAAAAAATATATCTACGTCTCAGAAGTCAAAGGACCCGTGTTCAAATTCTGCTTCTGACATATATTACCTCTGTGACCTTGGGCACTTACCCTCCCTGGGCCTCAGTTTCCTCATCAATAAAATGAGGGGGTGAGGCAAGATGTTTTTTGAGGTTTCTTCCAGGTTAAGGTGTATGTTCCTATGATGTCTTAAACCCATTTTTATCAGTGTTATATTTAGTTATCTTTCTTTTTGTTGTAATGGATCCACAAACATTAATTCACATTCTATAACTCAGTCTCCTAATAGGTAAAGCCAAATTTGTGAGGCAGTTGAATGGGATAAAGTATGATGTCTGTGGCTATGGCACAATGTAAAGCTAACAACTCTAAGGAGAGTTAAATCCACATATACGGCCCTAATAATGCTGCATGCTGACCAATAAACTAATGGGCCAATAACAACCCTTTAGTCAATATCGATAACCTATATAACACTCCAGGATCATGAACTCAAGAACCTGTAGAATGGCATTGTCTCCCAAACCAACAGACTTTCTTCTAGGCCAGCCTCCAACACCATCAGTGAGGGGAGAAATCATTGTGGAGATGTCCACCTTTCTTATCACCATAAGCAACAACTGCTGACCAATTGCCACCAACAGAAGGATAAGCTCAAGAGCCCTAGGAACAGCAGCAATCCCTTCCCCAGACCAGCAGTTCTGCTTTTAGCCTTGCCTTTGCTAAGAAGGATCTCCTGTGGAGATGAGGCCAGCCATTCTCACCAAATGCTACCGCCAGGGCAGACCAGCCAGCCTAACTAAAGCATCCAGGCACTCCAAAGGAAAGACAGGTAACTGTATGTTCCAGAAAAGTAAAACCACCACCACCACCATCTTGACCACCATCACCCTGTAGTCCCTCATGGAGAAGACCTAGGAATTAACCCAGGAATCTTGGGGAATGCAATGCTGCCAAATCCTGAGAAGATGCAGTCTGGCAACTGCCCCTGCAGGTACTACATCCACAGCTACTGAAGATGTCCCAAAACAAAGTTTTTGTTACCAGAATTTCTGGCACTGTCAAGTCGTTCAACATCAGAAACTGGCATGATTTTATCAGGGGAAATGACATTAAAGAAGCATTCCCATCTGCTTTGCCTCTGTATGCTAAGGACTAGGAGACCTTTCCATTTAACTTGCACCTAAAACCTCTCACATGATATTTCTTCCTTTAGAATATGAGCTCTTTAAAGCAGGGAGTCTCTTACTTTTCCATTTGTATCCTTAGCACTTAGAACAGTGTTTTGCACACAGTAAGTATTGAATAAATGCTTTATTCATTCATCCCTAATTATATGCATCTCTCTGTGTGTATGTATAAATACATATATATATATATTTATATATATATATACACACGTGTATATATATATAAGATATGAGGTTTTGGCAAATAGAGTACATTTTTATTGTGAACAATATTAAAGGTAATTTTTTCTTATGAAGATCTTAACAATTAATACAGTTTACAAAGTCTGCAGTCCTTCATTTCTAGGTTTTAGAATATCCAAGAATACTGGTCCAAATACAGTAAGCCTATTTAAGTTATTTTTACATGACTTTTTCTCCCTATTCAAATTGGCCACAAATTTCTCTTATAGTTTCAACCTAATTTGCAGAATGCTTCATTTCCACTTACGAGGCTGTTTTCTATTTCTCATAATTAATTATTCTGTATTGAATAGTTTCATAAATTAGAAGGATGATTTCATACATCATCCAGAGAGATGATATGAAACTAGCTCTAAAAGAGGATATTTTATTTTTATTTTTGGCAGAGGCCACCAGTACCTTGAAGCTCAAACATGCTGTGTTCTTGGCAGAGCAAAAAAGATTGTGATGACAACAGGCATGCGAATTTCACTTGGAAAGAGAACTTGGTACATGACCTAGAATCTCCTTTTCACACAGATTACAGCTGTTCTGCCCCCATCACACATTTTTTGGTTGGGGGTATGACAAGAGGAAGAAAATAGAGAAGAAATCTAAGTTTACATTTCTCATTCACCAAGAAGCAGCCCAGGGTCAGAGCTGGAGAGCATCAGCTAATCAACTATGACAATGTTTGGTCTTTATGTCACATTGGCTTTATTCTGTATGTATTCCAAGTCAGCAGACAGTTATCTATGCTCAGACCACTTTGCTTGGCATATAACATAAAGTTTAAAGAAAATGCAGTCCCAGCTTTCATGGAGTTAATAATCCATTAAGGATTTATGACCTGAACACAGAAAAATGTAAGTTAAAAATCAGCATAGTAACATCTGAGGATGTAAAGGTCATATTAACTGCAGGGGTAGAGAAGGGAATTAAGGAAGGCTTCATGAAGGAAGTGACTCATGATCATAGATTTTTGAACTAGAAGCAATCTTAGAGGGCAACTAGTCTATCTCTTTACGGATAAGGCACTCACTGATGGTCAAGGAGCTTAAAGGATCTTTGTGGGGTAGATGGCAAGTTATGGGATGGATACGAATTAAACAGGCAGAAAAGGAGAAGGAGGAAAAAATTGGCATGGGGATATTGTTGGTAAAGACATGAAGGAAGTAAAGTATAGGTGAAGGTAAGGAACCTGTGGACTCAAGGCCACATGTGGTCTTTTAGGTACTTGGCTGTGGCCTTTTGACCGAGTCTTAAGTTTCACAGAAAAAAATCCTTTTATTAAGGGGATGTATTCTGAGAAGTTTGGATTCAAAGGGCTGCACTTGAGGACCGAGAAGGCCACATGTGGCCTCAAGAATGCAGGTACCCCACCCCTGGTATAGGGCATATTCAGAAAGAATAGATAAGTCAAGTCTGTCTAGAGATATGAGTATAAGGAAAGGAGAAGACAGGAGGATAAACCTGGAAAAAGACACTAGCAGCAGACAATGGAAAGTAATAGTGGTTGCCAAAGATTTTTGAGCAGAGGAGAAATCAAAACAGTCCTAATAAAGTATTCACGTAGGGATAGCAAGTAAATGTCTAATGTCAAGTCACTATGAAATGTAAACCAAGTAATCTTGGCCTCTCCCTGAATAAATGTACAGCTCTTATGACCCTCTTCTCTAGCACCATCCTAAACAAAGCTCTTCCTCCTTTGGATATCTTGAGAATGCATTACAAATCAGTGTTAGTCAAGGTGGCAAACTACATGAGTTGGTCACATGAGAGCATAAAACTCATTCAGCATTCATTCAAGAAGGTTCCCCGTAGCAGGGAGGTCACACATTATATAAGACAAAGCCTTTTAAGAAGGGTGATTGCATCTGGACCCAAATTACTGTAATAGACAACAGAACATGGTAGTCCAAGAGAAAAGTACAAACTTCTGTGAGATACCTTTCTCTTTCCTGCCTGGCTAAATGTGAGTGAGGAGACAAGACTGCTCTAAATCTCTGGTGGAGAGAGAGTGAGAGAGCTAGCATCAGCAGCCCGTTTTCCTAGCCCCAGTCAACAGGCTGTCATGAATACATGGCCCTCCTCCTGAATCTATGCTTATTGTGTCTATTCTCATCTATGTTAGGTAAGGGTATATTAAAGGTGAAATGGACTAGGCTTTGATCTGGTGAGCTTTGAAAGATCAGGAGGATACCATAAACTGGAGTCCATGGCAGAATTTGCAAAACTAGACGGACATAATAGCTCTAGGGTTTTCAAAATGTTTGAAAGATCTCAGGCCTTGCAACAATCTGTGAGCTAAGTAAAATAGGTATTACTATATACATTTTACAGGTGAGCATGCTGATGACCAGTGAGGTTAAGTGTTATGGCTAGCAAGCATTAGAAGTGGGACTCAGAGCCACTGATTCTGATTCTAAGATCAGTATTCCATAGTATCCTCTGTACCATACCTGCCCTATCCTGAAGGTAATAAGAGTCATATGTTTAAAGCTCAGAAGAAAAGTCAGGACTAGAAACAGATTTGGGAGGCATTTAAACAACTGTTACTTGAATTTGCAAATAAAACAGCAAAGGAAGAGAAAGCAAAAGAGGAGGGCTAGGGATAGATCCTTAAAAGGTGATGAAATAGTAGAGACTTCCAAACCCCTTTCCAACAGAAACCAGAAGAGCCAACCCAGTACCCTGGAGTAGTAAGGGTAGTAGTGATGATGGTGATGATAAAAGTCTGACAGGAAAGCCATGAACAGGCTTGTTTTAAAGGATTTTCTGTCTGATAGGGGTTAGAGAGTGGATGCTAAATTCACCATAGCTTACAAAGTCAAAGGGTCAGTGTTTTCAACTATCTGATTTTGTGACTTCCAGGACTAGGCTAGGGTATGATTACAAGAAAGGACCCCATCCCATCCCCTTTATAGGAGCTATATGACTGTCTTTTGCAAATTGCCCTGCTTTTCTCTCACTTCCTCCATAAGAGTGGGAGGTAACTGGGGAGAGAGGGGAGCAGGGAGAATGTGTAGGGAGAATATGAAGCTCTTAAGACGTACTTTTGGTTTAATAAGTATGGGCTGAGGGAAAAGAGGCAGAAATGGTTGAAGAAGATGGCAAAAAAATCTAGACTTTTGGGGATGTTAAAATATTAATATAACACTTGATAACCTAAAAGATGATACTACATGTTAGGAGAGGAGAAGAAGAAAGAAACTGTTTTTGTCTAATGTACTGGAGAAATTGTTCAGTGGCTTATTTCGACTGTAAAATACTAAATCCTGCCATCCTTTATTTGCCAAGGGCAATGAGACACAGTGTGAGCCGGCAAGTTGATCATGCTGGTTAACATGTCTGAGTTTTTTAAAATAGCAAAACCAATTTACCACGTCAAATACTCAGGGCAATGTAGTAGAATGACAATAAACTTTATTGTGTAGCAATTTACATAATATTTGTAAGTGAAAAATGTGTTGCTTTAACTAAGAGAAGAACCAATAAAAGAGATAATTCAGATGTCAAAAGAAGGAAAGAAAAATATTGTGTTTTGTTGTTCAGTTGTAAGTTAAAAATCTCTCTGACTAAGAAATGAGTGTTCTCTGCTTCTTGCAACCTGGGGTAGTATGGGGCAGTGCTAAGAACAGAAGTTATGCATCTACTCATCACCTCAAGTAAGTCAAAGAGGTGGTTGAACCAGAGGATCCAATGTCCTTTCCAGCTCTTAAATCAATGGTATTAAGAATCTACCTCTCTTCTGCGTAATTACACATGTACAGCCTGTATTTGATGGCTTGTTCTTCCAGTGGGGGTGGCTGACGAGGGAAGAAGAGAAAGATCTAGAATTTAAAGCTCTATAACCAAATGTTAAAAATATATATTTGTGTGTGTGTACATATATATATATATATATATATATATA
>CM053583.1:148698242-148716999 GCA_028627135.1 Pseudochirops cupreus
ATGTTTAATAGATGCATTTTCATTAAAAAATATGTATGCATATATACATTTGTATAAATGGATCTGTCTATACACAATGAGGTTTTATCAGCATTTAGAAATGCAAACATTTCTGCTTCTTTCAACTAATGAAGTAAATTTAATTTTCTCACATCAAACTTCTACTGGAGCTGTCATGAATGAATGTCATGTAAAACCAGCCTACGTGGCATTCTGTTCATTTTTCCCGAGGATAAAACTGGAACCAACAATAATTAGATGCATTACTGAGGGCGACACTAGAAAGCTGGTGGCAGAGTTGGTGTTTGAATTCTGCTAAACCCTTGAAGGGAATAAAATTTTTAAAAATAACAGATGATATCATTGTAAGTGGTAATAACCATAACGATGAAGGCCAAAAAATGATATTGTTTGGCAATTTCTCACTTTATATTTCAAGGTCAGCATTTGAGCTAATAGCTGTGGCCATGAAGATATGAGTCAGTCACCATCCAATGAGCACCAATTGTGTATAGCATTTCTAATATCCTTGCATGAGACATTGTGAGATTAAAAGTGGCAAGTGTGGGCCCTCATGAATTTTTGCCTGGACTACTCCAGTGACCTCCTGAAGATTCTCTCTGCTTCCAGACTCTTCCTTCTCTAATTCTTTCCCAAAAGCTAGTCTCCATGCCTGGAATATATACTCTTGTGCACCGCCTCAAAATTCTTGTCTTTCCTGAAGCCTCCGCTCAGATGACCACAGAGAGAGAGTGTCTGTGTGTGTGTGTGTGTGTGTGTGTGTGTGTGTGTGTGTGTGTGTGTAGAGTTATATATAGAGAGAGACAGAGACAGAGAGACATATATATATATATTTCCATGATTGGTTAAAAAGCAGAGAGCAAATTAAAAATAGACTTCTGCTTAGCATAAGCTCAACTTATTACTGACTAGCAGGTAAGTGGATTTTTCAGCCCTGATTATGTCCAAAAGTTTCTGCATTTCTAAAAAGCCTGAGTGCCTTTTTCCATCCTGAATACTTAAAAATGATAATAACAGTAATTATAATGCAGACAATTGGAGCATACAGCAAAGCTCCTTTACAATTCTTAGACCTACCCAAGAGTGTTCTCACAATTCTAAAGAAAGTGTTTCTTATCTAATTACACATGGCCTTCAGTGAACTTGGACACTGCACCTCTTCATAATGTGGAAGTGACCATGACTGTTCATTGACTATTGCAAAGAAACATAAACTCGGCTAGAAAGGCTGCTGTGGACTTTATAAAAGCCTCTGTGCAGTGACCAGCTTCATCAATTAGGAAGCAATTTTCATCATGTGGACTTCAGGTTAAGGGGTCATTAGGCCACAGTCACTTTTACACGTCATCAACTAAATCTGCACAGTACAGAAAGCACATATTGATATATAATACAGATATATTTATTTCAAATTGTTAATTGTGATTAAACAGAAACCATAGGTCTACTGTTGCCTACAGCATCAGCAGATTAGCAACTGATATTAATTATAGATGATGTACTAGAAGACGAGTCAGGAGTAAGGTTAGAGAGAAATCTAACTCGTACTAGATGCTTAAAAATTAGGCTATTCTAGTGAGGGAACTATAGTTCTCCGAGGCCCATGAATTCACTGATTATTATTCTCTGACTTTGTTCTACCAATCTTCCTGCTAATGACCTGTCATCTTGTCCCCTTCTTGACTTAGGATCAGGCCCCCTGTGGGCTTGTGGCTAGTCTCACTCTCTCCTCCAAGGGACACTTTTAGGGTTGTGTTTTAGCCTGGTCTGGTGGAATGACAGGGCTCTTAGAGCCAAAGGCTTTCTGATACTCCCTCTCCACACTAAGCTCTTCCCTCTTGTCCTAAGAACCTCTCATGTAGGGAAATACAGGTCCCTACCCAGCAGGCTCTACCTCCAAGGTCAGAGGTGAAGGTCATAATAATCTCTACAGTTTTTATCTTCTAAATGGTTATGATGGGTTTTACAGGATTTGGGATTGAACATTGTACAGATGAGGAAACTGAGGCTCAGGAGAAAGTAAATAATTGGCTCACCGTCATCATGGCTAAGCAAGCATGCAACTACAAAGGCTGGAATGGTGCCTCAGATGGATCTTTTGACTGTGCCACTGTGGCTATCTCATCCTCAGGCACATTGTTCTTACGGATTTTCTTTCTTACAGTTAACAAAATACTAAAAGAGTTCTCTGAGAATGAAATGAATGATCATTATAACTTTAAATGAGGTAGACTACCTTTTGTTTTACTGGTTTTAACATGACCTCTTGTTCTTGGGGATACTTGGCAAAGCAAATCACTTAAAGTACTGGAGGCTAGAGTCAGAATCTGGAGCTCATAGATTTACATCTAGATGGGACCTTTGGCATTCTCTGTGTGTGTGTGTGTGTGTGTGTGTGTGTGTGTGTGTGTGTGTGTGTGTGAGAATAATCCAACATCTGAGTGGGAATAGGGGCAAGAGTGGCCTATTTTACGCTATCACAAAACATTGTTAATTCTCTTGAGACTCTTTCCCCCCGTGATAATACAGTTTATATGCCGTCAATCAGGGCTATGACTTTTCTTTTTCTTAATCCTATTAGTCCCTCTGAGATGCTGTGATCATGATTATGCAAACTGTGGGCAGAATCTCTGCATAAATCCCTGATGATTTTGTGTCCATTATCACTCTGGAAAACAGAATAAAATTTTTTAAAAAATCAAAAGAACTCGGCAAGATATGTATACTGTAGGAAAATGGGGAAGTGATACAATAAGCCCTCCCTCCTCTTCTCACCAATTACAGATATGGTCAGACTCTTAGCATGGACATGGTACTTAAATTAGAAAGAATGAAGTAAGTACTAGTTGGCTTCTTGCTCAGCCTTAGTTTTCTCATTTGTAAAATGTGGAAAATGATACTTATAATAGCAATTATATAAAGATTTTCACTTTACAAAATACTTACATAAATTATGACATCTGAACTCCTCAAAACAACCCCATGAGCAGGTGTGCTATTATTTTTCCCATTTTATAAGCGAGGAATGTAAGGTTGAGAGAGGTCAAGGGACTTGTTCAGGATCACACAATGCACGTCTGAGGTAGGATTCAAATTTAGATGTTCCTGACTCTTAAGTCCATCACTTAGCAGTTTCACTAATTCACCAGGTTCAGTACAAAAAAGGAAAGATGACATAGGGGTAGATTTGCAGTGAGCAACATTAGTCTCAAACATATGGTCAAGTCATGTAACTTTCCTAAATCTCAGTTTCCTCACCCACGGCCGACTTTGGACTCAGAAAACCAGGATCTGAATCTTTGCTTTGCCTCTTATTATCTACTCTGGGCTTTCCCTGTCAAATCAGAGGGTTGGACTAGCCGAGCTCTTACCTTCATTTCTAGTTCTAAATAATAAAAGAATTATTGAAGACTGTGTAAAAAGAAATGTTCTATAAATGCCAACTAAGAAATTTTCCTTATCTGTTATGACTTCTTACTAAAGACTTGTGAAGATATGCCTTAGAGCACATGCACAAAACCAAACAAGATTTAAACGGAAACCTACCGGCAAACTGCAAATTCCACCAAGAGAGGGCAAACCAATGGGTTCTCTTGGAAAGGAAATGTCAAAGCAACTAGATTTTATTGACGGTAAAGCATATATGTGTGTGTGTGTGTGTGTGTGTGTGTGTGTGTGTGTGTGTGTGTGTCCATCCTTAGCACAGTGCTAGGCACATAGTAGGCACTTAATGAGTGATTATTGATTGATTGTTATTATGTAATATATTTTTAAGTGTGTATACGTGTATGTGTTACATGTATGCACAAACATTTATTTATGTTTGGGCAGCTAGTTGGTATAGTAGATAGGGTGCCAGGTCTGAAATCCAGAAGATTCATCTTTCTGAGTGCAAATCTGGCCTCAGGAACTTACAGTATGACCCTGAGCAAGTCACTTAATCTTGTTTGCCTCAGTTTCCTCATCTGTAAAATGAACTGGAGAAGGAAATGGCAAACCACTCCAGTATCTTTGCCAAGAAAAACCAAAATGGCATCACAAAGAGTCAGACGTGACTGAAAAATGACTGAACAACAAAATGTTTATATTTACAAATAATCCCTTAAGTCATTCCCCTCCATTCCTGATCAGTCACCATTTTACTATAAATGAAATTCTGCCCCCCCCCATATATATCTCTACTTCAGTCACATATACTTCTCAGGTTTCCATTTTATCCATGCCCACATTTAGGCCCAAATAAAGACTGCAAGTTCCTATTTACTTCATGTTAGGAAATCTAGGTTGAGTGTCCCAGATGACTTCTTAATGTTGAAGAATTCTGGCTGGTAAAGAACTGCCCATGATGGTTAATTTGCCCTTTTTTCCTCACAAAATTGGAAGTGAAGAACACAAATGAAAAAGAATAGCTTACATTTCTTTAGTACTGTAGTTTAGAAATTCTTTCCTCGGGACATCCAGGTGGTGCAGTGAACAGAGTGTGGGCTGTGGAGTCAGGAGGACCTGAGTTCAAATGTGACCTCAGAAACTTCACACTTATTAGCCCCGTGACCTTGGGCAAGTCTTAACCCCAATTGCCTTGCCTTTCCCCCTCCAACATACAAACACACACACACACACACACACACGCACGCACACACACCCCTTTCCTCATAACAACCCAATAAAGTAGGTAGTGCAAGTATTATTCCCAGTTTGCAGATGGTGAAACTCAACCTTTGAAGTATGTGTAGTGATTTGTCCTAGGTCACATATGTAATTGGGGAATAACGGCCTAAAATAAAGATGACATTTATGGAGCATTTTCTTCAGAGAAGAGTTAGGCAGGTAGTAAAAGTGTTATTTTATATTTTACAACTAAGCAAATTAGGGCCTGAAGAGGTTTGGTGAGCTTCATAAAGTATCTCATGACTGGAAAGAAACAGCCATACCTAGACCCAAATCCAAATCTCTTGACTCTCTGTCTAAAGCTTTTTGTACCTGATTAAAGAAAGTTGTTGAGGGGGTTGACAGATAAGCTAAAATGGTCAGATAATGATTATGCAATTTCATTTATGCCTGAAAATGTCATGGAAAAAACTAGGATGATTTTAGAAGGTAAAGGTTTCTAGTTGGTCCATTATCTTTAGTAGTCTAATGACACCTGATTCTAGAAGACAAGGGACAGGGCAAAGGCTAAGACTTAAGAAAAAATTTTCTGGCAAGATGTCTTCTTGAACTGCTGCTGTTAACAGATTTTCTAAGATGTTCCATTCCTTGCAAGATTCTAGCCAGTTCTAGAATTTCTCCTTTTCCTTGACTATTGTCTTCTTGCCTTTAAGAAGAGTGAGATTTTTCTCCCCTAGGGCTCTTCACATGTGTTTCCATCAGAAATATCAGCATCAAAAAAATATGTGATAAGGAGTAATTATTTGGTTGATGGCATAAAATTTCTCTTAAGTTTTAGAGCCACTTCCAAATGATAATCTTTGTCCCAAAAGCCTTATGCAGTTTTCACATATGTTGCTACTTCACTCCAGGGCTGAGAAGCATTTTTTATTTCATATTATGTAACTTGCCTGTTAAGGATGGTGTTGACTTGAAACTTTGCTATTTTCTCTCTCTTGCTGGCTTTTAAGACACATCCTATGCTAACTTTTTAAACTTTCAGAAGTGAAACAGTTGCTAAGCAGTGAAAATGTTTTTCAGAGAACAAATTTTCCGAGCAAAGTAATTTAGTAAATGTAACTTGTATTACTTCAAGCTCTACATAATATATTTATTTACCTAGAAGTTCAGGCATAGAATACTACTTCTCATTTTTTAAAATTGAGGACTTGTACCAAAAATATACAATCATGTTCAAAATGTCACTTAATTAAATATTACTTAGTACAGGTCCTATTTCCTTCTTACCTAGATAAATAGTATTGGGGGAGGGTGGGAAGATATTTTTTCCCTTCTTTGGTTTCCTTTCATTGCCATTTGCTTCATCAAATATAGGAGTGAGACTGGGTTCTCTAAGGCCAATGGAACATAGGTTTTGATGAATCTTATACAAGGAGGAAAGACTCTGGGTATCACCCAGAAACCAACTAAGTGACGGGTCCCTAAGATCACAGATGCTTGTTACCAGAAGCCTGGCCATCAGGGATGACTTTTAGGGGGCTTCATCAACTCATGAAGACTGCTTCCTAAGGCACGGAAGGAATGACGTGGATGGATGGAACAGCCACAAATGAAATCATAGATATCTGAATTAATGAATTATTATGATAAGCAACTAATATGTATAAGTATGAATCATTATTGATAACAAAAAAATGAACTAAAACTTAAAGAAAGGCTGTTGCTCAGGAAGTTATCAGATATCAGATCAAGAAGAAAAAAAAGCAGATGAATGCATTGACATTAACATATGCCTTCCACTAAAAAAGCTTTTTTATAAAATTTTAAATCAGGTGTTGCCTGAACAAGCTAGTTGCCCCTGTATGGAAGGTTCTGATCACATTCTAGTGAATAAAATATGGATGTCAATAGTACAAATAAATTGCTTTTCTGCAATAGGAAAGAGGGGAACAAGAACCAAAATCAGTCAGGGAAAATAGTACATGTCGTGGAAGAGTCACTGGAAGGGGATGGCTAATCACTGAAAGAACAGAAGGACATATATAAAACTAAATAGTCCATCTTTTTTTTTTTTGCAAATTAAGAGTCCATAATAAATATTCAAAAAGATCATTTGAACAACCCTGACAAGTTCTCAAAAAAGGTTAGATAAAAGTAGCTCAGGCAGAATTTTAGAGTTATCTGATAGACAAGGAACTCTGCAAGAGACACATTGATGTCTGGCAATTTAGAATCCTAGAACATTGAGTATCATCTATCACGTCAGAATTAGATATTATTACCCTGAAATAAAGTGAGCAAACTGAGGTCCAGACACATGAACTCACATGACTTAGGAAAGGAGATGGTGGAGGGAATAATTTACTTTCTTCTAAAATATAGAGGGTATTCCTAAATTAAAAGGAAGAGACAGAGTGAAGGAAAATTAAGGGGGGAAATGAAGTATAGGTAGCTTAAAATAAATGACATTATAGTATGAAACAGGCAGTGTGGTATGCATGAAAGGCCAATAGATTTGGATTCAGAGGAATCCAAATTCATATGTGTTGTGTATGTGTCTGTGTGGACTAACCTAAAGTAGAAGAGAGGGAAAACACGAGAGGAATACTGTCCAGAAGGTTCTTCATACACAAAAATCACTGTGGATAGTGCTGAAAAACTCTGATGACAACATTCTTTCTCACTGCCAATAAACCGAATTGCAGAACATTTGACTAAGACACTTTTGACACTCAAGAGAAAATAAAAGAGACTGAATATGGACTAGCTTCAAATACAAGCATGTTTGTAAAGCCTGTGTCCCAAATTGGTATGGGACTGTCTTCATTGGAGGGGATAAATGCCCTGCCCTTCATGAGGGGTGGGTAAGAGCTGGCAAGACCAACAAAGAGCTTAAATCTCTTGAAGCTTCGTGTCTCTATAGGGCTTTCCTAGCTTTAAGTGTTCCAGTTGCTTCAGTTTCTTCTGAATTCCAGCTTTGAGAGAAAAGATGGAGGAGGCTAACCCTACTTCAGGTTGCTGAAAGAAAAGTCTGTGGGAAGACAAGAGAGAAGACAGCAGTCTCCATCATGGCCTCCCTCCCAGGTTACTACTCTGGAGACATCAAGGAGTTTCCCCTTGGGTGAAACGTAGAAATCTCACTCAGCAGTGCTGAGTTACCTTGCTCCCAAAGGGAGAGCTCTTTTACTCTGTATTATTCGCTACATATTCTCAAATGTATCAGAAGTTATATTGAACTTGAAAAAATAATATTTAAGGGAGCAGATAGATATAAGTCTATCTTCGTACCTCCTCTCTGGCCTCAACTTCCTGCTTCCCCTCCTGGAAGGAATTAAAGTCTCTCTTGAAGAACGGTAGAGGGAGAAGAGGCTAGAGGTATCTATTCTACATCCCCTTAAAACATATATCACCCTGAGACTACATGTGGGAGACAGCCATCACAATATGTGGAGCCTCACCACATTTGTTTCTTTGTTTTGTCCAGATCTGTGATTTCATTGACATATGAACTCCCACTTAGGAGTTCCCTTCACTAATGCAGACCAGAAACCTATGAGTAATGTTCATTTTTAGAAAACTGCCTTACGATGTAAAGGACAGACTTGAGATAAATTCATCTCTTCCTCTCTTTTGTTCTCTATACTTAGTTGGCTCCTCAAGAGTGGTGGGTTGTGCACATGGATAATATTTGTATCTTAATTAAATGAATGGCATTTTAATATATGATACTTCAAGAATCACAGGAGCTAGCACTAGACCTCAGAAATCAGCTAGTCTTTATAAAAAAACTAAGGCCAAGAGAGTTTGAGCATTTGCCCGAAGTCAGATAGCTAGAACGTGACAAACCAGGATTCAAACCAGTTCTTCTGATGCTAAATGCAGTGCTCTTCTGTAATGGGATTCATTATTTCACCAGAGTGACTGTTTCTTTCACAAATGAATGCAGAGTGCAGTTCCTATATACGATAGGACATTGGGTCAATAAGTTAGTACTATTGCCCACCCTCCAAACTACTCATCTACAACAACCAAAACTCTTGTAATAAATCTCTTTGAATATATGTACATTTAATGTAGTTTTTAGAAACAAATTATTTTATGCATATTTTCTCTTAGGATATAAAGAAAAGCTTTCTAAAACTTGTTGGAACGAGGAAGGAAATGAGACATGAATGTTTTCAGTAAAGGGAAGTCATGTAAGAGAGGGATTCATTGGCTTGAACTAGGAAAAATGGGGGATAACTGAAAAGAGATCAATTCAAACTTGTAAGCAAAGAAAAACTTCCTAACAATTAGAACTGCCCCAAAATAGAATGGATTGGCTGAGGACACAGTGCTTTCCCCTTTAAATTTACATCTTCAAATGAATATTAAATAAATACTTATTGAGGCCATTGTAGAAAGTACAACATCATGAGGCATAGATTGGACTAGGTGACCTCTGAGGTCTATTCCAACTCTGAGATTCTATGATTCTCTAATAGGCTAAGAGTTTCTAACTCTATCATGTATCATCATCACAGATGACATTTTTACAGTCCTTTAATGTTTGCAAAGCCCACATATACACAAATGTATATGTGTGATCTTTACATGTAACATACATGTATATGAGTGTATAACATATGCACTCATGTGTATACACTGGTTTTTTATATATATAAAAACATACATTATAGGTATCTAGGTAGCACAATGGCTAAAGTGGGGGGGACTTGGAGTCAGAAAGATAGCATTTCCAATCCTTCCTCAGACACTTTCCAGTCATGGGAGCCCAGGTAAGTTACTTGACCCCTCCGTGTTTCAGTTTCCTCACTTTAAAATTGGGATGATAATAAGAGTAAGCACATCACATGGTTGTTGATTTAATATAATGTAAAGTAACTTGGAAAACCTCAAAATCTTATACAAATGCTAGCTGTTTGTTGGAAAAATTGAAGGCAAAAGAAAAAGGGGACAAGATAGATATATAATGTCACAGAGACAATGAGCATGTACCTGGACAGACTTCAAGAGACAGTGGAGGACAGAAGGGCCTGGCGTGTTCATGAGGTCACAAAGAATCAGACACGACTAATCAACAAATTATTACTGTTATCATTGTTGTTATTATTTTTTATCGTTATCACGTTTGGTCCTCTGAACAGTCCTGTAGAGTAAGTACTACAGATACTATTATTCCCAGAGTCATTGTGAAGATAAATGAGATATTTTAAAGCTTGGTACTTAGTAGATGTTTAATACATGCTTGTTTCTTTCCCTCTTTTCCATCTGACAAATGAAGAAAGTGAGGCTACAAAGATTATTGACTTTCTCAGGGTCACACAAACGGTTAAGTAATGGGTTTAGGATTTGAACCCAAACCTCTCTGAGATGATAAGTGTACTCCACTCAACTGCCTCCTGTTTATTAAAATGTGAATGTATCCTATCCCTCTGACATATCTAAAAAGTCTCCTTTAATACAGGATTATCCCAAGTGTCCCATTTCAGATACCTGCTGCCTAACATAAATTATAGAGATGAAGTTGTAGGTTTTACAGCCTGATGTTCAGAAATTTTTGTTAAGTTAAAAAAAAAAGATGCAAAGTAGCATAGATGAGGATCAATTAATCAACCAACAAGAATTTATTAAGCACCAAATATAGGACAGGCACTGTGCTAGGCACAGAGGAGATAAAATAAAAAGTTTCCTGCCCTCAAGGAGCTCATGTTATATTCTATCAAGAGACAACATACACACATAAAAGTATAATTAAAAAGAGAGAATACATACAAAGTAAATTAAAGATGATTGGGAGGAGTGCCCAGCAGTGGGAGGGAATAGGAAAGGCCTGCTGTGGAAAGTGGCACTTCATCTGAGCTGTGAGGAATATAGGGATTCGTAAGAGATAGAGCGGAGGGGGGAAGTCCCTTCCAGGCATGAAGGAGAGCCTGTTCTGAGACACAGGGACAGAGCACAGAAGATCCTTATGTGATGAACACCAGGATGGCCAGTTTGACTGCTCTGAGGAGTGAAAAGAAGCAAAGTTATCATGAGGAAAGACAAGTAGGGATACTGACATACAATTCTTGATTAAAAAGGCGTGGGAAGAGTTACCAAACTTCCATTTCATGAAAAACGGGTTGGTGAAAGAGGCATTAGGATTTTAAAAATAAAATTCTTCAGAGGAGTTTGAAACTTCTAGACAAACATTTCTTTTTTTTTTGTTAAAGTAAATTGGATGGGATGACAGAGGTCAAATGTTATTCTGATCCCTGAGTCCTTAAAATCACTTTTTAAAAAACAGCCCATCCATTTTTAAACAAATGGTTCTACTGAAGGTTTGTGATTCTGAAAACAGCTCATCTTCCCCAAATGACCGGAAGCTGAAGAAGGCAACAAAGAAAGAAACATCTGAATTTCACCTGTGAAGCATGAGCGATCCAATGTTGCTGATCACAGGACAGGTGTACTGCCTTCTCCCTCCAGGTCAGGACAGGCTGACAGTCCTTCTAAATAGACTGGCTTCCTGCATAGTGTGCTCACACAATTTACAGACCCTCATCAAGCTGAGAAATTTAGTAGACAAATAAAGCCACAAATCATCAAAGGCACTACAGTCCTACCTGGAGTTCTTCTTTCCTCATTTCCCCCTTCCCTGGCTTCCTTCAAGTTCAATCTAAAATCCTACCTTCTACAGAAAGTCTTTCCCATTGTTCAGTCAATCAGTCACGTCCAACTCTTCAGAACCCCATTTAGGGTCTTCTTGGCAAAGATACTATAGTGGTTTGCCATTTCCTTTTCCAGTTTATTTTACAGATGAGGAAACTGAGGTAAACACAGGGTTAAGTGACTTACTCAGAGTCACTCAACTAGGAAGTGTTTGAGGTGGGATCTGAATTCAAGTCCTCCTAAAGCACTCTATCTGCTGAGCCACCTACCTGCCCTAAGCCATTCCTGATCTCTCTTAATCCTAGTGACCTCCTTCTCTTGATTATTTCCAACTTATCTTGTACATATCTTGCTTATACATAGTTTATATGTTGCCTCCCCATTAGACAAGAAGCTCCTTGAGTTGCAGGGATTGTCTTTTGCCTTACTTCGTTTCTCCAGCACTCACATTGTGACTGATACATAATAGGCATGTAATAAATGTTTACTGACTGACTGATGCATATATATGTGCCTGAATGTATATGTATACACACATACACATACTCTATTGTGTATGTATACATGACATTAGTAGGAATTCAGTAAAAAGAATCATACAATCTCAATGTTGGAATTTCCCTGAGAGGTCATCTAACCCACCCTTCTGCTCAATGAATAATTTTTTTTTAAAATCATGATTAATGAAACTAGCTACACCACAAAGGCTTGACAAGAAGCAATGGGCCCAAGGTAAAGAATGTGGAAGAATCAAGAGTAATTCTTGCTAGAAAAAAGTAGTAATTCAAAGAGCAGGTACTACTGATAATGGGCATTTCAGTGTCTTTAAGAATTGTAAAACAGACCTATAGAAATATCCCATTTCTAGGTGCATACTCTAAATAGGTAACATTATCTCCTACTGTACTAAGAAGATTCTGGACATTCAAAAAAGAGAATTTACCCTCCTGGGACCCTATGTTACCACAGCTTCCTTCACCCACCCTTTCTTCCCTTATCAGAAGAGGTATCCTTAATTTTCATTTTCAAATATCAAAGCAACCCCAGGGATCAGATGATCTAATCCAGTGTATATACCAGAAGGAATTCTCATATTGAACCTGAATTTCATGAATAGCATAGCTTTTTAACTACTTATTGTCTGGTCAGGGAATTACTTTCCTAGAATAAAATTTAAGTATTTGCCAATGATGATTTAAATAAGGAAAACATAATATTTATTAAGTCAAAAAATGAAGTTTTCTTTGCTTTTTAAAGTATTTTATGCTATGTACTTTTCTTCTTTTTAACATGACTTTTCTAACTGAAATGTCAAGGAAAAATCACCCCCACAAGGATATTTCAGAAATTAAAACTATTTGAAATCTTTTTTGTTTCTTGTCCACTCATAGAAATCATGTGATTTTACTTATCAGTCAAGAGCAAATATATGAAGTGCTTTATTTTCCCCTACTCCATTTGGACCTCAAAAGAACACTGTGAAGTTTTATGAATATTATAATGTCTGTTTTACAGCTGACAAAAATCTCACAGTGGCTTATTAGTTTGTTCATAATCACACAGCCACTAATAAGCTGCATAAGCTTTACAGTAATGTATACATGTGAAATGTTATTAATGATATCTTTCCTAAATCTCAGACTTTACTTTGATGTATTTTTAAACATTTTCAAGTCAAATAAAAGGTTAAAATTTACTCTGGATCATCACAAATGCATATAATTCATTTTAAGTTTCTAGACAGACTTATGACTGACAAATTGTACTCACCTTCATAAATTGGACAAAAGATAGTCAAATATTTTGGAGCACTTTATTATCTATGATGCATAATGGAGGGTGATAAAAAGAAATGAGTTAATGTGGAGTAAAGGAAAGAGTATCAGATAGAGTCAGAATCCTTTGAATGATCCCAAACTCTTTGTGACACTGGGCAATTAACTGCACTTTTGGGGGCTTGGTTTTCCTCATTTGTACCTAGAGAACCTCAGTGGTCCTTTTGGTCTAGAAAAGTGCTATGATCTTTGAGTGAAAATCCACAAGGATGAAAAAGCATTGGCAAATTCATTATTCTTCTATTTATACTTCTACTCATAAAGTTGACTGGTTCCTTTGCTGTGGGTTATTTGGAGAAAGAAAAGGAAGGAAAAGAGGAGGAAACATTTATACAGAGCTGCAAGTTTGACAAAATGCTTTAGATATATAATTTCATTAGTTTTTCACAAAAATCCCACAAGATGAGTATAATAACCATGCCCATTTTCTAGATAAGGGAACCGATGCTAAGAGAGATTAAGACACTTGCTCATGGTCACATACTTGAGTGCTAGAGCAGAATGATACCCTCAGTCTCCCTGATTCTGAGTCTGGCATTTTCTCCACCATGCTAATAAAGACTGTCATAAAGTAGAGAGCTTCATGATACACTGTCCCAAAAGTCTGAGTGCAGTTTTCCTCCATCCACTTATTAAGCCCCACTTTCTCTAGGAAAATGTTCCTTTAGTAATCTCTCTATCCTCTGAACTCCTATAGCAGCAAGAATTTGTAAAGATAGCATGGTACAATAGGGTCCTAGAGTAAATAACTGACTTAAACACCTAGTTCTGCTACTTAGGCATTTAACCTCTCTGAACCTTAGGGTTCATCATGTATACAATGGAAGTCATAATACTGGCACTGCCCTCCCAAGAGGGTTTTTGCTGGAAAAGCCTTTTCTGAGCCTTGAAAGTGCTATATATACATGTGAATTCCTAGTATCATAAAACAGCAAAATATTATGACTAAATTTTTCTTGCATATAATTAAGAAATTTAAAATTTACATTTAAAATTAAAATCAAACAAATAGTCAACAGTAATCATTAAAGTAATTCACAGTATATACGACATACATTTGGCTTCTTCCCAACCAATGGTTACATTGCAATTCAGAAACATTTAGTTGCTTGCATGGTATTCACTGAATGATATAGCTTATAATTTTAATATTCAGAGGCTAATTGTAAAAGACACTGCAATTTGATTTGTAGAATTTGATTTGTAGAAATTTGTAGAAATTTCAATTGATTCGTAGAAATAGGAAGGGCTAGTTTCATCTTCATTTTATACGTTCACAGTTAAAATTGGTGACTTCTATTCAAAGAGCAAGGGGAAGGCCTCCAGCAAGTTAATTAAGACATTCTATAGAGCAGGAGTTCTTAAACTGAGATTCATGAAATCGATTTTTTTCTCTTTTTAGAAATATTTTGATTATTGTATTTTAATATGACTGGTTTCTTTTGTAATCATATATATCAGAAAAGGGATCCATAGTTTTCACCAGTTTGCCAAAGGGGTTAAAAACAAAAACTCCTGTTACTGAAGATTAATGGATAGGCACAAACAAAAATCACACAGGACAATAAGGCCCAGAGGGGCTGTGGTCTGTGTCTCTAAAATGAGTGCCCATGTCACACACAGCCAAATATATCAAAGAGTTCTGGGACTTCATAGGATCAATCACCACATAATTCATAGGGTCCTACCCCTAACCCTAACCCAGGAGCTATAAAGGTCTTCAGGACTCTCCTTTTATTTATTTCTTTTTCTAAATTTTATTTTTAATTTATAGAATTAAACAATCATTTCCATAACATTGTGCAATAAAAAAGATGACCATACACAAAACTGCAAATCTGCTATGTATAACTTGATATTCCTTTCAAATATGCAACAAAATTGCCATGTAAATTTTCTGGGTTTTTTTTTCCTTTCTTCCATCTCCTCCCCTGCCCTAGAGATGGCTACCATTAGACACAAATAGGTATATATGTAAAATTATTCTATACTTACTTCTATTTATCAGTTTTTTATCTGGATACAGATAGTGTCTTTCTTCATATGCCCTTTATATTTAATTCTTTTATTTATAACAGACAAAATAACTTATTCATTCAAAGTCATTCTTTTTATTTTTTTTAATGGGGGGGGCACAAGGTAGTTGCCATTAAGTGACTTTCCTGAGGTCACACAACTAATAAATGTGTCAAGTGTCTCAGACTGGATTTGAACTCAGGTCCTCCTGACTCCAAGGCCAGTGCTCTATTCACTGTGCCACCTACCTGCCCCCACTCAAAGTCATTCTTAAAAAAATATTGCTGTTACAGTATATGACACGGAATTTCATGACCAATTAGTCCAATACCAATACGGTATTATTTTAAAGATCCTAGGTGAAAGGGTCTGAAAGAATTGGGAAGTTCTAAAATTATGAATAAACAAGTCATGATTATTTCATTATCATATCTATCATAATCAACATTATCATCCCCATCATCATATTTTGCAATTGTATAGTACTTTCCAAAGTGCTCTGAAATCAAGGTAAGAAGTACATATTATGTTCCAGGCACTGTGCTAAGGGCTACAAATATTCATCATTCACTTATATAAATTTTTAAAAGTAAATATACTATGTGCCAGGCACTATGCTAAGCAATTACATCATTAAATATAACGATGACAATTAGCAATAACAATAATAGCTAATATTTATACAGCATTTAAGACTCGCAAAGAGCTTTACAAATATGATACTATTTTATTCTCCCAACCATCCTGGGAGATTGGTATTACCATTATTCTCATTCTTCAAATGAAGAAACTGAGACCGATAAATTTAAGTCACTTTCACAGGGTCACAAAAAGTATAAACAGGAAGATAATCTCTGTCCTTAAGTTGTGTATAATCTAATGAAGGAAGACAGGCATGAAAGGAAGGTGTACCTGCTTGAGGGGCATGGTGGAGATGGTCAGAGCCAAAAGAAGACCCAGGAAAGGAAGGAAGAATGGCCATTCTGGGCCCTTCTTTAAAATTAAGGTTCAAAGAGGAACCTAGCAATGGGAAAGGGAGGCCACAGGTATCACTGAAAGTTGTACTGACTCGGTGACCCATGGTTCTAGTGCTGCTTATAAATCAGTGTTGAGGGGAGGCTCTGCTGGGGAAGGTGTTACCCGGTCTGCAGCTTTTCTGTTACCTTTTATTTGGCATGTACTCATACCAGTGATGTTTTTATACCCATAATATCCCCTCTAAGCAATTGGGGAAGAAATGAAATGAATTGGCCCATCCCCTTTTACTGACATGGACCTATCTGAATTGTCTTTATCTCTTTACAAAAGTTATCAATAAAAGCTGGCTCCATCTTGAAATCCTTTCTGATCTCCAGTGATTAGCCTGTCAATGTGTTGACTTTGACATATATTTAATTAACACCTTTTAAATCTCTTTGTTCAGAGTTTTGCCTCACTACTGAGGGCAAAAGCCTGAACAACAAAAAAAAATTTTTAACAGTATATGATCTTGTTGCCCTAGGCAGCATTTAGACTTGTAAAAGGGAAGGCAAAGAACCAAAAAAATTGTTTTTGTAACATTTTTATTTTGTATAAGGGAGGGAGAACACAGGGGCAAAAAAAGAAAGAAAGAAAAAGAAAGGATAGAAGGGAAACAGAGAAGAAAAGGGAGAAGGGAGGGAAGGAAAGTAGAAAAGGGAAGAATAACTGAAAAGGGCGATATTCAACATTTTTTTAAAAAATCAAGCCTTTTTGAGTATTTGCTAGGCAAAGCCTAGGTGTTGAACTGCAGCTATTAAAATGCATTCACTTGAGGGAGATGTGAATATTTTAATGAATAATTGAAACTATAAAAACACCTATTTCCCAATTAGAAAGAATACTACCATTATGAAAGCTTTAAATTTATATTTCTAAACTATTATTCTACCAAATCACTAAATGTCCCTGGAAAATAAGCTTCAAAGGCAGACTATAATATTGATTTATAAAGTGGTACACATTTTTCAAAAGAAATGGAGAAAATTGCCCCAGTCTAACTCCATTGAGAATGGCCCGATCTGTCTACCTACAGATGGCAATTTGATCTGTTTTCAATCAGTGTTTTCCCCTTCAAGATTTCATCTTGGTTATTCTCTTCTCATCATACCCCAGTTGGAATCCAAACTTAATAGTAGGGCACCTCAGACCACAAATGTTATATACATATATATATACATATATATACATATATATAAATTTTAATTCTGGATTCAACAACACCTTTGGTATTTCCACTGGCTTGTCATCCTTCCATTTGTGACTTTTGTTTGAGGTTTGCACCAAGGAGGACATAGGCCAAGAAAACTTTAAAACCAAGAATATTGGTTTGAGAGTAGTGGGCATCAATAAGTTCCGAGAGACTAATAAAATAAGTTGGAGCCTAATAAAATGATGGATTTTTCTTGCTGTGATGACAAAAAGTCTTAGCTGTGTAGTCAAGCTAGAAACATTATTCTAAATACTGCAGCCTCAACTGACATTTATGACCACATATACAGAGCTCTGAGAAATGCTCGATTGAACACATTAACCTGCTGTCATACTTCAGTGGCAGCAGAATCATTCAAAGTAGCCTTACTTCTTTAGCCTACCTAAAGATAAATACCTCCTTGATTCAAATGGTTACAATCACTAAATGCTACAGCTACCAGACTAAATGAGTAGTTTTGTTTTTGTTTTTTAAATCATGCTTCATAATCATAGCCAAAAGGCCAAATCTTGAAAAATAGATTCTTTGGAATCATGACCTCACTAGTATTAGTAAGCAACCACAAGAACTCATTTTCATCAAGGAGTTTATGTATGAAAGAGACAAGATGCTCACAAAACTCTGCCTTTAACTTCTTACTCTTAGGAGCCTTTATTCCAAAGAGTTCAGAATTCTTTGCAATCCTACTATCAAAGTGGCATAGGGAAACATGCGAAATCACTCCTGCTTTACAGATAAAAGGATACACCTTTCCAGGCTTCTAATACATTCTTCTTATACCCTATAGTCCAACCAAACAGGCCTTCTCACTGTTTCTCACAAATGACTTTCCATCTCCTACCCCTGTACCTTTTAATAAACACATCTCCCATGCCTGGAAAATACTCCCTCATGTCTGCCTGTTGGAATCCCAGGTTTCCTTCAAAGCTCAGCTCATGTGTCTTTCCCAGATCCTCCCAGTTAATATGGCTACCATTCTCCTACCTTTGTATAAATTTGGTATATGCTTGTTTATGTACTTGTTGTCATTCTTTTGACTGAGATGCTACAGTCTTACACAGACCATTTGGGTTGGCTTTGCTCTATTGCTGAGTTGCTGTGTGTCTGGATAAATCCCTTACGTGTTCTGTACATAATATTTTAGTGACTGTTTGCTGTACTGGAGTGGACACCAGACTTAGGTGTCAGAAATCTAATTAAAGAATTAAAGTTAATTTTAATTTTTGTCTCTATTCTTAGCACCTGACCCAGTGACTAGCACATAGTAGGAGCTTAATAGGTAAATGTTGGTTGATCGGTTGACAATGGTAATGATTATTCCAGAAGAATATAAACTCCACGAAGGCAGGGACCCTATTCTACCTTGTATCCCTAGTATGGTGCCTTGGACATA
>CM053583.1:148717499-148747469 GCA_028627135.1 Pseudochirops cupreus
ATATGTTGCTGCTTCTACGCCGCCATCTTGGCTCCGCCCCCCAAGTTCATCATTTTTTTGTTTTCACCTTTCCAGTAGGAAGATGAATCTCTCTGTTATAATGATAAATGATAAATTCAAATCTTTCCCACAAGTCAGCTGCATGAAATCAGGAAGAGATATGTATACTCAAGGGTTACAAAACTGGAAACAATGCTGGATTTCATGGAAAGAATTGGGAGAAATAGAGGCAACATACTATCAAGACTGTTCATTTACCAATAATGAAAGAAATCCATCCTAAGATGGATTTAAATGAGACAGGTCATAATCCAAAAGGTAACATCTAATGTTCTTTTCCTAATTTTATGAAAAGGAGAATCTCATTAATTTCTGTTCAAGACATGAACCCAGTTGTGGGGGATGGAAGGAAATTGTCCTTTCCAAATATTTGGTACATTAAGGGCTTTTACCATGGACCTGTGAAAACGGGAGATCATGGCAAATACTGAAATTCCTTAGATATATCATTTCACAGGATAACAGGCAGCTCTCGGAGGAAAACAATTTTACAAGTGAAATTCAACTTCCTAGAAAGGTCTTATTTGATCACTCCTTTTGGTACAGGGGTGACCTTGACTTCTCAGAAGCAATGCCCAGCAGATAACAAGCCACGGCAGATGCTACCAATCTGGAAAGGTTTCAGATATGGGCCCATGGAAGGGTTGTACTTTTCCATTGGAAGACCACGCTTCTTAGCAGAGGATTAGTCTTCAGGTAAAGAGAAACAAACAAAACAAAAACAGCTTTGAAGGACATAGTGACTCGTGAAACCACTGCTAAGGCATGGAGGAGTCCATAGCCCCGTTAGCTCTAGAACCAGTGAAGCTGAATCAAGATAGTTGACGTGTAACTTATTACCCATATGTGGATGTACAATTCAGCATATTCAGAGTGCTCTCCTTATTGTACCACAGACACATCATATCTATTACTATCACCATACCTTTGTTCATAGTTCCTCCTGTTTGGCTTCCCATGAATCTATGTATTCCAACACCAACATCATTCAAAAGCCAACCCAAATTCTACCACCTCCATAAAACTTTCTCTGATTACTCCACTCTGAAGCAATCACAGAGCCAATTGTTATCGCTGAATTGCTTCCCAGTTGTCCCTGAAAAATCATGTAGAGTTAAGAGAGGGGCCACAAAAGTGGAGATGGGCAAATGTTACATTTATCCATCTTATCTATCTATCTATTTGAGAAGGTGGGAAAGAGAGATTTCAGACCATGGGATGGTGAGCTTTCACTCCAGTTCTGGCATAATTTGAAAATGTCTTATTAAAAGGATGGTTTCAGAGAATTCTGAAAGAGAAGTAGTGATCACTAAGATGTCATGCGGGAACGTCAGGAGAATGATGAAAATATGTTATACTAGCATTTTAGCAAGGCATATGAAATTATCTAGTGGGCAAAATGGGAAAATGAACGCCAAGTAACAGTACAAGTCAGTAACTTCAGAACTGGTTGAATGACCAGCAATCAATGTTGACCAAGGAGGATGTTTCTATTGGAGTTCCACAGGGTCTTTGCCTCTCTTCATTTCAATGTGTTGAACAATGACTTGGATGAAAGCATAGAAGGAAGATTTATCAAAGTTTGGAGATGGAAGGAATAGTTAATTTATTCTAATATAGAATCAAGAGTAAATTAGATCCCCAAAGGACAGAACAATGAAATGCACCTAATAATATGAAATATAATAAAATCTAGAAATCTAAGTATCAACTTCATCTTTTTACAGTTCCTATGAAAAGAACAAGGATCAAGCATGGTGGGAAAACTGAGTTTAGAGCTGTCTTCAGCTCTGAAATTCTGAGCAGAAGTGAGCAGAATAACAGATGTTAAAAAAAAGTAGTTATTTAACAACAGGGTGGGGATTCTTTTTGTACTTTATGAACATAAGAGGAAAGATAGTATTAAAATAAATAAGCAAATAAGTAAAGTTTGTTAAATGTTTTATTGGGGTAATTAGTAATTTCTTTAAATATCACCCCTTCCACAAAAGGAACCCTTCCTTGAGAGAAATAAAAACAATTAAGTAAAAAATACCAAATAGAGTGACTGTATCTGTCAATATCTACAACATTCCATAGCTGTAGTCTCTCATCTCTCTATAGCAAAGACAAAAGAAAAAACATGAAAGTAAAAAAAAAAAAGTATCCAAGAAAAAAAATTACTAAAAATGGCTAAAAAGATGGAAAATCAGTCTTTAAGTTCATCATCAAGCTCAGTGAAAGATAAAGCCATAGCAAAAAATGTGAAGAAACAGTGAGGGCCAAAGAAGAAACATTTCAAGATTAAGACATTGAGACTTTCCATAGAATTCTGTGTCAAGTCAGCATGCCCTATTAAAGGGTAGGCCATTTAGTGATAAAACCCAAAAAGAGAGTGTGCAAAGTTAGATATCTATTTTTTCTCATTTCTTAAAAAATGTCCAATAATTTGAAAATAGTAAGTGAATTCATGCATTATTTAAAATCATAAGTTAAATCTTATCCATTGGGTGTGAAATGTCATTGATCGAATTCATATATAGAGAAGCATAATATTTAACTTTAAAATTTTAATGTTCTGATAGACTCAATTCATTCTGTTTATAACAATTCACTCACCATTAATAGGTAAACCTCCAGGGATGGATTAGGGCATAATATAAAAATTTCAAGATTAAACTTATAATTTTCCCTAATTAGAATCAAAATCTATTCCTAGAAGCTACATTGCATTTACAGCATAAAAAATGTTAAACATCTTAAAGGACTAAATTGTATTTTGTAGTAAGAAATTCTTGCCCTTTCAAAGGCCTGCCACTAACAGAATCTATGAATCCCGCCAACAAATAGAATACATAACAACCAGTTGTTGAATTTTCTGTCACCATGAATGCACTGAATATAAAAGGAGCAGTGTTTTTGTTGAGCAAATTAACAGGTAGTCCAGAAAAGATGTAGTGGTCTAAAATCTCTCATCCCCTGGCCAACCTAGTGATGAACTTTAGCTGGACAAGATCTCTTGTGAAAGCATATCACTTCATCACTGGGCATATATCTAAACCCTACCATCTTTGTAGGCCCTGACAGAGCTGGTAGTCCACTGGCATAGCTTTTAAAAACCAAAGGTAAATTAATTATGATAATGAAGCTTAAGATTAAATTAGGGATAAATCATAGGCAAAAGTGCTGGCTTCCCAGGTCCAACAAATTCGTAACCATAGGTCAAAGACAGAGACAATAGAAATTTGCAAACAAGTGATCCCAGTGGTTTATACCATATACAGCATTCACTTTAGAAAAAAAATCTTTTTGCGGGGCAGGGGGAGGGAGGAAGGCAGGGTAATTGGGGTTAAGTGATTTGCCCATGGTCACATGGCTAGTAAGTGTTAATTGTCTGAGGTCAAATTTGAACTCAGGTCCTCCTGACTCCAGGGCTGGTGCTGTATTAACTGCACCACCTAGCTGCCCCTAGAAAGAAAAATCTTGTAAGAGAATTGGGGATGGGAGTGGGGAGATGGAGTGGTGATTTCAGTACAGAGAGAAAGAGGAATCAAAGGACTAGCAAAGGAAAATAAAGAAAACCTCAAAACTAATAGATAGTGAAGTTCAAATGGAATAAATAGAAATACATATAAGAATATACATATTTATATTTAAATGACAAGAAATGACAAATTATTTGCACGTGCTCTAGTCTAGCTCCCATTTGGAATGCTTTGAGCTTTGAGCAAAATAAGGTAATGTTTTGGGTTCTTTCCAAGCTTGGGTTCCAAAGATAATAAAAAAGGTTTTAGTATGTGTGTGACAGCTTGGGATAAATACAGCAAACTCATCCATCTATTGTTTAATTTGTCCTACAAAGCACAGCTGGCTTTTTATTGAGCATCAAGGACATTCAAAAAAAGATGTTCCAAGAAACAAGTAAAACAAATGAATTGAAGAGTCAGTTGAGACTATAGGCAAGTAACTTTGAGCCTCTTTTAGGGTTAATATAAGATACAGCACCTCTGACCTCATAATCCAAAGAGGAGAAGGTCATGAAATCTAAGTGGTCTATTCAGCTGAAGTTATCCATGGATAGCTAGACTACTAACATGTGCTTATTAGCCTAAACTACTGAAACACATGGAAAGCACACACTATTTTTAGTAGCCTCTTTTGTACTAACCATCTGTCCTTTCTTTAATAATAAGCTTTACCTCACACTATCTTTACATTTCCCAGGGAGATTATGGCCATATACCAGGTGTTGACTTCCTTTACCTAATCACTGTCAGAATTTTGGTCCAGCTTTTTCACACTGGTCTAAGAAATGCTGTTTCACCAGAACAAGTGTTCTAGTAACTTTTAATTCAATTCCACGCAGTTATTGCATACCTTGCTATATGCAGAGATCTATAGCAGAGAAATCTCTGCTTAAAAAAAAGACAAGCACACAGCAACTTATGTGTAGTCATAATTTTACTGTAGGATCTAAAAAGTGTTGCTAAAAGCAGATTAAATGCCTTCAGATATCAAATACAAACTCGTGGAGGGCAGGGGTTATGAATTTTAAGTGACAAATGAAAGAGCATTACTTACGGCCACATGTGAGAAAACCTCAGCTTTCCTTGACTCATTAAGAATTTACTGTGTGCCTATAATGAGATTTGGCCCTCAAGAAAGTTAGTCTTCTTGGGGAGAAAATAGAGAGATTTTTCTCTAAATATTTGAAGTGTAAACTAGTATGTAATCAGACAGTAGGTTATATGATGAGTGGCAGAGTCTAGCATAGTGCCTTGCACAGAGTACGCATTTAATAAATGTTGAATGAATGAATGAAAAGAAGGGCCTTTGATATCTTGGAGGAGCTTTCCTGTGAGAGTTTGCATTTTAAGGACGATTAAAAAATTCTGCCAAGATGGCAGAGTAAAAACAGGGACTTGCTTGAGCTTTCCCCCAAACCCCTCCAAATACCTATGAAAAATGACTAAACAAATTTTAGAGCTACAGACACCACAAAATGGCAGAGTGAAGCAAATCTCCAGCCCAAGATAACCTGGAAGGATGACAGAAAGGGTATATGGCACCAGGTTGGGAGTAGAACACAGTCCAGCATGGGCCATGTAGGTACAGACAGAGCAGGGGAGAGCAGGTCTCAGGGGACTGAGTCACTGTACTTGTGGCAGTTTCTAGGTTTCTCAACCTACAAATGCCAAAGAGAGCATAGAAAGTCAGTGGGAAAATGCTGTGGGACTTGGAAGCAGTTGCTGCTGCTTCCAAAGCTCTGGGCCCATGAAACAAGAGGGGATGGTAAACTGATGCAAAACCCCTGAAGCCTAGGAGAGTACACCCACCCTCAACCCCTACTGGAAGCAGAGTCCTACCCTGACAAAGAACTAGAAAGTCAAGTATTTGGCTTGGAAGATAAGCAAACAGCACAAAAAAAAAAAAAACCTCAAGATTACAGAATCTTACTTTGAGGACAAAAAAGATCAAAACATACAACCAGAAGAAGACAGCAAAGTCAAAGCTCTTACATCAAAGGCCTCCAAGAAAAATATGAATTGGTCACAGGCCATAGAAGAGCTCAAAAAGGATCTTGAAAATCAAGTAATAGAAGTAGAGGAAAAAGTGGGAAGAGAAATGACAGTGATACAAGAAAATCATGAAAAATGAGTCAACAGTTTGCTAAAGGAGACCCCAAAAATACTGAAGAAAATAGCACTTTAAAAATAGACTAACCCAAATGGCAAAAGAGGTCCAAAAAAACCAATGAGAAGAAGAATGCCTTAAAAAGCAGAACTGGCCAAACGGAAAAGGAGATCCAAAAGATCACTGAAGAAAATAATTCCTTCAAAATTAGAATGGAGTAAATGGAAGCTAATGACTTTATGAGAAATCAGGAAATTATAAAACAGAACCCAAAGAAATGAAAAATTGAAGACACTGTGAAATACCTCATTGGAAAAACCATTGACCTGAAAAATAGATCTAGGAGATATAATTTAAAAATTACTGGACTACCTGAAAGCCATGATCAAAAAATAAGAGTCTAAACATCATTTTTCAAGAAATTATCAAGGAAAACCACCTTGATATTCTAAAACCAGAGGGCAAAATGGAAATTGAAAGAATCCACTGATAATCTCTTGAAAGAGATGCCAAAAGGAAAACTCCTAGGAATATTATAGCCAAATTCCAGAGTTCCAAGATCAAGGAGAAAATATTGCAAGCAACCAAGTATTGAACCTGAATTCCGAGTATTGTGGAAATACAAGCAGGATAACACAAGACCTAGCAGCTTCTATGTTAAGGGACTGAAGGACTTGGAATATGACATGCCAGAGGTCAGAAAAGATAGGATTAAATCCAAAAATCACCTACCCAGAAAAACTGAGTATAATACTTGAGAGGGAAAAATGAACATTCAGTGAAACACAGGACTTTCAAGCATTCTTGATGAAAAGACCACAGCTGAATACAAAATCTGACTTTCAAATACAAGAATCAAGAGAAGCATGAAAAGGTAAACAGGAAAGAGAAATCATAAGGGACTTATTAAAGTTGAACTGTTTGTATTCCAACATGGAAAGATGATATTTGTAACTCATGAGAGCTTTCTCAGTATTAGGGTAGTTGGAGGGAAGATAGATCAATAGATAGATAGATAGATATAGACAGAAGGTAAAGGGTGAGTTGAATATGAAGAGATGATATCTAAAAAATAAAATTAAGGGGTGAGAAAAGAATATATTGGGAGGAGAAAGGGAGAGATAGAAGGGAATAAATTATCTCACGTAAAAGAGGCAAGAAAAAGGTTTCACAATGGAGGGGAAGAGGGAGGAGGTGAAAGGGAATGAGTGAACCTTACTCTCATCAGATCTAGCTTAAGAAGCGAATAATATGCACACTCAATTATGTATCTTACCCTACAGGAAGTAAGGGGAAAGGGAATAAGGTAGGGGGGAGGGATAATAAAAGGAAGGCAGATTGGGAGAGGGGTAGTTTTAAGTGAACAGTTTTGAAAAGGGACAGGGTCAAAGGAGAAAACAGAATAAGTGAGGGATGTGATAGAATGGAGGGAAATATAGTTTGTCTTTCACAATATGACTATTATGGAAGTGTTTTGCATAACTACACATGTATAACTTATATTGAATTCTTTGCCTTCTCAAAGAGAGCAGGTGGGGAGAGAAGAAGGGAGAGAATCTGGAACTCAAAGTTTTAAAAACAAATATTAAAAATTGTTTTTACATGCAACTGGGAAATAAGATATACAGGCAATGGGGTATAGAAATCTATCATGCCCTACAAGAAAATAAGGGGGGGGGGCATGAAAAAGGGATGGCAGACTTGGAGAAGGGGTAATCAGAATGCAAGCCATCTTGGGGTAGAGGGAGGGGAGAGACGGGGAGAAAATTTGGAATTCAAAATCTCGTGGAAATGAATGTTGAAAACTAAAAATAAATTAATTTTAAAAATTCAAAAAATTGGTACAGCTAGAAGACATTCCAGGAAGAAGGATATGAACAACAGATTTTTTTTAATATATAAAGACATTGAAGCCCAGAAATATTATGACTAAGGGCACATGGCTCTCCAGTCAATATTGTAGACATAGGACCACAACCCCAGATCTCTTGCCCTCCCCCCACCCCACACCCTTTTCATTGTTTCTCTTAAAGAATGAGATGACACTGGTAGGACAATTGAGATTCTTGGGTAAAAGTGTTACTAAAATAGAAACTTCAATTATAAAAGTGAAGCAAAAATCAGATTTTTAAATAATCCATACAACTAACAAAATGAGCTCAATTATCTTTTTTCCTTATTCATCATATGGATTGCAATATATATAAAATTATAAACTTACTACATCATAATATATAATATATATAAATATATTATGTATGTTATACACATGTACACACACATATAGTAGTGTTTCTTTTGTTCCCTGCGCAAAACAAATATTCTCCCTAAGCCACCTACCTTGATCCCTACAAAATCTGTCTCTGTGAGACAATGAAACACACAGTATTCAAGTATTAACACAGTCTTTGACATATGGAGTAGGTACTTGACACAAGGTGTCCTAAAATTCTTTAAGTTATTCCAGCTATTTACGCTTCTTTGTTTGCTGAACTGATCAATGAGTGAAGAATGCGAAAGGTTTCAAACTAAGAACCTGTGTTACTTTTGTTAGGAAGCAAAAACTCAATGAAATTCAATATCTCCCTAATAGAGAACTGGTTTGGGGTCAGAAGGCCTGGTTTTGAATTCTGGCCCTGCCAGCTCTGAGCCCTGTGGCCTTGGGCACAATTCTTTACCTCTTTGGGCCTGTTTCCTCGTCTATGGAATCAGGGAGATGAACTAGATGACCCCTAAAGTGTGTCTGAACTCTAAATATATGATCTTCTGTGTCCAGCACTAAATTTCAGTATTTCTTGACTATAAGAAGAGCTCCTTCCATTTTTCAACATATCTTTAAGTTTTTCCTTTTTTAATATATAACTTCTTTCGAGAACATGCTCTATAGTATGCTCTACTGTACAAATGTTCAAAATCTATAATCAACATAAAATGGGAGCAGGGGAGGGAGTATCCATAAATTATATTTGCTCAACACTCACTGCTGTAAATAGCATTAGACTATGGTAGAAATAGAACTTATATAAAGCAAGAAAAAATTATGCCACTGTCTTTATGTGATTCACAGTTATAATTGGGAGAAAAGACATAACCACAACCATGCAGAAAAAGTGGGAAAATCAATTATGGTTATATGTCAATATACTCCTAAGTGCTGTGTAACCAGGGAAGCTAAAGTAGAACTGGTTATTCTAATTGTTATTATTAAGTAGTTCTCTAGAAGTCCTTAAGAAAGAGAAATGAGCCAAACCAACCGAGTGTAATGAATACACACATGGCCACATTTTAAGTTTTTTGCCACATAGAAAAAAAACATTAGCTATAAATGGAATAAAAATTATAAGCTTCTCATTTAAAATTTTCCTCTAGTGTTATACCATAATGGGTCATGGCAGTGTGGAGCTGATCTTGAATGTTGCCAACAGATCATAAGACCTATTGATCTGGAATGTTTTCAAGTGTCAAGTTACCCACAGTGTCAAGACCAAAGTAGCTAGGTTCATAGAAATTCAAGACTAAAACCAGAAGATACGGCCACTAGATGATGATCCATTTGTTCACTTGTGGGAGAAAGGAAAGAAGCTACAACTCAAAGACCACCTATGTAGGTGTGGAAATATTAGGGGTCCATCTTGCATGGCCGAGAAGGCCAACCACACTAATCCAATCATATGTACTTACTTACTTAAATATAATCATTTGTAAGTGGAGGCTATGGCAAGTTAAAAATTCATGAGGGAAATAATCTTTTTTCATTTTTAGCTGAGAGAGAAAATCTGATAAATTATATCCATGCATCACAATATTTGAAATTTAAAATCTGTAAACAGGATAGGAACACGGAAGGACTTTTCGTGTTTTACATTGCTTTAAACTTCTATAGGAAATGGTGATAATCAGTCATTTTGGCTTTCTCATCATTCCCACTTTTCAGTGCCAGTGGCTTGTTTCATAGGTCAGGTTGCAGTTATTTTCATTGCTTTTGCTGCCTTGTCATCTTTTCATTTTTCTCTGGTTTGGAGATGATTTTGGCCTTTGCCATAAGTAGTTGATAGTAGGGCAGAATATGTGCGGTTTATTGAAAAAGGGCACCTGTTTAAGTGAAATACTGTTATAATAATGAACTTGTTTTAAAAATTGAGACAATAATTCCTGAACCCATAGTTCCACCAATTCCCTCCACTGAATCTTTAGGGAGATTATATTAAATCAAAGGTTAGAAGTATAATCACAGTCACTCCAAGCCCTCAGTTAGAAAAATTCCTAACATTTAGACTGAGGTTTGGTTCTCTGCTATAAATTTACATTTATGTCCATCTCTAATTAACCTCTAGTCTCTTTGTAATTGAGGCAAAGGGTTAATTAGGGATTAGTAGAAACATTTGGGTAAAGAAGCAGCATTGTAAGTCATAGTATCTGTCAATAGACACTGAGAGAGGAAGCTTTTTACAAAACAAACCTTTTCTAACTTCACAACTTGAAGAAGTAGGTAAAATAGGTATTATCAGCCCTAGCCTTCTGCTCTGAGATGCCAGTTGGGACAAATGGCTCACCTTGATATCTTTTTCTCTACCATAGCTCAGTCCTCCTTCCTCTTTCCCTTTTCATTGGCTTGCCCCAGGGCTGCTGATAATTTCCATTTCAACCATAGATAACCCCCACTCTCTGGTTCCAGACACTAGAAATCTCTAATGTCAAACATTCTAATAACTTATGTTCTGGACTTGTCTTCTTTTTTACAGGAGATGTCCAGGGGTTGCTAAGTTTCTTCATACAATCTGAACACTCTTCCTGTCAACAGCACTCTAGGCCAGCTAAAAACTGTTTATGCCTAATCTAAAATGTTTGCTTGCTTGAGGCTTTCCGTCACCTGATAAATGCGTCAGGAGCACAGCAATCAGTGGACACCTGTCCCACTACTAACATACGTATCCAGTAACTTCCTGACTCTTAGGAGTGGTCAATTTTACCTTCTATTTTTTATGATCTTTTTCTTTTTTTTTTGCACTCACCATGTCAGTTCAGTAATGGAGGCAGCACTTGGTTTGGCACCATAATTCCTGAATCTCAGCTCTGCTACTTACTCCATGCAGGACCTACTTTTCCTTTCTGAGCCTCATTTTCCTCATATATAAAGACAAAGTATTTGGATGAGATGACCTTTCTATGATTCTGTGATCTCCTATTTACAGCACTGTTCATTTCTCTCCTACAAGAGAAAATTCATGACATGTGGGCTAGAGGAAGCTCTTGGTCAAGTTCATTTCTTAGTCTCAAACATTACTCTCGGAAAGCTTTTTCATGATCTTTTCCTATGGCCAGGTTTGCATTCAAGTAACACAGTATCACTATATATCAATGCAGATTTATCTTGACAAGTTCTTAACAAATTTTGCCCGTCTTTTCATCCTCAGTAATAAATGTTGGCATCAGTATTTTCATGGTAGTCTTTGCTTTTGCTCATCCTGAGTCGTGGAGAACAAGATAAGAGAATGCCCCTTGAAATGATGTTCCTTTTTGCTTTGTGAGCATGATGAACCAAACTGGGATGATTCCTTTATTAGCCTCTCTAAGGAGAACCTATAAGCCAGTCTGTCATTTGGCTGCAACCTCATTCTGTCTTCTGGATTTATTTATAGCAAGAATGTTTGTATTGTGATGGTTCAGTATATGGAATAGCATATTGATTCAGTGACCATTGTACATATACTGGACATTTAGAGTAACAATATTTAATCTCTGTAGAATTAAAAACCCTGTGATACTTAATATTCTATAGGTAATAGTACAGAGGACCCCCATTTTCACCACTGAGAAACCCTTATTACAGAAGCAAAGACCACAGTACAATACTGGGGGAAATCTTATATTTTCCTTTGTTTTATGGGTTTTCATGGCCAAATAATGTATCACTAAGCAGTCATCTTACTGGTGAGGAGTATCTCCTTTTATAGTAAGCCTGGTCCTTAGATAGTAAACAGTGAGAGCCATACCTGAAGTCTATCTAGATTGACTAATCTTCCAGAGGTCAAGCCCTTCTGGAAAAGCCCTAAGGGATATCTTAGAAATATCTCCACATTGGGCTAAGGCCTTGGAGAAGGATTTTTGCAAAGGACTATACCATTTACACACGTAAACTGGATTTCACCAAAATATGTGCTATTAACTTAACAATAATAAAATGAATGAATGGGTGCGGCTTATGAAATATGTATACAATTCATTTTTTAAAAATAACACATGCATCTAATAAGTACACAGCATCCTCCTTACCAAAGAAACAAAGATAAACATGATATGTAACCTTTGTTCTTGAATTTACCTGTGCCTATCTATCAACCAGCTTTTAGTATTTAAAGGGTCTATGACTTAATAAGATGGAGCTGAAAAATCCTTGCTAGGTTCATAGGATCATAGAGATGGAGGCAAAAAGGACTTTAGAGGTCAGAAGTCCAACGACTTCATATTACAGATGAGGAAGGTAAGCCTTGCCCAGGATCACACGACTAGTAAGGGTCTGAGGTAGGAGTCCCACTCAGGCCTTCTTGCTTTCAGATCCAATATCCTATCCACTATACTAGTGGGGTCAGACTTAATTAGAAATGAAGACCACTAATCTGTACATAAGGATCCCTGTGGGCTACATACTGCCTTATTTTAAAAATGTAATATTATCTATTTTTATCATATTTTTATTTATTTTGTTAAATATTTTCCAATTACATTTTGATCTGGTTAAATATTTTCCAATTACATTTCATCTGGGAAGCATTGCAGCAGCCTACTTGTCCCCTCTACAAAGTACTACATAGCCAAGGATGCCTCTCTCCACCAACACAGATTGCAGTTTCTCTCCAGGTTAGTAAATGATTCTCAAGAGTTTCTGTGGTTAAAAAAAGAAAAGAGGGACAGTTAGGTGGCACAGTGAATAGAGAACTGGCCCTGAAGTCAGGAGGACCTGAGTTCAAATCTGGCCTCAGACACTTGACACTTAACTAGCTATGTGACTGTGGGCAAGTCACTTAACCCCAACTGCTTGCCTTCTTCCCCCCAAAAAAAGAAAAGAAATAAGTATCAGGGTACTTTTCCACAACAAAATATCTTAGAGAGAGCTACCTGAGGTCACCAAGAGAATAAATGACTTGCCCAGGATGACATATTAAGTATGATTCAGAGGCAGGGCTTGAAACCAGGTCTTCCTGTTCTAATAGATGGTCTCTTTTCATCATACTTGATGCCTCTCATCAAGAATAAAAATATGAATCTATATTGAGGTATTAATGTGCACACTGTATGGTTAATTGTGGGGAAAGTATTTTGGAAAATGTAATTTCTACAACATTACAGAGACCTGGTCTTGTTTGTCACCAAATCTGCATTATTATGCTATGCAGAAAAAAACTAAATCTGAAATGGTAATCCACTGAAGTACAGTTAAATTTACCAAGTCAAAAATTTTCATCATTACTTCTCTAAAATTTATTTTAGCCAATGGGTGTACTGATTTTTCTTTTACAATAATGTTACACAGATAGAAATAATGTATTGTAAAATAACAGCTTTTACCTATTATTGAATAGAAAATAAAACCATCATAAATATGTAAACTATAATACTACTCACATAATAAAATACATATTACATTTCTTGGGGTAGACTTGTGATTCTTGTGGGACCTACAGTCCTGAAAAAAAAAATTATTAGTAATATTTTCCCAACAAAAACTATTCCAACTGTAAAATAAACATATTATCAGGTAGATTTATCTTTGTACAGAGAGCCCATATTGTTATCCTAAATCAAGTTGATAGTAGCTGGTGAATCACTATAATAAAACTGATATAACTGAATACTTTTTATTAGTGCAAATATATAGGTATGTATGTACATATAAGTAGTACGTATATTTCTCTTACTGAGGTTTTTTTCTCTCAGTTCCCTTAATAATATAACATCAATAAAAAATACTTTCACGGTCTTTTTCTTTCTAGTTTATGATATGTTTGCTGAAGGAAACACTGAGCAACTTATTATCTGTAGGAGCTTTCCTGAGTCCTGAACTATAAGCAAATTAATTAGAAAGTATAGAGAGAGATAAGCTTTAACCAACAATCCAAATCAAATTATAAACTAAATAATAAATTCCAGTTGAAGCTATTACTGACTAATGAAGTTGGCTGATGATGTAGAGGCTAAAGATGTGGGGACCAACATACTTTCTTTTTCATAGCAATGTATTGTCAATGCATTAAGGTCCATTCTTCACTGCCATTTTTCCCCAAGAAATTTGCTTCCTGGTCAACCAAGAAATGAGCACAATTCAAGAGATACAAATTTGCCACTTTGGTCACAATGCTTCTCTCAAAACGCTGAAATAGAAGGACCTCTATCATCTTCCTCTACCTGTTTAACCTGACCTTTGGATACTCAGCCACAGGAAATTATCTACTAGTACAGGGATCCCTAAATAGGTGCTTATTATTTTTTTATATTTTGATACTGAATTTCAATATGAGTAATTTTCTTTGTAATACTATGTATTTTATTTTATGAATTTAAAACGTTTTTTTGAGAAGTAGTCCATAGTCTTCATGACACACAAACAAAGAATAAGAACCCTTGGACTAGAGCTTGAGAAAGGTTAATACAGTAGAAAGAGCACTGGATCAGAGTCAGATGACTTGATTTCTACTTCCTTCAACAAGTCACTTGACCTCTATAGGATGCTATTTTCACACTGCAAAATGAGGAGTTTGAGCTAAATATGCTCTAAGGCACCACTAGCTCTAAATTCTGTGATCTAGATATATATTACCATCAGTCTTTATGTATGTATGGTATCTTGGAAGAACCGTGTGTGGCCCAGATTTTTCAGGTCTGTGCAAACATTTTGCTAACAATTAAGTGTGGGAGTGAAAGCTTTAAATAGAAAGGAAAGATATTTTTGGAACCATTATGTCTTCAAATCTAGAGAAGAGAAAGATGTGAGGCAAATGCTATTATTATCCCCATTTCACTGCTGAGGAAACTGAGGCAGACAGATAAGTGACTTGCTGAGAGTCACACAGCTAGTATGTGACACATAGTCTGAGCTTGGATTTGAATGCAGGTTTTCCTGACTCCAGGCCCAGACTCCATCTGCCATATCACCTAGCTACCAAGAGTGAACACAGAGACACTCATTACCACCTGAATAAAAGGTAGCACATTATTCTAAAGCAACTCTCTCAAATGATATGTCAATGTGAGAAAAGTCAGAAAATGCTAAGCACAATCACCTTCCACGCCTATGACTGATGTGATCCTACTGCTAAGATTAACAAGAATAGTCATGAATCATCCTTCTTCCTCGTTTCCTAGTAACTAATTTCATTTTCTGATCTTAGCTTTCACTATTTTGTTTAAAGCAGAATTATGAAATCCACAAGTGGTTCAGTCACTATTCCACTCATTTTCAGCATCAATATTTAAGTGTTTTTTTAATTAGATGCCCAAGTCAACAAAGAACATGTACTTTGACTATTTCGTACCAGTTTTCATAGGTTTTATTAAATTAGTGTAGGGAGAAGCTTGTATTTTGTAATAGAAATGGTATCTGTGAAAATGTTTGAGATCCCAAGCCTACAGACAGTAAAGGAAAGACATTTACTTTACCAAAGTTTTTCCTATTTTCTCTTAAGAAAAAAATTAGCTGGGAATTAAAATCACCACAAACAAACCTTGAAAGTTATTTGCATTGGGGAAAACATATGATGACCCTTCAGAGGCAGGCAAAGCAATGAATTTATTCTTATGCTTACCTAATGCCCAGTATTAAAGCCTGAACTTGGATAAAAGCATGACTTATAGTCACTGGGGCTCTTTGTCTCCCCAGAGCCAGTTTCACCATTCTGAAATCGATCCAGAATATCATAATATCCTGAGGCACAGTGATAACTACATAGGTGCTCCTCTGCTCAAAAATCTTCAATGACTTCCCACTGAATATGGAATAAAATACAAATTCATTAGTAATCTGACATTCAGAGATTTTCATTTCTAATTTCAAACTACCTCTTCTGCATTACTCTATGTTCCAGTCAAATTGTATCATTCTCTTTCCAAAATACATCTTTCAACTAGGTGTGGTTGCCCACGCCTATATTCCCTGCTCTGAGGGAAGGCAAGTTAAAGAATCTCCTGAGCTCAGTTGTTCTGAACTGCAATGGCCTAAACTATATGAAGGTATCTGCCTGAAGTCTGGCATCAATACAGTAAGCCCCTGGGAAAGGGTCCACTGGGCTGCCTGAAGAGGATGGTGGACCAGCCCACATCACAAATGGAGCAGTCAAAGCCTCTGCTTTGATCAAATTAGACTGGGTCTGGGAGTGGAAACTATAATTCCAGACAAACCAAAAAAAACCCACATCTCATATATTTCTACCTCTGCTAGTGGCTCTTACCTGAATGAATGCCTTCCTCCACTGCGATTGTTAATCCCCCCCCTTCATCCAGTCAAAAGCAGTCTACCTGCTCTGGGTCAAATGCCATCTTCTTCATGAAGCCTTCTGTACTTAACTAGAAGTGCATTTTGTTCTTCCACACTTGTATTCTGCCCTATATGATGGTAATTTGTGTGCGAAACCAAACAGTGCATAGAAAATTTACTGGGTTCACCATGGCTTGAATCTATCCTAGAACTGGACCCTGCTTAAAAAAAAAAAGTAGGGCATTAAACAAGATTCTACTTGTTTTTACTTCTAACTGAAACTTAGACAATAGGTGTGGGGTGAAGAGTTTAGAGGGGGGGCACAGGGAGATGTATAGTAGAGGTAAAGTCCAAGAAATCCATAGTCAAAGATAAGAACCTTCAGATGAGATTTTCTACAGCCTTTCAGAGATTTAAATCTTTTTTTTTTTAAACATATTTTCACATGTGAATTAGGGATAGGTATAGGGATTGGATTTGTTGATTTCACTGGAAAGTCTTAGACAAGGAAGTCCTGCCAGAATTGTTCAGCACTTTCTTTGGAACCCAGAGGCTCAGAAACTTGCCTAAGATATTGAAAGGTTAATTGACTTGCCCAGTGTCATTCAGTCAGTGTCAGAGTTAGGACCTGAATTTAGGTCTTTCTGATTACAAAACTCATTCTCTAAGCACTTGCCCACACTGCCTCTGGATTCTCAGGGAAAACTCAAGGGAACATGTAACCTTCATGAACATGTGACAGTTTTGGGAACTGTTATTTTCTTCAATTCTGAAATTATCTGCCTCAGTGTGTAGGGTTTGTTGCTCTCTCCCAAGGGGGACAGTCTAAGGTTGGGAGAGAAGAATTAAAACTATACCTTGTTAAGAAGTAGATGAAGGAACTGGGATATTTAACTAATAGGAGAGAACTTGGTTGGGGGGTCGGGGGGGAAGGGAGCCAGGGCAGGATATGACAGCAGTCTTCAAATATTTAGAAAACTATCATGTGAGGAAAAAAAAAGATTAAACTTAATTTACTTGGCCAGAGAGGGAAGAATTAGGATCAATGTGTGGGTGTTACAGAGAGGGAAATGCCAGTTTCATGTAAAAAACATTCTATGAGTCAGACAAAGTAGGTAGTGTTGGGAAAGTAGCTTCCAACACTTGAAAGTAAATTTTAAAAAGGATATAGTCTAAAACCAATGGCAATATGGGAATAGCAGGTAAGGAATTGAACTTAGGATCTGAAGTCCTGGATTCAAATCTTGCTTCAAACACTTCCTGGGTAAGTAACCGAATTACTCTGTACCTCCATCTCCTCATCTATAAATTGGACCTAATAACCTCCAAGGTCCTTTCTATCTCTAAATCTGTGATTCTATGATTAGGAAAAATTTATTACCTTCATAGAGTTGGCTCAGTCCTTAAGAGAAAAAGGTTACTATTCATCAGCTCTGTGCTGATAGAAAATTTGAGAAATGAGTGTGATCTTTCAGATGCAGCCACTCAATACTACAGATTGCTGTTGGTCCATGGTTCCTCATTCCATGTGGCTCCTGTCCATGTCTTTTCCATTAAAGGTCTACCTAGCCAGTCCATTGTGGTAGGACTTCCTTTAAGTCTTTAAGGAGACAAATATTGCTATCTTTTCATAGATATCAAATTTTTAAATGGAAATGGGTATACTTAGGGATTCACGGACTGATGCCTGGCCAGAATCCCCTATGCCCTCTTGACTTCTCTAAGAACTACAAGTTAAAATGAGAATCCAATTTTTACAAACCCTAACTTATGAAATGAATCACACCTAGATATGTCTCACAAGATGAATACTAGCAAACTATTTTTAATGAACAATAGCTAAAGAGATCCCCAATGTCCCTTATTAATCCATTCCATCCCTCTCTGCCACAGCAGGTTCTTCTGTTAGCAATTTCAGTCTATTCTCTCCTGGGATGGAGGCCGCTGAACAGTTAATCACTTTCCTTTGTATTATAATTCTTCATTCACTTGAGAACCATTATTAGAATTTCTTTATATAAGATAAACATTCTTCATTCCTTTACGCTTTCCTTATTGCCTTAAGTTTTCAATCCTTGATTGGTATTAGTGCTCATATACAGAAAACAACTGGTCATACCTATAGTCATTGGTGTCCCCAAAATCATAGTTCAGTATCAAGCTTTAACAGAACTTCTAAAACTTTAGTTAAGTTTTAGTAGCTCAGAACTTCAGTAAGACTTTGGGGATACCCCAAATATACAGAAGGCGCTACATGTATGCATGTGTGCATATACATAAGCAAATATGTATATGTGTGTATAAACACACCTATGTATATATGTACAACTATGCATACATACAACTATGCATGTACATATACATGTATGTGTATATACACAACTATGCACACACAAAAATATATACACATGCATGCAACTATACACCTGTTTATGCTTACATATGTCTATAAATGTGAATACAGACATTGTGTCTATATATATATATAAGTGTAAATATGTAAGAATATACCATACTTATACATGCATATGTCTATAAATATACACATATACTATGTAAAATAACTTATTACTCTGAGTTCTTCTCTCACTTAAGCCTCTGAATATCAGACTATACCAAATCTGTATACTCGATAATTTTTAGAGACTTTTTGGTTTTAAAAAAAAAAAAGTATGTCTTCAGGGTAGGAAAAAAAAAATCTGTGCCATTTCCAGAATTCTACTTGCTTACTCCTCTCATCTAGCCTGACCTTACCATATTTAATATTAACATATAGTATTTAAATATCCTAGAATTTTAGAGTAAACAAACTAATGAAAGAATATAGCTACAAGAACAAATTAGGCTTTACAAATTATGTGAGTGCAATGCATTCATATTAAGTTCTTTAAATATGTCCATTTCAGGTACCTACTGAGAACATATAGACATGTCAATTCAAGACATACTGGAATAGTAATTAGATTGCTCAGTACATCATGAAATATTCTTAGTGACTCATTTCTATATCTGAGAAGGGGACAAAAGGTAATGTAGCTTTGTATAACTAAAAAAAATTTAGGAAAAGCAACGCAAGTAAAGTGAATTATAATAAAAAGACTGTGAAAAAGATACTTCTCGGGCATTATTTTCTAACTGGAAATAAATGGCATGTCATATTCTTGCATTCTTTTTTTAACACAGTAGCTTTGATGATATTGAGTGAAATTAAAGTTATGAACACATTGTAGCTAAAGATTAATAAACACATACATAACAAACACATTAATAAACATATGAAACCAAAAAAATATGCAGCTCAATAATACGGTAGATAAAATAAAGGCAGGACTCTGAGACAAGAAGAACTGAATTCAAATTCTGCTTCAAATACTATCTCTGTAACCCTGGAAAAGTTACTTAATCACTCTGATCTCAACTTCCTCATCTGTAATATATCGCTACTTACCTCACAGGGTTGTTGTGACAATCAAGTGAATTAACATATGGAAAGCACTTTGCAAACTTTAAAACACCATAAAAATGTTTGCTATTATTGTGTGATAAAATTATTGTTTTTCCTCAGTCTGAGAGATGATTCTGTTCACCCTTATTATGGAGTAGAGAATGGGATAAAGTTAATATAAATAGATATAGGGAAGCTGACATACCTGCTCTCTTCTATTGAATCAGACCTTGGTAGCGTGACATGATGTTATTTGAATTATTCTTAATTCATCAAATGTTAGGCAAGCAACAATGACTATTACAATTCTTTCCAAAGGTCAATAATTGGGGATTCTTTGTGCTCACTTTACAGGGCCATTGAAAGCAAAAATCTACCATTGTAAAGAAGAAAATATCACATAAAGGTGAGTTGTAGTTGCTGAACCATTGATTTGTGCTATTAAGCATAAATGAACAAGAAATGGTTTTTAAGGATCTCAATTAAATTTATGCCTGAAAATACTATTGAAGAGAATTTCACCATTGGCAGTCTCAAGCACAGAATACAAAGGCATCCAGCTGAATTTGACAGGAGTTTGCTTGCCCAACCACTGACCAGTGTCAGTCACAGTTGACAAGTGTCTTTTTTTTTTCATCTTCCCTCTCCTTCTACTAACAAAAGGACAAAACTTCAAGAATACAACCACAGACTTTTCTTGGACAATACGGGTTGACTTCGTAGGTGGCTAGGAGAAGGGAAGGATGCAGAAGGAAATGGAGCTCTGGCTGACCTACTATCATTTAACCCACAGGTGCATTCTGGAACCATGTGATACAGAAAGCTGCCCTTACAACTTGCAACATACCATTTTTCTCCCATATTATGTTCCTAATACTTAATAGAAATAAACATGGTATTTTTACAAGAAAAATTCTCTCAGATCTTGGGAAGGTGATCATCACAGATGCTGTCAAAATCCAATATCCAATGTAATTGTGGAGGGGTCATATTTTGTCAAAGAAAGTATGGAGTATTTGATGTCAATGTAGAGCAAGAATTAAGGAAAACTACACCTCTGTAAACTAACAAAGTATTGAATACTAAGTTTTGTGTGTGCTTTCATCCGTTCTCTTGAGAGCCCAGGTATTCAGATGGGAATTTTTGAATGTGAATCAAATTTTCCTTTTACAAATACCTCTATATCAAAGACTGCTTTCAGTTCTCAAAGCCTATTCTTCTAAACTCTACAGTCTTCTGGTACCTGAGATGTTCTATTTTTAAAGTTGTCAACAATGTTTTTCCCTTTTTCTGCCATCCAAATAGTCTAGTTCTTAACCTTCAGTCCTCTGATCCTGTTTCATAAGACAAGATAACAAAGCTGTGTATAAACACAAAGGACCATAGCAATGATGAATCTATATGCCCCAACTCTCTGGCTGCAAAAATAGACAAATTCCAAGAAAGAGCTTCTTGACACTATACTGTTCATATGCTAACCATGATTCCAAGCTAACAAATGTGTTGATTTATTTCCTTTCAGTGTTGCTAAGAGAAGGTTTTCAGGTTGTCAGCAGAACACTAGGAAAAGCATTACATGCCAAAAGAGCTGTCCATCGAATAAAGCATGCTGGCAGCCGCTCTGTATTTTAATCACATGCTTGTCCAGTAACTCATTTTCTTCAAAAGACAAATTTGTCAATGCCAGCTTGATACTTGAGGTAATTTCATTTTTGCAATCTGTGTTTCCCCATCCTTGGCTCTTATCTTAAAAACCATTATGCCTCTGGCTATAAGTAATTTGATGATTCTCAGGTCACAATATTAAACACGGCACTTCTCTATTTTTAAAGTGTGTCTGATTTTAGAAAATGTATTAGTGAGTTTTGGGATACTGGTTTACCCACCGGCAGCTGACATGCTGACAATTGAAGGCAATAATGAGGATAAGCATGATTACGTTAAAATTCATGCAGAGAGGACCAAAAACAAACACAAACTTCCCTTTTCACAGTATTTTCATAATGAGAGACCCAAGACATCTTTTAAACAAACCTATCAAAGGAATACCATCACATCCCACTTGTCCTGAATTTGATCTTTCTAAAACAAACAACAAAAGGCATGAAACCCCATCTCTAAAACGAGAGGTAAAAAAATTTTTAAATGATTTAACATGATGACAATTTGACTAAGACAAAACAAACCCATGAATCTGAATCTCAAACATACTCCAGTTCTACTCTGCCCACACACCATCTGCTGCCGGTTTTAGAAATACAAAGTTACAGGTGGAGTGGGTATCAGTTTTGCTTTTAAATACATTCGTTAAAAAAAAAATGCTTGCAGCTCATTTCTGAAGGCTTGTGGCCTGACCTTACAGTGAGCAAACATTAGCTGTCAAAATACACCATAATTTGTGGAGGTGGCCAGAGCTTTTTAAAAGAAAGTGAAAAGTATCTGATGTCAATTTAAAGCAAGAATTGCCTTTGCAAGATAACAAGGTATTGAATAATAATGTTTTTATATGCCTTCATTAGGACATTTGAGGGCTCAGGTATTCAGATGAGAATCTTTGCATAAAATTTTAGTTCAGATATCTATTTATCCTATTTCCTCCAGGCTTTTATTTTGTAAACTAAATGACATTGTATTACAAATTTTGTCATTCCTGGTCAACACTTTCTGCCAAAGAGAAATCAATCAATCAATATTTATGAAGTGTTTATTGTGTGCCAGGCACTAGAGCAATAGATAGCCAAGAAAAAGCAAAAACCAGCCCTGGCTTCAAGAAGCTTACATTCTAGTGACTAGATTGGTTTTGATTGTATATAACCAACAGCACATGACCAGCATCCCATGTGGATATACATTTTGTAACATGAATAAGAATTAAGGTCCCAATATCAAGTCTAATAAATCAACGTGGAAAGTCAAAAACGATCAAGAGGGTAGCAGAGGACAAATAATCAAGAGCATAAGGCACGGTGGAATGAGTCTGAAAATGTTTTTCTATTCTCAGAAAACTCAGACTCTCTCACTACAGAATGATGAGAAATCTCCATTAAACTTCTTATTTCTGACAGAAAACATGCAATAGTAATAACGATCATTTCTTATTAGCAGGTAGCAGACATGTTGAAATAGGCATATGTCCACAAATAAAATAGGAAGGGTAGGGAGGAAGCGAAAGGAAACGTAGGGGAAGCAGGGGCAGAAAAAGGAGAAAGTAAAGAAGGAGGAGGAAAAGAGGGGGAAGAAGGAATAGGGAGAAGAAAGGAGAAAGGGAGGAGAAGGAAAAGGAGGGCTCTGTTCATCTTGGTCCATATGGTTTATAGGAAAGAAATGACCTTATAAGATTAAGGCCTTATTTAACCTGGGGAAGGGATAAGGATGTGCAGTATCCTAGAAATGACTAAGGCTAGTTAAGATTTGGACCTTTCTTTGCAGTTTTCAAGAATTCTAGGACACAAGAATTTCTCCAAAGTTACATTTGGAGCTCTCTAATTTTACAATGTCCAGGCAGTTAATCCTTCTCGGCATAACATATTCCCAAAAACTATCAAAATGTATTTCATTTTAAAATGAATTCTATTTTCTTATAAGAATACTATTGTGGGAAGTTGAGTTTCTGACCATTTATTCAGACATGCATTCAAAGAAAAGATGCAACAATAAAACTCTATACTTTTAGATTAAAATTGTGTACTATCACCTATGAAATGTACATATACTGCATACATTTATTTCACAGAAAGCTCATAAGTAGAACAATATGATGTTTCTCTAGGACAGTGAATATATTTTTTACCTTTTCTTTTTATCCCTAGGGCTTACCACAGTACCTGATATTTTTAAATATTTTATATATTTTTTTATTTTTTATTCTCATATAGCACACAAATTTTTTACATATATAGCCTTTAAATTTACCTGTTAATAGACTAGCTACAAAAACAGTGATAACTTAATTAACGTGTCTATTTTCCACAGAATTTAGAATCAAGCACTCACGAATAAATCAAATGGCCCAGGTTGTTTTTAGTTTTTGTATTTTTGTCAAAAGTATGTGAAAAGAGGAAAAAAAACTTCATCTATACAAAAACAGTTAAAATTGCTTTATTTGAAATGGAAAAAAAAAAGAAAAACCAGAAACCATCTGGATGTCCAACAACTGGAGAATAGCTAATAAAATACATTAAAATGTCAGAATACTAGGATACCATGAAAAATGACAAATGTAAAGATTACAACATGGAAAGAATTAGATGAGGCAAAGATGAATCAGTATAAGCAGAACAAAAGAATATACATTTCTCTAATTAAGTAAAAATAAATCACTCCAAAGAGTTTGTCATAACTATCCCCATGAGAAAAATCAAGTGGATGAGGAATGCCGATTGTCATAGTGATGATGATACTAATAAATCTGTGCAAGGAAGAATGAAGTAAAGCTTTCAATGTATCTCCCAGTAGTAAAAGGATGCATTCAAAATCAATCCACTGAGATTAGACAAGCCTCAAGAATACCATAAAAAGGGTTCTATCTACTTTTCCACAGTGATGGCAGCAGTGACATTTCTCCCAGTGAAAAGCATTTTTTAAGGATCTAAATAGACATTCCTCCCCTTTATCACTCTTTAAACAGTGCTCACTTTCAGATCAAATATATGGCACCAGAAAACAAACAATGGAGTTTGAAGGACATTCTACATTTCATCAGAAAGCACAGAAATAATATTAATAGTTTGTTAGTGAATTCAGGCTTTATTTAAAAAGAAATCTCTCGCAATTGTTCATGAAAGTACAAGATTGCAACCTGACCTGTTCCATAGGACCTGTTGATTTATGCTGTCCTCTGTATTGAAATACTGGCCAAAGGATAAAGAGGAGTGAGAACTAAGAACTGAATTATCAATTAGGCTAAGCAGGGAAATGTGTAGACCAATTAATTATATATATTTTGCCTTGAAGCTCAAATTTCAAAGGAAGTTTGAATTCAGGCATTTGCAAAAGTTTAATAAATTAAATTCAGGAATTTTAAATAGCTTTTTCAGTGTGTTTTGATTGTTTGACTGGCCTTTTAACTATTCAGCATACTGATCTTTTAACTACTTAATTTATCTTCCTTGAAATCCATGGTCACTCAAGAGGTCAGTTTGATTATCTTCATAATAAAAAAAAAAGTGGATAAAGAGTACATATGCCCAAATGACCTACAATTGGATAGACAGTCCATTGAGTTAAGCCATAAGTGAATATCGAATATATTACTTAAATCATAGCTCCCAGATGCAAACTTTCAACTTCCAAAATGGTGGTATAGCTCAAAGTGAATGTTTCAAACAAAAGTAATCTCAATGATCAGTTGTCATTAGAAAAAAAAAGATGTACGCAGACATGGAAATGAATAAAATACAAACAAAATATAGGGCTTTAGAATAGTTTTATCTTCCATCAAAAAGACAAAAAATAATAATAATCCCTTCTTATTAAGCCATGTGGTAGTTTAATTTGGAGGAAAGAAATGACAGCTATGGAAGCTAATCCCAGCCCTGTCACATACTATTTTGTGGCCTTGAGAGAGAATCACTTCACCTCTCCATGTCTCAGTTTCCTCATCTACCAAATCAAGGCATTTGATTAGATGACCTGTTAGGTCCTTTCTAGCTTTGAAGATATTATCCCATGATTCTATGGGCCTATCTCAAGTCCAGAGACTGCCTGCATTCAGAGGCTCATCACCAGAAAGTTGGCCTGCAGGTGATGAATTTGTTTTTCCACATCTTTTCACAATTTACCAAATTGTGAATATGTGGCAATTGGCATCAGAGGAGGGAGCATCCACACTTATAAAATAATCTATTCTTTAAAAAAAAGACATGAAGAATGTGTGAAAACTCATTTGTCAGACAGTGGCATCATATTTTAAGTTGATGTCCCAGAAAAACACAGAATTCTGTAAACTCTAACAGAATATGATCAAATATCTGTTCAGAGGAATATCTCATCTTTAACGGTTCTTTTGGTCATTTCTCTGATTATTATAACTTAAAAAGTTTGAAATGGGAAAATTTAAAGGAGTCAATTGTTCTCTATATGCTACTAGACTTAAAAAATGTCTGAAGGCAAAAAAGTAGGGGGGTACATAAGTAGTATTTTTAAAAATTAATTTACCTGTGTTACCCACTAGCTTCTATCAAAATCCATGCATCTACCAGTCCTACTTCTTAATATTTTTTTCTATCATCAATTGGACTAAAGTATATTTCCTAAATTTAGTTTTAGAGTAGTAAATCTCTAAGTAGTTCATGTTGAGATTGTTCAAAATCAGGTCTATGTTGCTACATTTCAGTCAGAAATAGTATTTTTAAAATTCAGAGAAAACGCTATTCAATCTTCAGAAGTACATTTCTTACTCATTTTGTTGCTCTCAAAAAGTGTCAAAATGTAAAGGTCTTCCAAAAAGAAGGTGAAAGAGGAATGCTATGAAGGCATTATGGAAACTGAAGGCGACTCCTTTCTTACAGTCTGTTTAAAGGTCAGCAATAACCATATTCCACAAGAGAACTGGCAGATAGGCGCTTAATGGGCCAACTTTGCTGGTTAGTGGGATATCGGAGTCTTCAGCAATGCAATGAATTATCCTGATTGAGCTTATCATACTGTAGCGATACCCATTCAACATGGAAGAATTTTTCTCTCTCCAAATTCAATATACTATAGTGACTTGTTAAAAAAAAAGGAAAGCATTATTATTTCTCCTGGGGTCGAGAATTAGAAGAAAGAGTGTGTGCGTGCGTGTGTGCGTGCCTGTGTTTGTGTGTTTATGCATGTATGTGTGCAGGATATATGATGTGCATATGTATGTGTTTATGTATTTATGTATCTATTATAGTTACATGTATAATCTGTTATCCTTCTAAACCCATGAAAGTATCAATATTCTGTGTGTTTGAAAAAGGAATTAGTATTAACCTATTTTGAATTCAGTGATCATATTTGTAATTGTGCATGCTATATCCTCATTAGAGACGAAGCACTGGCTACCAAGTAGAGAGCTGGCATGGAGAGCAGGGAAGAGGCAGATTAAAAGTCTTTTAACCTCTGATGGCTTTAAGACAGGGGTTCTTAACCCGCAGTTCTCAAAATTTTGTGTTTTAATATTTTGGTAACTGTATTTTAATACATAGTAACTGTCTTCCTTTGTAATCATATGCATTTTATTGAATATATTTAAAAACATTATTCTGCGAAGAGGTCCATAGGCTTCACAAGACTGTCAAGGTGGTCCGGAACACAAATAAAAGTTAAGAACCCCTGCCTGGAGACAATCACTTCCAGAGAAGGTGCCAACCTGCGAAGGCACAGGGAGCTTCCTATATCAAGAAAATCACAAGTCTAGTCCCTAGTCCTACATATGTATTCTATATTCTGCATGTGATAAAAAGATATACTGATCACACCCTCAGGGGAAAGTTCATGGATTTCAGAGCACTTTTGTAGGCTTGTCTAAAAGGAGTTTGATCCCAGGAATCCCATATTTCAGTTCTTCTGAGGATCTGTGACCTCACAAGACCAATAAGATTTAGATCTGAACAAAGATTTAGAGATAAGTGATGTCAGTCTTCCCTCAGCTAATCAACAACTGTGTGCTAGGCACCCTAATAGGTGCTGGGATACAAAGACCAAAATACACAAAGACAAAAGCTATCCACAGAGAGCTTACATTCTGTGGCCAACTATAATCCTTCTACACTATAATAAAATAGTCTTCTGAAATTATGGCAGCTGAGAAACCAGCATTCTCTGTGTGCAGCAAGGCTGATGACTGAGGCATTGATCTGCAGTCTGTTGCAAGGTGCCTCATTGGAGCTTTTTCAAGTGTGGTTGGACCTTCCAAAGCTTGCATCCTGCTGGGATAGGATAGCCTGTGAATTACTCCCACCATGATGAGCTGTTGGAATAAGGATCATCTATAGCAGTGGTTCTCAACCTGTGGGTCGTGACCTCTTTGGGGGTCAAACGACCCTTTCACAAGGGTCACAGGGGTCGCCTAAACCATCGGAAAACATGCTCCTCTATCTGTCTCCAGGCAGGTCCACCCACACGCAGATATGCCCACATGCAAGTATTAAAGGGCCGCAGCATTAGGAAGGTTGAGAACCACTGATCTATAAGATGACAAAAAACAAAACTGACACCTTCCTTTATTGCAGGAGGTTGTAAAGTGTTTATGCCATAGAATCTGATTGAATTGCTGATTTTTCTCTCTGCTTTATTTGTGTTTTTCATACTCAGTAATTATATGATACAAATCTGTTCCTCAGTCCAGGTTCAAGTGGCCACTGTAGGAAAAAAGCAGGGGTATTTTCATAGCTAGCTAAAATTAAAAATAAACTGATTTAAATACTTTTTAAAAAGAAATCTCCCAGAAATATATGTGATACTTAAGATAGGATCAATCTTCTTTTATCTATCTATCTATCTATCTACCTATCTTATAATTCCAGTCACATTTTAAACTTCTTTTCTAAATGTGATTTCATTAGATTTCTTAGTATGTAATATTGTTCTAGTTTATTTTCACTCTCTTCCCCTTTTCTTCTCCTTCCTTTTCTTATTCACTTAGCTATTCTATGTGCCAAATTTTCACCTTTGCCTAAAATATTAAAACTGGAAAGAAACCAATGCCAAATTAAATCCAAGACCAAATAAACCAGGTCTTAAATTTCAATACACTTATACTTAAAACAAAACTTAAAGGCAATGTAGATTTGTCAATTGCCTCTAATAATTTCATTAGGGAGTGCCAAAGAAGTGATTTATTTGTCTTTGGACCTAGATGTACGATATCCTCAACATCAAATGAGTTATGTTCCAAATGTTCATTTGGTAATTCATTGCTTTGAAATCAGGAACAGTTTCTCAGAAAAATAATATCATACATGCTGGTTAGGGTCCCAGGCTAATTCATTGAAAGTCTATTTAGCTCACATTATAGATGCAATACTATACATTTACGAAAAAGAAAATAGCCAGGCAAACAACAAATAACTGTGAGCAACTAAGTTATTCTGAACATTACAAATATTCAAATTAACTGCAAAGGACCTAGGAAGGAAGATGCTGTCTACCTACAAAGAGCTGATAAATAGAAATATGCATAGAATAAATAAATAAAACTAAATATGTTTTTAGCAAAGATGGCACCCAGAAGGAACTCAATAATCCATTTGTGATCTGATCCACATAGAGTATCATGGCACTGGTTCTTTCCTTGATCTGGATGCTATTGTTTTATTGCATTCATTTTTTAAGTAAGAATATCACAGCATTGGTACATGTTGGACTTGTCAAGTAAAATGTTCAGGTTGTTTCCACGCTGATTTCTGTTATGTTACAACTCCTCCAATGTGTATTGCACAATTGATATTTTTAGTCTAAGTGTAAGACTTGATTCAATAGAATCAACAGATTTAAGTAGAATAAAATTCAGTAGAATTCAGTAGCATAAAAGCTCCTTGGAAGCTTTTTTGATGTCTTAATGTGGTCAGTACTCTATGTACAGCCTTGCACATAACAGCAGGCACTTAATAAAGGTAGAATGGAACTGAATCTTTATTAAATTTCATCTTGTTACTTTGGAGGCCATCATTCAAAGTCTTTGAGAATTTGTTGAAGGTTGTTTCTGTCATCCAGTGTAATAGATGTATACCTGTATCTCCTTCTAGCATTGCGCCATCTGCTAATTTGACAAGAATGTCTAATTCTTTGGTTAAAACATTAAACAGGTCAGAGTCAAGAACAGAGCTCCAGTCACATGTCACCAACAAGCTTTCTCCAGGTTGACAGCAACCCACTAATTAGCTTTGGGGAATATGGTTATTCATCTATCCTGAACCTTATGTTCCACCTCTTATCTACTGTATTGCTCATAATTTTAATAATTATACTTTGGATAATATATTTTTCTCACATGTACACATACACACATCCTTTGTAATTGTGTTTGTCTTTTAGTTCTATCTTTTAACTACTATACAGTCATTTCATAAAGTATCATATCATAAAAGAATCCAATTCTGAGCCCCCCAAAATGATGCAAATTGCGACTAACCAGAGTTCCAAAGAAGCCCAGGAGATATTCAGTTAGACATCTCAACTAACTTCAGTTTTTATAATGGGATTCTCAATCCCAAGAAAGAAAATGCTTGCTTGACCAAGTTACTTGAGATATCCATTAATATGGCCAGAATATAGTGAGGGAGGAAAAATGCCAGGTTATACGGTTTTCCTTTTTCCACCACTAGGTAGCGCACTTAGCCTGAAACAGTTTGATTGGGGGAAACAAACATCTTCAAGAGTGGGCAGTGATCAAAAAACTGGAAATATAGGGGATGCC